>VWZI01004416.1:22118-52752 GCA_013396835.1 Psilopogon haemacephalus | reverse complement strand
CTCTAAAAGGTGGGGGGGCAGGTCACTGCAAACCCACTACACCATCAAACCACTAAATTGTTTGTTTCTTTATTTCTTTCTCTCTGTTTTAGAAACAATTTGAAAGTCATTGACTAAAGATTCAATGGGAAGCTACAGCACTGACCTCAATGCTGCAGCAATGTGTTGTCAGCTGAAATTTGGGAAGCATGAAGCTGTGGACTGACATTAGGGGGATGAATTGCTGATATGTTATAGCACTCAGTTGAATTAAGTTCTCTCCTCTTATGTTTAGTGCTGGATGAAAAGGTTGCTACCACTGGTAATAGTGTCCATAAACTATGAATTATGGTCCAAATCTTTCCTGTTCATTCTTTCCAGCATCTGTGGGATGGTTGCTTTCTGCACAGCTGCAGGTAGCTTTGTATATATCTTTGCCATAAAATGTCAGAACATATATGGTCAGTTCAACCTGAGTCGTGGCACTCTGCCAACACAAAGCAGACATAAATGCCTCTCTGCTGGGTGGTTTATGTTCTAAAAGCTGTTCAGAGTACCTGGAGAAAAACAATACATTTGGGTTCAGATGCAGAATTTGTTTCTAGAAAAGATGATGACTTCCTGAGTTTAGAGTAAAGGTTCCTACTTCTGCATAACAAACCAACAACTTAGTTAATGCTGTTTCTTCTTGTAGGAAGTCTTTCCTCAAAGTGCTTGTTTTCCATATACCAAATGGGTTGAACTGGGTTTGTAGCTCTCACCAGTGCTTTGCAGATTTGGTTTAACACTGAGCTTCAGACAATTTTTCTTTGGCCTTTGGGCCAGATGTTTAAGTGAATATAAATAGATGTTGTTAAATTGGTTAAATGTTTGTCACTTAGTCTTAACAAGCTATTTATGAAATACTCCAAAACCCCACAGGGTGGAATATTCAGATGTGATGTCAAATGAGCTCCTGTGTTTGCCTTCAAAAGCTACTTCCTGGCCACAGAGAGGCAATAACAGACTGTGTGTTCACTTACAGTCTCCTTATGCTGTGAAGTGAAATGTGTTAATTTCATGAAGATTCTTGCAATCGCATTACTTTAATAACACACATGTTGTCTGTTACTGTATCACAGCTAAACCGTCACAATATCTTTGAAGAAGTGAATTCATCAGTTTTGTTTGCATGGACAAACTCCGTAGGTGAAAAGTCATCCGTAAAAGGGGATTAGAATCAGATTGTTGAAGCAATTACTACTTCTTCTCTAAGTAGTCCTCTTTCTGAAGTAGGGGAAGATGGACAATGCAGGATATTGATGGCCGATATCCAGCATTTGAAGCATGGTATATTAAGATGAAGCCTGAACTGGCATAAGATTTAAACTTGCTGGCATGATAAAATATGTTGATTCATACCACCAAATTTGAGTACTCCAATTTTACATTAACACGCTGTCACATCCCATGGGGCAGTTTGTCCGTCAGCACACAGAGTTACAGGGTGATGAGTCCTCTCTTCTGCTAACTCTATGAACTGGCTGGAAAAAAATTACAGGTATTTCCAAGTGATTTATATACATATATTGAGATATCCGATAAATAGTTCTGTACAACAGTAATTTTCTCCTCAGAGATACTTTTATAAAGATGAACATTTGCCTGGTTAGAACAAATAGAGAGCTTTGAAAAGATCAGCAATGTGAGTATGAACTCAACTGTCATATTTACTTTTATGTGATGTCATCAAGCTTTATATTCAGATCCTGCACCAGTTAGCTATATTATTCTGTATCATTGAACCTCTGAAAGTTTCACAGCTATTAACAAGGTTGAGTATTATTACTGTCATTTTCCAGAAAGCTACTGAAAGAATAAGGAATCTACAAATTAGCTGCTCAGAACCTATGAATTTTATTTATTTATATTTTTAAGAAAGGTATTATCAATGGTACTGGAAACTGAAACCAGTGGGCGTTCATGTGGAATTATGGTATAAACAATGAAGAATTTCAAAGCAAAATGTGATGAGACTATTTCAGGAATTTCTGCATTTGGTGAGCCATTTTACTCAAATGCAGAAGGTACAAAATGATCCTAATACAGGAGACAGAATATATAAATACAGTGTTACTCACAGGGCAAAAGAGAATTAGGGTGATTGAAAGGCTGAAAGGAGTCTGTTAGTATTGATTTATTTAAATTAAGCTCTCCAGTAGGCACTACTCGTTGACTTTTATTTGTCAGTTTGTTTTTCGTGATTGCTCTTGCCCATGTCCTGAGTCACAGGTCTTGCAGATGTCTCTTTTTGGATGTGAATTATTTCATCTCTCATTTATGCACCTACCACTTCAAGCTCTCAGTTGATATTGAGGGATTCCAGAATGCCTCTTTGGTGACTCAATAATAACTTATCAAAGGACACTCTCTGTACAGTCTTTTCTGCAGTTGGAAGGTGAGTTGTTATTTTTGGGCAGGAAATATAGACATGCTAAAATTTGCTTTTCTTTAGCTGACATGGAAATCAAAAGCAGTGAATCTGTAGCAAATGCCTTCTGTAAGAGTCATGAAAATTAACTGTTTCCCCTGCCTATGTATTCTGTGACTAAAGCCACAGCCATTAAGTCTCACTTCTATAGGCATCTGAAGTCTTAATTAACACTTTCTCAGGCCTTTCAATTTATACTGCTTTCATAGCCCTAATTTTGAAGGAAACATTGCTGTTACTAAACATCTATGAATTTATCAGTAAAGGAGACAGAAATTACTAACACTCTTGGATAATGTAGGTCTTTCACAAGCAGAGGGGAAAAAAAGAACTCAACAAACTAAACAAGGCTAAAATAAAAATTTCACATGCTTTCCAAATTTGACTTTTCATAGCGTATTCATTATTGCTGCAAAACTCTTTCAGGGACACTCTGTAAATCATGCATTTTGCAGTATGAGCATATTTTCAGTCAGAGGTGAAGCCTGCAAAGACATATTGGAAGTTAGATACTTCTTGCCTCATTCCACATGATTCTAGCGTGGCACACATTCTTTCAAAAAATATCCTTAAGTTTTATTAGTTTTTAAAACACTCATGGCAAATGTACTAAATGTTCCTCAGCCTTTGTCACTTTCCTCTGTCTCTAATAACTGTCTGGAACTGTATTTGGACTCTAAATTACATCTGAAGGACTGTATTTGCCACCTCTCTCCCTAGCTGTGTGTTACATTCCTCAGTACCGTAACCATGGAGAATTTCTGAGTTGCCTAATGAAGCTTTTCTCAACAGGCCTGATAGGCAGTGTTGATACTAATGGCAATATTCCTTACCGTGTTATCAGAGCTTACATACACAAAGTAATGATTTCCAAGTGTTAAAAGGAAGTTATTTTAAGCTGACACCTTTTCTTTCCTCTTAGAACCTTGCTTTCCCATTATTGCCTTTTCATTTGACATTTCTTTTTCTGCAAGCATTCTTTTGCAACTACTGAGCAATTTTCCCATCAGCCCTTCTCTTACTACAGACAAAGTCCCAGATAAGTTTATTATTCTCCAGACACTGGAATCACTTTCATCTTTGTCTTTCGTAATTTCTGTAATTTAATCTAAATTATTTTACTCCAAGGGTTTTTGTTTGTTTACTTTTTTCGGAGAGATACAGCTGAGTAGATGTGAGCTTAGTTGAATGCCTGACATATAAGGAGCTGCAGATTTAATCTGTCTTTTTACCTCCAAGATTCTTATTGTTTTCTAATTGTACTGCAGTTAAGAGGGATTCACACAAACATGGTCTGGAAAGCTAACATGAACACTGTTATATTAACACTGTTATATTTTTTGGTGTACTACAATAAATATGGTAGTATCGACAATATTACTATAGGTTAACTTTTTTGTTGTTTTTGTTTTTACTGAAGGAGCACAACTCTTCAGCGAAGATGAAGATTCTCTTCACAGAATTATGTATTATTTAATATTAATAAAATATCTCTCAGATACAGGATGAGTTTAAGTGAATCTTTCACATTAGAAAAGGACTCAATATTGAATAATAATTGTAATAGTGAAACAGGTTCAAAAAATCAATCTGAATCTGTGACTTGCCACAAGATGAGACCTGACTGCTGCTGAACTGTGACTAAAGCCTGTGTATTCATCTTTGTATGTTAATAAAATTAATAAAATACCTGTACTTTACACCTGTTTATTTTTCTCATCTTCATAGCAGAGCTGTTATTGTGGTTGCATCTTAGCAGTTCAACTATCTTCACCTCACACAAAATAGCACTGTCTGATATAAAAGGGAACTCTATCGTGTCTATATCTCTTGAAGGAGCAGTACATTGGTGAGGTTTTGTTCTGGTCTTGCACAGTTTTGAGTTTCAATATAACTTACCACAGTTCTCACTGTTTTCACCCATATATTCTAAGCAGTTAATTTCTAAAGCTTTCAATCATTTTTACCATGTCTAGCAAGGCAGCTTGGGCTGACACTAACTGTGACAGCCTTTATCATGCAGCACTACACAGCTGAGACACACTACCACTGCAGCTTTTGAAAACTCACCCAAGTGCCTCTCTCTGTCCTTAAGAAAATAAATTTATTCCTAACTTCAGTTTATAATGTCTATCGGTTTGTCTAGTGCCAAGCTCTGGGAACCACAGTGGGTCAGATATATAACTGATAAATAAATACATTAATGGAGTCATTAACATTTAAGAGTCTTATCAATAAACTTTTGTACTAAAAATGTGAGAAACAAAATCCTGTAAGAAAGTTACTACTGAAAGGTAACACAGCCGGGGAAATATAAATATTACAAATGCCATTTGTGCACTTGCAGCCCGGAGAGCCAATCATATCTCTTGCAGCAAGAGAAGTGTGGCCAGCAGGTTGAGAGAGGGGATTCTTCCCCTCTGCTCCTCTCTGGTGAGACCCCATGGAGTACTGCATCCAGTTCTGGAGTTCCTGTTACAGGAAAGATATGGATGTGAAAGAGCATGTCCAGAGAATGGCCATGGGGATGATCGGAGGGTTGGAGTTCTCCTATGGAGACAGACTGAGAGTTGGAGTTACTCAGTCTGGAGAAGAGAAGGCTCTGAGGAGACCTTATTCTGGCCTTCCAGCATCTGAAGGGAGCCTATAAGAAAGCTAGTGAGGGACTTTTTAGGATGTCAGATAGTGACAGGACTTGGGGGAACTGATGAAAGCTAGAAGATTTGAGATTAGATGTTAGGAAAAAAGTTCTTTACTGTGAAGATGGTGAGACACTGGAACAGGTTGCCCAAGGGAGCTGGCAGAAGCCCCATCGCTGAAGGTTTTTAAAGGCCCAGACTAAATGTGACTTTGAGCAACCTGACTGAGTGTGAAGTGTCCCTGCCCATGGCAGGGAGGCTGGAACTAGATGATCCGTGAGGTCCCTTCCAGCCCTAACAATTCTATGATTTTAGTTTCTTTATTTTTATATACCTCTACTATACTGTCTTCTCACTCTCCCTGCATCCTACTGTGCTAGGGAAAATCATAAAGATCTAAGTTTATCATCAAGTTAACAGTAAATGCAGTTTGAATTCCCAATCTTGTTGCATTTTCATTTTGTCTTCCATTCATAAATCACTGTGTACCTCTACCTGCACTGAATCAGAGCTGTGTTGATCTCGTTGAGGACGCTTCTGTTCACTGCAGAGAGGTTTGACTAGATGGCCTCTAGAGGCCAAATCATGTTAAGATTCTGTGGTTTCATTTTACCTTTACAACCTCATCCTTCAGAAGCTGGCAATGAACAAGTGCATTTTTCTGCTGTGAAATGGATACTGTGCAGCTCAACAGTTAATCCATGCTCATCCTACAGTGGTGTAGAGGACCTTTTAGAACTTTGCTTAGGTGTATTTTATGTATCTCCATTTTTAACCAAGACTAATGTAGAGAAATGAAATGGTTTCACCAAATCAGGTATTTTAAATTTTCTAATATATTAATTTGTTGCTTTTTGGGGAATAATTATATTGCCACTCAAGGTTTGCTGGTTTTAGTAATAGGCATAATTAGCAATCCCACAATCAACAACTTTGATAGTGAGCTTGTAGAGGCTGAAACTAGGAGAAATGAACCTGTTCCCATTGGTGTTTTTAGTGACTCACTGCAAGAGGTCACTTTAGAGGGAGAGGGTATGGTGCACACTGTCCTGGAGAACTTAGATCACTTTCAGGACACAGTGTGATATAACACTTTCCTAACAGTGAAATAAAAGACTTCAAAATAGGGACAGCTAAGGAGTTAAGGGAATCACTATGGAGAATGCAGTCAGACAAGATTTCAGGATATGATGGCTTTTGTGAAGATGAGCAGTACACACTCAAACATTTATATGATGATGTAATGAACAGGCCTCCTCAAATTTTAAAGAGAGGCTAGTGCCATAGTACCATCACCTTATTTTATGCTTGGGGGAACTGTGACAATAAAGAGATTAGAGATTTGTCTACATTTAAACAAAAGCCGGTGCAAAAGCCAGGATTTTAGATGCTTTATGTCAGGAATTCACTTGCATAAAACAGTAGAAAAGTGACAATACTGACAAACTTAACAATGTTTATTTCTTCAGGTACTGACAGGTACTTACCTTTTATAAAACATGGACAGATCGTATTAGGATTTTTGAGGAAGGTTCAAGTTACAGCACATTGAGATCCCCTGATACTGCAGTCTGCAGGGGTGGTTTTCACATCTTGCTGAAGTGCCTGCATTGATGACAGACACACTGGCAAAACTGTCACTGGTAACAGAAGGGCAAGCTTTTCATTTTTGGTTCAAGGGGACTCCATTTAAGTGCATTTAAATGAGTGTTCTAGTTACACTACAATGTCAGCAAAGGCAACAGTCAGTATTGGTATTTTGCTGCCATTAGTACTTTCTGTCAGGAAGAAACTAGTCTGAGGTAGCTTCCGTAAAGTTAAGAACAAAATTAGCCCCAAAACATTGAACATTTCAGTTTAATGTAACTCTGATCTTCTTTTACATATGGCAGTTGAGTGATACGGCATCTAATTACTTTTTGAAACCAGAGAGGAGAAAATTATGTAAATATGATGTGGCTATGAGATTCTTCAAGATCAATCCACCAATATTTCTATTCAATACAAATAAGGTGACATTTGTGATGGTCCTGCTAGTTCTTTCAGATGCTTCCCCCCAGTTATTCCTCCATGGAATGAATTACAGTTTCTTCTGCCTACTAAAGAAACAACACCTTCCAAAATAATCCACTCATCCACTGGATCCTTCATCACATTTAACCTTTTATAATAACTTCCTATAGAATTGACTCATACCTTTCATTTGGAAACATGTTCACCTGGCAGCATTTTTCAGGCAACATCATCTTATTCTGCTCTTCTATGTTAAAATATCTTCAGTTTTACTACAAGTATTATTTGTCATTTCCCATGTGCTTGTGTTTTCCCATATGAGGCATAATTACCTCCTTTGCTCAGATCCCTCCTAGTTCTCTTCACTCAGTTCTTCTCTATGTCGGTAGCTTCCTAAACCTAGGCCTTTCCTTTGCATGTTTTAATGAGCAATCCTCACTCTTCCAGTAATTTGAGAGAGGTACTTGTCAACATCTACTCTGTATGCACTAACTCATCTTTCCTTTCAATATCAGTCACATGGACAATGTTGAACTGAACAGACTTGGTTTACTCCCTTGTGGGCTGGATGTGAAGGTCCGGAGGTCAGAGATTAACAATATCTCTCTCTAGAGGCACAAGTTCTGTCCTTTTAGACTTTCGTGTTGTGAAATCAATGTGCAAGCAAGACCATGTATCACCACAACACTATTTATTAAAGGATAAAGTTGAGCAAAACAGAGGAAAAGAGAGAAGGGGAGAGAGAGGGAGACAGAACAACAGAGAAAAGAGGAGAGGAAAAGAGGAAGGAANCAGCACCAGGGAAGGTTTCCACCCCTCCCTGCACTGCTTGCATGGTCATGCCATGGAAACACATCTGCTGTAAGCCTTTTCTCTTTGGGGCAGTCGAAGTAAGGCATAGACATCCTGGGAATTGAAGCCAGGCTGAAGGTCAGCAAGGCCACAAGAGCACTGTATCTCTGTTGATTTGCAGCCCTGAGCATTCAGCCAGGCACCTTGTCTGAGTCCGGGAAGGTAACAAAGGCAATCTTCATCTTTGTTGATGTGAAGAAGGGGGAGATGATTTCAACCCTCACACTGGACTGCTAGAAAAGCTTAGGTCCCCAATATCCCAATATCCAGTCCCTCAGCTTAAATCCAGTCCTCCTTTACCCCTTGTCAGACACCCTAATGACAAGTCCCTCTCCAGCCCACCTGTAGGATCTCTGGTTAGTGGAAGGCAGCTAGAAGGTTGCCCACAGACTTCTCTAGGATTAACAACCACATCTCCCTCAGCCTGCCCTTGGAAGAGGAGTTCCAAGTCCTTTATCAACTTTCTGGCCCTCCTCTGGACTCACTCCAACAGCTCAGTGTCCTTCTTACGATGGGGACACCAGAACTTGACACTGCATTCAAGGTGGGGTCCACAAGAGCAGAGTAACAGGGGAGAATGTCTTGTCTTGACCTGTAGGCCACACTCTTCTTGACACAGCCTGGCATCCAGTTTGCCTTCTGGCCTCATGAGCGCACTGCAGCCTCTTCTTGAGATCCTCACCGATGTAGTAATCTGAGCTTGATCTTGTACTGGGCTTGGTCTGGCACAAAGTACACAAGCAGTACAACGGAAAGGCAGTAATAGAACAAAATCAAGGGACCACGAATGTGCTTTCCCATGTGTGGCCTCAAATGCATCCAGAATCCTTAGGAATTGCAGCAGGATCTGGATCCTGATAACAAGAGCTTCCAAAACCTGACAGTATCTTATTAGCAAGGCAAATGTCCCAATGGTAACACACACCTGTGGTGACACAGCTCTCAGCAAGACCGTCTCTTTATGTAGCCATAGCGCATCTTTTTCACAAGGTCATTCTGAAGCTCCTCCAACTGTGTCATTGCCTTGGCGTGGGCAGCTGGATTCTGCACCAGATGCTGCAGGAGATTGGGTGGCTGGGATGCTTGGAAGTGTGGGGGCAAGTTGATCTCTTTGGGCATGTTTCTGTTGCCCAAGAAGAAGTGGCTGAGCTCTCTCCGTTCCAAGCAGCGTTGCAGGAGGCTCAGGATGTCTGCCAGCCGCATGAGGACATCCCATCTGCTCCAGCCTGACACAGGTGTGGTGTTGACGAGGTGCATGAAAGCTGTCTTCAAGACGTATGGAGAGAAGTCTGTGCCATCCAAGATGTGGGCACAGAGATATAGGCATAGGAGGTGGAAGCTGCCACGTGGGACCTGTCTGGCCATGTAGCTGAAGAACTTGCCCTCTGCCACCGCGTAGCTCTCTGTCCATACGGTGCTTGGGGTGTAGGTGTCCCCTGCAGTCTGGCTACTGAAGAAGATATCTGAATGACCTTGCTGCACCCCAAACATCACCTGAAAATTGAGGGTTCTCCCCCGGTGGCTTGTCAGCTGCAGCAGACACGAGCGCTGCCTGAGGGACGTCACCTTCATTTTGTACTGATGTGCCTGAGGCAATGTTACCCAGGCTTCCTTCACCAAGTCCTGGAACCAGCGGGCAACTTTCTCCACATCTAGGTATGAGTCAGTGCAGAGCATGTCTAGGAGACTCGGGGCCTGCTGCTCTTTCCACTTCAGCTGCTCCTTGGTGCTGTGGACCATGCATAGCATCTTATGTGCTGTGCAGGCGCATTTCAGATGCACACGGATGCGGCAGTCCTTAGCTGCAGTCTGTGTCTCTCCAAGCTCCAGGGAGAAGGCATGCCCACGGGGTGGCTTCAGGGGCACAAGGAGATGGTAGACAATATCATCCTTCTCATAGGGACACCAGCCTTGGAAGGCACTGCCCACACCAATGGCAGGGTGCAGCACTGGTAGTAAAGTATCTGACAGGCGCTCTTGCAAGGCCTGCAGGAGGTCATCCACCAGCTCCTTCACCTGCCAGCTCCTGGATTTAATTTTCTGCACTGACCACTCTGTGCGCCCACCAATAATCCTTTCTACTTGCTTCAGGTTTTCCAGACCTTCTTCATCGCTTTCTTCTTCCTCTTGCTCCTCCTCCTCCTCCTCCTGCTCCTCCTCCTCCTCTTCCTCCTCCTCCTCCTTGTCCTGATATGTCCCGATGTCTGAGATCTCCTTGCTGTAGGCTGAGTCTGGATCAGGGCTCTTTCTCCTGAGCCAGCAGCAGAGCCAAAGCAAGAAGACAAGAGCTGCAGCAATGGCAGTAAAGAGCACAGCTCCCCAGGCCATCATACTCTGCTCCTCAGGCTTCTGCTGCAAGATCATGGACATCAGGTTCCAGGACAGCTGGCTTCTCCCCTCCATTTCATCCATCAGATGAGCCATCCTCTGGTTCATCTCCTCTTCACGCTGTTGCATGCGCTCCCATGTGGCTTCATCCAGCTCCTCGTGAAACAACACTGAGAACAGGATGAGGCCTTGCAGAAGCAAAGCAACGAGTTTTGTAGCAGCCATGGCCTGCAGAAGAAGGGCAGAGAAAGGATTCAGTGGGGCTGAGAAGGAGGAGGGCAGTGGTGGAGAGGAAGCAGAGAAGTTGTGGGGAAGTGGGGTGCAGCAAGGCCTGTGTCCAACCCCAGCACTGGCAGCCCCCAGCTCAAGGTGCTCCTGTGAACACCTGGTCCCTCAGTGCAGGGTGAGGCCTCCTACCGCAAACCCACCAGGGACCCATTACTCTGCCTTGGCCCTCCCTCCCCTCCCTGCACCCACACTCACTGTTAGCCCAAGCTCTACTGGGGCACTGCTGCTCGCTGCAGCATTTATGACCACCCTCCCACTCTGATGTCACAATGTCAGGTGGAGTTGCCATGCCAGCTGTCCTCGCCCACTTGCCCACTGCAGCCTCTGCCCAGCTCAGCGACTCACAGGCACCCAGGGCAGCCAGAACTGTTACCCCTATGCTGTAGAAAGACAGCTTGGAGGACAAGGTGCCCTGTGATTCACCGTACCAGGCAGACAGAAGACCCCACAAAGCCTTGTGAAATGTCAGGTGAGGTGGCAGGAACCCTGGACGTGTCGTTGCTCCTTGAGAAGCCATCCCCAGCGATGGAATCGTCTCCCCTGGTGCTGGCCACTGTGATTGTGGTCATGGCTGCGCTCTTTGTGCAGAGCACCTCGACTGCCAAACAGCTGTCCACGGGACACTGCTTCTTCAGAGTGTGGCACAGACAGAATGAATGCCACTCTTGTGGTTGGCCTGAATAGACCAAAAAAGGCCTGAACTTGTCCTGGCTTGCCCAGACATGTTTTTCTGCTCTCCCTCTCTCTGTTTTAGGGAGTAGCAGCGGCGGAAAAGAGAACAAAGGACCTGGAGCCACTGAGTCTAAGGACCCTGGCTTGCCCAGCCTTGTTTTGCTCCTGTTTGCATCCTGTGGTAAACAGGGTACACAGGCTTGGCTTGTGCCTGCCTCCTGCAAGGCCTGTGTTTTTCCCAAACTGGGGCAAAGCAAGCTTATGGCTTCACCTAATATGGTCAAGCTCAGCTAACTGCCAGTCTGATTGGCTATCCTGTGTTTCAAGGCCCTTCAGTCTTGGGCTGTATTGATGAAGAGATGAGCAGGTAACACAATGTGCTCTGTCGTTGTACTCCTGCTTGCCTTCTGCTGCCTGCTGCTATTGCTCTGTGCTTCTGCCTCACTGCCTTACTGCGTCATGAACTGCCTGGAAACTACCTGACAAATTTCCCAAGACTGCAAAGCTACTCTGGAAATCTCACCAGATTAAGTTTCTGAGATTATAGTATTTTTTTCCTTATATATATATTCTCAATTTCCTAATTTTATTTAAAAACTCCAGCTAATCCAGAAATTCAATAAATTGCCAAAGAGAGTGTGAACATGTAAATCAAACTGGGACAGGGGCTTTGCCAGTCCAGGACACCTTGATACTCTCCAAACCAGCAAATACATCTCCAAGGCTTCCAAAGGTCCTGTTCTGGCCAAAGTCTTGTAGGGCAAGTGCAAAGTTAGAACGGATCCAGCATCCTGTCCAAGACAGGCTAAGGCAGGGTCATCATGGACAAGTTTTCAGAGACATTGCTCTGCAGGTAACATAATGTAAGGATTTCTTCCTTCTTAGCTGTGCTAAAAGGTCCATGTGAATTACACACAGAGGGCTGGAAAAGCAAGAAAAAGCCTCAGCTTCTCATTATCTGGAGAAGGACCTGAAACATATTTAATGGAATAATGCAGCCCCATGACCTTTTAAGCTGCAAAGCAGGGCAAGTAGGAGTCATGGAAAATATTTTGACTTTTGCATTCTAGCATCAAACGTGACAGTGAAGTGGAGGAAATATTTTCTTTTCATTCAGAGTTCTGACACTTGGCTGGGGCACAGCAGCAGGACTGGGCATGGTGAAGACTCTTTTCCATCTCAACAGGTAAACTGCTAAGCTCAGTGGATGTGAGGAGGTTTCAGCCTAGTGTCTCCTCACCCTGGAGGAAGGGCACTGTCTCTGAGCTTGCCTCCAACTGAGCTTCCCCAGAAGCATACAGACATCCAGGTGCCTGGTTACAGAGAGTGCCAGAGCCTCTCTCTGGAAGCACATGGAAGTCAAGGAAGCAGCTGTGTGAGGTGTAAGCAGGTGGGCTACTTATTCCAAATGATGGAGGAGCTAAGAGAGAGGTCAATAGACTGAGGACTATCCTGTCCACCAGGACCTTTTGGTCTCTCTCCTGTCTGCTGCTCTCCAATGGGCCAGTCTCTAAGCTATACCGGTCCATGGGGTTGTTCTTTCCCAGGTGCAGGACTCTATGCTTGTCCTTCTTGTTTTTCACTAAATTTCTTCCTGTTCAGCTCTCCAGCATGTACAGGTCCCAGCAGATGCAGCAGAGCCTTCATCTGTGTCAGTCTCTCCTCATAGTTTTGTGCCATCAGCTAACTTACTGACAGCACACTCAGTTTCCTCAACTAGGTCACTCATGAATATATTGAATAGTGCTGGTCCCAGTACCAACCTGGACTTCTCCAGACTTTGTCCCATTGACCACAACTCTTCCTTTCAACCAGTTCACAGCCCACCTCACTACCTGATCATACAGATCACACTGCCTCAGCTTAACTGCAAATATACTATGGGAGATCATATCAAACCTTTTACTCAAATCAAGATAAACCATATCTACTACTTTACTATCATCTATCCACCCACTTTTTTTTCCTCATAAAAGGCCATCAGACTGGTCAAACATGACTTTCCCCTGATAAAGTTACATTGTCTGATCCTTGTGATGTTTCTTATCCTTGATATGCCTTGAGACAGTGCTATGGATCTGTTGTTCTATCATGTTTCCAGAGGCAGAGGTGAGTTGACTGATCTGTTGTCAACCAGGTCCTCCTTCATGCCCTTTTTGAAGGCTGGAATGACATTTGTTTTTCCCCAGTCCTCAGGCGCCTCTCCTGTTCACCATGACTTCCACCAGTTCCCTCAGCACCCGTGGTGCATCCCATATGGACCTGTTGATTTGTGATGTCCAGATTGACCAACTGGTCCCTAATCCAGTCCTTATCGACAAAAGGAGACAGCGCCTTTATCCTGACTGCCTCAGACAGGTCTCAGGAGCCTCAGGATTCTCTGGGGCTCCTGAGGACAGTCACCAGCACTATAGACAAGAACTCCACCTTCTTTGTCCTCTGTTACCATGCCACCCACCTCTTTCTTCAATGGACCTACATTGCCTCTAGTTTTAGTATTTTCTTCAGTGTATTTGGAGAAGCCCTCTCTGTTGCCCTCGACTTCCCTTGCAAGGTTCAGTTCAAAGGAGGCCTCAACTTTCCTATCTGCCTCCCAGCATCCTTTGACAGCAATCTTATACTGCTCCCAAGTGGCGAGCCCCTTGTTCCATAGTTTATAGACTCTTCCACTTAAGTTTGCTTAAGAGTTTTCTATTTAACTATGCAGGTGTCCTGGCTCCCCATCTCAATTTCCTACCCATTGATATGCTCTGGTCTGGAGCTTGGAAGAAGTTATCCTTGAATGTTAGGCAACTTGTCTGGGTCCCTTTACCTTCTAGTTCCTTGTCCCATGGGATTTCCCATAGCAAATGGTTCCAGAGGCCCTGATGAAATTCAGATATCACTTTGTGAACTATTAGTAGTATGACTAGTTTATATTTTAAGTGAATAAAAGGTTCCTTAGTTTATATATGCAGTATTTTCCAATCCAGGGAAAAGAAAAAAAAGTAAAATCTAACTAGTAGGCAAGTAAGGAAAGGTTTTTCCAAGAATTCACATCACTGTAAATGAACGTGTAATAAGTAGAGAGGAGGATTTAAAAACGAAGAGAAGTAGAAGGCCACTGGGATGTCTTTCTTTATGAGATGAATCAGCAATAGCCTTCTGTCTCTGGAGGCCTGAATTGAAAGCACATGGTAAGTTAATGATGATGATCTCTGACTTCCCCATTTAGCTAGCATTTGCACTATTAAACAATACAAAAATTTGGCAACAGTTCCTGACATGCCTGACAGGAAGCAGAGGTTAGCAGTAACATGAGACCAGAATAGCAGGAGTAAGACAGGCCAGAACTGAGGAATATTGGCAAGGCCATGTGGGAAAACATGCAGTGCAGCTGTCTGTGGTATGCTGAGCTCTAATTAGTGCCATTAGTTTCTCATCCAGTATACAGATGTGTATTTAAAAACCTGCATTGCGTCAATAGCAAAGCTCTTGCAAGGGGATGAGAGAGGTTGTGGTGGCCTTCTGCTGGGCATGGCTGCTGGGGATGCTGGCCAGGGAGTCCAGCTGCTTGCCTGGAATTCAGCTACTGTTGTGCTGGGTTACTGTGAATGATGACCCTATGTGATAAAGCCAGGAAACCACTCTGAAGTCAAAAAGACAAAGGCTTTCTGACAGTGATTCATGATGGAAATTGACCCTGAGCAGATTTGACTGACATCTGCAACTTAGTCACTGGATGGAAGTACAAATTTCCACTGCAATGCAAACAGATTTTTTTATTTGGTTCTTCAGAACACATCTCAAGGTCTTAAAAATTGTAACTGTTTTAAACAATCTGATAGTAATCTGCCTCATCATAAAATATCCCTGCAGCAACTCTTTACTGGAAATTATTTTGTCTTTTACATTCTAGCACTAAACATGGCTATGAAAGTGAAGGAAATTGTTTGTTTCCTTTTCAGTCTGAGAGACACTTGGTCCAATGCTGCTTATACAGCTTTTTTGCCTTCAAAGTAAAAAAAGGACATTAGAATGCATCTATTGCTTCAGGCAGCTGTAGAACATGGATTAGTTATGATGAGATGATCATTGGACAGTTGAGAAAAAACTTCTACGCACCCAGTTAGTTTTTACAAGGCAATGTCTTTACTGATTCTGCATCTGAAGTTGAAATCTAATTACAAAATTAGACTGAAATATATTTATAGATAAAATACAGAAATTTTGCACAGAAGTGTGCATATTTGTTACAAAGTATTTCAAAACATAGATAAGGAACAAAACAATAAATAAGGAGATCCATAGTATATATAAAAAATACATATATTGTTGCATATCTGAAGTGTTTTATGGAGAACTTCTCTGGCCTGGGACTTCATAGTAATGATCAGTTCAAAATTTTCTCTCTGCAGAGAAGAAAATGATTAGGATTTTTGTAATGTTCTTAATTGTTTTGAATATTCTCCTTTGTAAATCAGGACTAGGTTAAGTTTATTGAAGAATAGCATAAAATCAGCATCCAAACCAGCTTCTTTGTAATTATGTCAAATTAGTGTTCTGCAAGCAAGCAC
The DNA here is from genome assembly GCA_013396835.1 of Psilopogon haemacephalus. Taxonomy (NCBI): domain Eukaryota; kingdom Metazoa; phylum Chordata; class Aves; order Piciformes; family Megalaimidae; genus Psilopogon; species Psilopogon haemacephalus. The sequence continues at coordinate 36,955 of VWZI01004416.1, read as the reverse complement.
CCAAAGTCACATAGCATAGTTGAGTTGATGATGGAAACAAAGGCAGTCATCCAATTGTGCAACAGCCAGTAAAGTTATCCACTTTTATGCACAGAAGGCTGAGTCATACTGGGTGGCAAAGGTCTCAATGACAGAACTATCTTTTCATATGTATAAGATATGGCTCTTCAGGCTCTCCTGGAGCCATGACTTTTGGATAAATGAGGAATTCCACAGAGGCTGTTTCTTCTGAGGCACAGCCTCCTTCTCTCTCAGCTGTCTCAGTCACTGTCCTCATCATGTTATAACATTTGAGATGGAAATAATATAGGTGGAAAAATCAGATTGTAAAGTCTCTTCATTGGTCCACCTCAGAAATACATTAAAAAAACCCTTCCAGCTAACACTAGCCAATAACCTCAATTTTGCATGTTTTTCCAAGGTGTGAAAACAAAAAAACCCAAAAACCTTTCAACTAGGCATTTCTAAATAATTTTACAGAAAACATCAGAAAACACCATCATAACAACCATGCTAAGTTAATTAAACAAAAGGCAAAATGGCAATAATTTTTATGTTCATTTGTCTAATAAGACTACTTGCTTAATATTAAAATCTATCATTAAATCAAGATAGACAACTGAATAAGACAGGAGAAACAACCAACAACCTTTTATTTGACCAGGCATTGTGCAGATACAGTGAAGTCTCGGTAACATAGGTTGAACACTTACTAACCACCCATATGCCTTGTCAGGAATGTTTTACTCTACTGAACATTATTATTTTTTGGTCTATGAGGTAAAATGAGGTCAAGGATAACAGAAAGGTCTTCCTCAAATACATTGCAGGAAAAGCTAATATTAGAGGCAATGCAGGCCCTCTGCTGAATGAGGTGGTGCTGGAGACTGTCATCAGGAACCCCTGATGCATGACAAAGGAGTCTTCCTTGATTAACGAGGACTGGGTTAAGAAACAGTTGAGTATTCTGGACATCCATAAATCCATGAGTCCTGATGACATGTACCCGTATGTGCTTCAGGAGCTGATACAGGTCATTGCCAGACCGCTCTCCACCATCTTAAGTCATAGGGGTCAGGAGAGGTGTCTGTGGGCTGAAGGAGGACAAGCATCACTCCAGTCTTCAGAAAGGATAAGAAGAAGGACCCAGGCAACTATAGACTGGTCAGTCTCACCTCCATCCCTGGAAAGATAATGGAGCAACTTATTCTTGGTCCTGTCCTAAGGTATAATCAAGGATGAGAGAGGTCATTATGAGCAGTCAGCATGGTTTTACCAAGGGGAAGCCACATTTGACCAATGTGATAGCCTTTTATGAGAACATAACCGGGTGGACAGATGATGGTAGAGCAGTGGATGTGGTTTATTTTGATTTCAGTTAAGCATTTGACACTGTCTCCCACAGCATCTTTCTGGCTAAAGTGAGGCAATGTAGTCTGGATGATCAGGTAGCGAGGTCAAATGGCAACTGATTGAAGGAAAGAAGTCAGAGAGTTGTGGTCCATGGGATGGAGTCTAGCTGGAGGCCTGTGACAGCGGTTGGTACTGGAACCAGTTCTGTTCATCAGTGACCTGGATGAGGGCACAGAGTGCACTGTCAGAAAGTTTGCTGATTACACCAAACTGGATGAAGTGACTGACACACCAGAAGTCTGTGCTGCCATTCACCAGACTTGGTCATGCTGGAGGATTGGACAGGGAAAAACTGAATGAAATTGAACAAGGACAAGTGTGGTCTTGCACCTGGGAAAGAACAACCTCAGGCATCTGTATAGATTGGGAACTGACCTGTTGGAAGGCAGCAAAGGCAAAAATTATCTAGAGGTCCTAGTGGATCTTTTGAGGTGCCTTCTATTCCCTGATATTATATGATTCTGTAATTGTTGCCCATGGTGTACATATGCTACAAAATATTTTGTTCCTCAAAATCACATTACTTGAGACCTGTTCCTTGAATGCTAACACTGCTAATTGCTGCAGTTAGTACTTTGCATTTCAGAGTAAGTAGTTCAGCATAAGGATGATTTTGAACCCTGTTCTCTTACTCTGACAGAGTATTTTCTTGCACAGCTGGTTGGATTTTGATACTAGATTGGGAATTTACTTTGTGCAGGTGGAGCTGTATGGCAAGGGTCAACCTACCATAAAGAAAATCCCTGGTAAAATAATCTGTGGTTCCCATGAGCATCTACCCATTTTTAATAGCTATGAGGGTGAATTAAACAACTTCTTCCTTAAGCAACCAGTTTCATCATAAAGTGTAAAATTTAGATAAGGCAAAGAATTAGTCATCTAGCAGTTGTTTAACAATTCCTCAATCAAAAGCAGATAATAACCTCCTCTACAGAAGCAATTAAGAGATGATGCCTTCTTTAACAAAGGCTAAAGATTCTATTTAAGGATTGTACCATAAAGGAGCTATGATGTCAGAATAGCTTTGCATGCAAACTAAGAACAAAAAGATAAATTTGAGATTTTTACTCCTACTAAATGTTGATAAACCTAAAAGGAAATCTGAGTTTAATTTTGAGAGAAGACACCTTTGAATACCTCCTGTAATATTGTGTTACAAAGTCAAACCAAGAAAACCTTCAAGCTGAGGAAAAATCATATGCTCACATACAGAGAAGCAGGGCATGTTTTTAGGAGTTAAAACTACCTAAGTAATCTCATGAAGGTGCTTAGAAAACAAAAGGATGACAGCCACAGATATTTTAAGTTTGGCAAACCATGATAGAAATACACTTTCGTCTTTCCAGAAGAAAGGAATGTAAAATGTTCAGCAATGAACCTTTTGCTCCAATCCCATCACTCAACTTTACAACACAAGTCTTTCCCATTCTCTTCATCCCTGCCAGAAAGCCACTAAAAACGGCAATCAGACTGAACAAAGATAAACAGAGAAGAACAGCAAGAAAAAGCAGCCTTACACTTCTGTGCTACAGAATGATGAGTTCTGCCATGCAGCTGATAGCAAATGAGATGAATGTTTTTGTTGTCATCACTTTAATCTAATACTGAATTCTTTGTAGTATAGTGATGGCTTATATATTCAATAAGATGTCTTGGACTTAGTTGTGCAGACAGGGAGGCCCATGACAAAGCTGACAAATAAGATTGCAATTCAGCATTCTTAATGATCACTAATGTCCCAAGAGTTTTCCTTCAGTTATTCCTTCTGAGAAAGTACTATAGATCATGTCCATCAAACCTAAAAAGGCATACTATGAAAAGCGAATACCTACTGGGTTGGGAAATAAGACTCTTGGTTTTTTTTCTTTTCCAAAAGCAAGTCTATATGGAAAAAACTAAACCACTAAAATTCAAGCCCTGCTGAAATCTTCTACACAGAAAGACTGAAAAATGTTTATACCTACAGTAATTATTATGTCTGTTTCTTTTTTGTCTTTTTTTTCTCCCATTTTTTTCTTCTTTAGTAAGGTTATGGTAATGATAAATGACCACCCATGTTTACCTTCCTGTCTTTTTCTTTTAATCAGTTTGTCTGCTAAAGCATGATAGAGATTTTATTTCATTGTGTATTTAAATATCATTCCTTGGATCAATAAAATTTGGTTCTCCATTTTTGCCTTCCTTTACATTATGAATTGTGTCTGTCAGGCTGTCAAGCTGCATTTACTATTCTGATGTCACATTACTCTGTTATAGTAACTGATGTAAGTCAGCAGAAAGAATACAGCCATCTAACATCTAAACAACTACCATCACCATAAGAACGGTAAAAAAGAACAGGAGTTGAAATTATGCTTACAATTGATAGTGCTAATAACTGCAGCTAATCATTTGACCTATGATTCTTTGTAAGTTACAAACACAAAACATTTCATGGTTTTTCACCATGTGAATGACAGGCTGGATTCTTTAGATCATTACACCTGAGCAGGAATAATATGATTATATTTTTTCAGGTCTGGTACTACTATCATTGAATTAAAGAAGAAGATGAAAATAACATTGATGCTTCTGTGTTCTTAGCTAGACACTGTGTATGTAATACACCAGTCACAGTAGTATGTATTTAAGTCAGTGCAAGGTTATTGACTTTGAAAGGTGTCTGGGAATTATTCCCTGCTTTAAGCTTTTATTGTAGGCACCCATGGAAAATGGGAAAGTGATAGCATTTGTTTTCCCAGTGCTTCTGTAGGCTGTGTAGAGTTTATTGAATACTCAAATTATATAATGTAAGACAAACAATCTGAATATTTACTCTATTGTTAAAACCTACTGAGCGGGAAGATTTGTACATGTTATAGCAGTCACTCCCAAGGAGGCAATACTGCCACCCTTAAAGTACACAGGGATAAAGGGAAAACAGTATGGAACCAATTAAACATACCTGGTAGTAATACATTTGTTTAAAATATCTCTAAGTAGCTCTGGTTTCTCTGTCCCCATAAATTGTTTATTTTCTAGTCAGGTGCACTATTGATTGTTCTGTACTGAAACTGTTTTTTCCTCATTAGCTTTTCAAACTTTTCCTTGCCTCAATTTTCTTCAGATACAAAAGCTGAGCAAGATAATGTGAAATGTTGCCTAGCAACAGCCCTATTCCTAAAATGATAATGGCTGAGCACTCTGTGTCAGTATCTCTTGAAAGAGTGAGATATTCATCCCTATACTCCACAATGCTTCAGGACTCCCTCACTTCTCCTCCCCTTCCCCATTTAAAAAAAAAAAAAAAAACTTACAATGTTATTAAGATTTTAGACATTTGTATTTCTCTGTGTGGAAACAAATGCTTATGTTTGATCTCTGCAGAGTGGGGAAATGTATCTAAAAGCATTAACTATTAGCAAAATGAAAGGAGGAATGGGAGAAAGGATGAGAGAGGTGGAAAGTTTTAGAGAAGAGCAAATCCCGTCCTTCATTGCTCTCATAAATATTCTTACCCTTAAAAAAAAGATCATTTGGTACTTTTAAGGAAAATAAATGTCAAGTACTTTGAGTTCTACAGAGTCAAAGAGTGTAAGGCTAAAGAAAAATTAATTCTCTATTTGAGAACTGTTTAAACTTTGTGGTGTTTTGTGGGTTTTTTGTTTTTTGTTTGTTGCGGGGGGTGTTGTTTGGGGTTTTTCTTTGTTGTTGTTGTTGTTTTGGTTTTTGTTTTTTACTATAGAATCATAGAATGGTTTGGATAGAAGGGATCTCCAAAGGTCATCTAACCCAACTCCTCTGCAGTAAGCTGGAACATCCTCCACTATATCAGGTTGCTTAGAGACTTATTGAGCTTGATTTTTAACATCTCCAGGGATGGGACCTTAACTGCCTCTTTGGACAATTTGTTCCAATGTGTCATCACTCNCTGTCACTGCAGGCCTTTGTAAACAGTCCCTCTGCAGCCTTCTTGTGGGCTCCCTTCAGGTACTGGAAGGCAGCTATCAGGTCTTTACAGAAAATAACAGGTGATTAATTCTTAATCCATTTGTCTCTCTTTAAAACACAAAGAGTAGTCCATTTACATTCCTGNNTATATATATATATAAAAGCAAATAAACCTGCCACACAAGGGAAGAGTGCACATCCTCTACCGAACAGACAGCCCCTGCAGAGGAACTATTTAGGCAAACACTGAAAGAATATGAATGGCAAGGAAAATAAAGACATAGAGCAGCTAGAAAGCCTCAGAAATATTGAAAAAAAAATTGGCAAAAGGCAGCAATTCACTTTCTGCTGTAAGTCTTTGTGTGAGTCCTTGACTGTCTGAGTGCAGATGTTCATTGACTTCACCAGCAGTGAACAGAGACCATACACCATTTCTGGGAGCTTATGGTCAAGCAAGTCCTTTAGAAAAAGAAATGTTAATTTATTTTTTTTTTTAATTTATTGAAGAAAGCGGGAAAATAAAAGGGAATCACTGTCAAATCATTGTCAAGTGTTGCTTATTATGAGAGGGCAAATTGCCCAAAAATAACAAGCACTCTGTTTTCCAAAGAGACATCTTCTGCGTACAAATGTAACAGCAGATCTTGTTGTCCCATCTGCTCTGTAATGGGAGAATCGATGTGCCACTTAGGAACATCTAGCTCCAACTTCTCAAGAGATCAGGCAGGAGCACTGAAGTGAAGCTGTTTGTCAGTGCAGTGAAGAAGTTTATGTGGCCAAAGCGCAGTTAAAGTTCAAGCTGGTCAGCTCTGTGAATAACAACAAAAAGGGATTTTAAAATACTAGCAGCAGAATAAAAGTCAGAAATATCATTGGTTCATCACTTGATGAGGTCCATCACCTCACAAACGGAAGTAGAGATATTTGATACCTTTGTTGCCTCTGTGCTCAACACTGATGATGGTCTCTGAGACTTCTGGAGTGCTGTGCAGGAAGACTCTGACTGAGAGGATGATCACACAATCATAGAATGGCTTGAAGTGGAAGGGACCTTAAATATCTACTTCCAAGACCTTTGCCATGAGTTGGGACATTTCCCAATAGACTAGATTGCTCAAAGTCTCATTAAGCCTAGTCTTAAACACTTCCAGGAATGAGACATCCACAGCCTCTCTGGGCAACCCTTTCCAGTGTCTCACCACCCTCACAGTGAAGAACAACTTTGTGATGTCCAATCTAAGTCTATCCTGTTCTAGTTTAAGTCCATTGCCCTTTGTTCTATTGCCCTTATGGCTATCTCTGAATGCATTCAACACTTGCTGCTCCAGATGCATATTCACAAATCTATGGGATCTGCTGGAATTCCTCCTGAGGTACTGAAAGAGATGTCTGATATTATCATAGGCCTGGAGAGGTCTCAGTTGACTGGAAGTTGGCAAATATTTCCCCAGTTTTCAAGACAGATAACGAGAAAGACTGTGGTAATTACAGGTCTGTCAATCTCACTTCAGAGCCTGATAGAGTTATGGAGAAGGTTATTCTCCAAGTTACTGAAAAACGCTTGAGAGACAATGAAGTTACTGGTCATAGCAAGTATGGGTTCATGAGGAAAGAGTCCTGTTTATCCAACTTAATATCCTTTTATGGAAAAGTCACTCATCTATTTAACCAAGAGAAGCAAGTAGATGTGTTTTGAGATTTTAGCAAAATCTTTTACACTGTGTCTCAAAATGCCCTTCTGGACAAAATGTCCAACACATAAACAGGTAAATCCATAAGACCTTGGGTAATGGTATTAAAAAAGGAGGAGCTTTGGACTCTTTCCAGGGTATAGAGGATACACAAAGGCTTTTGCTTAGACTAGAGAGCTGGTCAGTCAGCAACTATATGAAATTTAACAACTGCCATATTCTTCACCTCTTACAGGGTAGTCCTGGTTATACATACCAGCTGGGGAGTGAGGGGCTAGGATGCAGCCCCATGGAAAACAGATCTGGGAAACTGAGTTGATGGCCATTTTAATATGAGTCATCATTGTGCCCTATCAGCCAAAAGGGGCAATCATCTTCTAGGATTCATAGCATAGCTGGTGGGTTAGGGAAGGTGATTGTCTGCATTTCTCTGGCCCTGTGTGTAGTTTTGGGCACCTCAATATAAGGACATGAAACCTTTAGAGTGTGTCCAGTCTACAGCTTCCTCAAGGGGAGCAGTAGAGTCATAGCTCTTGATCTCATCTCTCTCGTGGCCAGTGACAGGACACAAGAAAATGAAATTCAAGGCAAGATCTGACTAGACATTAGGAAAAGGTTCTTCATGCAGAGAGTGGTCAGTTACTGGAACAGGTGCCTTGGAGAAGTGATCACAGCACCAAGCCTGTCAAAGTTCAGAAAGTATCTAGACAATGCCCTCAGTGGCATGGTTTAAATTTAGTCAGCCCTGCAATGAATGGCCTCCTCCTTATGTGTTTCTTCCAACTTGAGACATTCTATTTATATAGAATTATTCTATTTTTTATATAATTATATATATATATTATATATTACATACATATATATATATATACACATATATAGCCAGGAAAAGGGAGCCAGCATTGAGGCGAGAGCACTGAGCCCACGTTATTATGAGGATGACATCTGTGCTTCTCTGCTATCAGTAACTCACATTCATGGTTGGGCAAGTTACTGTGAGGTCCTCTCTGGGCAGTCTGCATCTGTCAGTAGTGAAAAGATTGTGAGGACCTTATTAGGGGCAGCTTGAAGGCCTGGACTGCACTGGATTTTTGTTTTCAATACCTTTTTCATCCTGTGGCTGTTAGACTGAGACTGAGGTTTGTGTTTCCAGGGCTTTGTTGATCCATAAGTAATTCAATTTGTCTTGCACCTAACACACAGCATACACTGCATGCTATAGCAAGACTGTGTTTGGTCGCTCACTTCTGTCCCCATCTATAAAGACACCTGAAAAATCAGACAGTTATAAAAACGTCTGCCTAGAAGACTAGTAAATATATAATATATATAAAATAATAAAGCATTTATATATTTTCTTAGCCTGAAAACTCAAAATCAGATGCTGTCAACATTAAATTATGACAGTTTAGTCATCACTCTTGCTGCTCTTTTCCATAAGTCTGAATTTATTCCTCGAATTTCCAGTTTTCCTATCTGATTCTTTAAAAATTTTGCAAAACAATTTAACTATTATTCCACATTTCTTATCATAACAGCATCATGTTACGAACTATGTCATTACATCTGTAACTTTAAAAATTATTCTTCATTTCAGCCAAACTGTCTTCATTGAAAATGGTTTTCTCAGTACCTTCCTATCTGTGCTGCAAAGCTAAGTTCTCCTGAGGAGGGGAGGCGCTTCTGTGTTGTGGGACTTAGCCAGTAGCTGTGACAGCCTCTGCTTCAGCAATATTGCTTAACAGTGTCTTACACCATTATGTCTTTTTATTATGGCAAAGACAGGCAGTCCTTTGCTTCCAATCAGATTAGTTGTTGACGGGACATCAGACAATAAAAACGTCTTCAACCACACAGATACAAAAAGTCCAGCAGAGAAGCTTTGAAATATAAATCATCTAGTGCTCATCTTTGGAGGCCATCCAAAAAGTAATTCCAGACACACCCTCCCCTCAGTACTACTTTTTTTCTGCAGCAGGTCTAGAGATAATCAAGCTTTAAAATTTTTTTTTTCCTTCTTTTTTTTTTCCTTTTCTTTTCCCTTTTCCTTTCCTTTTTTTTTTCCATTTTTCCTTTCTTCCTTTTTTCCCCCTCCTATTTTTTTATTTTCTTTGTATGCTTTTAGATTGAATCTACTTGAACTACTGAATTTATATGGTACTTCTTACTTCTCAAGGGACTTCTTGTATCCTTCAGTACTCCTCAATTTTAGGGAGAATACTACAACTTTTCTCCCACCCCTCCATTGTTGGGTAGCATGTCAGCCACGGTCCACAACAGGAAAGTGAGAAAGTGTACTTGATTTAGCTGAGATAGAGTTAAATTTCTTCACAGTAGCTTGTGTGGGGCTGTGTTTTGGATTTGTACTAAAAACGCTGTTAATGATTCAGGGATGTTTTATTCTCTGTTGAGAAACGCTTCCACACTCAAGGCCTCTTCTGCTTCTCACACCACCACTGAGTACACTAGAGGACCATAAGAAGCTTGGAGAGGACACTCCCTGGACTGATAACCAAAGAGAGATTTCATTTCATATAATGTCGTGCTCAGCATGTGTATCTGAGGGAAGAAGGAAGGTGGGGATGTTCAGAATCATGGCATTTGTCTTCCTGAGCAACTATTACTGTGATGGTTTGAGTCTGTTACACTCTTACACAAAAAAACTACAACAGCTACCCATGATGGACTCCTGCTTTCCTGAAAAGAGATGAAGACTTACCTGTGATGGGAAATGATGAAGAAATCCTGTGATTTGCTTTTCTTAGCTTTTAGTTTATGTTATATAGAAGGTTGGAGAAAATATCTGATCATCACCCTGCTCAGAGTTTCCATAAAAGCTCCAAGGTCATAGGAGTTTGTGTCTGCTTCTGGCTTTCCTGCTATGGCTGAGTGCACTCGACATTGCAATCAACTTATGCACTCTTGACATAATCACATTATGCATCAAGTAGAAGGAGTTCTGTGCTTGCTCCAGCTTCTCATGTGGCCTATTATTTTCCAGGCAGTGCATTTCACTGAAGACACCAGAGAATAAGCAACTTCAGCCATGATGCAGACAGATGTTATCAAGTCAGCTAAGGTGGAAGCAAATATTACATTTCCTTTACATGGAGTTGAACACATGATAGATACCTTGAAACCCTGATAGCATCCTTGCTTATATTCATAAGCATTGTGGTGACATAAGGAATATATTTTCATGGTAGTACAATGCTTGATGATTCACTTTTTCCACCTGACATAAATATTACTCACCATCTCAACCATTATTTCCTAGCCCACTTCTATACCTCTGATATAAAATGGTGGCAATGGAAGTGGCTGGGAATGGTTGGACCGTGAGAGTGAAAGCCAATAGATTATCTCTCTCCCTGAATTCTTTATATACCAATGCATGGGTCATGGGAAATAAGCAGGAAGAGTTGAAGGTCTGCATTCAGCTGAATGACTATGATATAATAGCCATCACTGAAACATGGTGGAACAGCTCTTGCGATTGGAATGTTGTCATAGATGTCTATGTACTGTTGAGGAAGGATAGACCAGCAAGATGAGGAGGGGAGTTACTCCCTAGGTGCAAGAACAGCTGAAATGTGCTGAGTTCTATCCAAGGCGGAAGGCAGAACAGGTTGAAAGTTTGTGGGTAAGAATTAAGGAAATTGCTGAAGGAAGTGAAATTGTTGTAGGTAACTACTATAGACCACTAAGCCAAGAGGAAGATGTTAATGAGGCATTCTGCAGTCAACTGAAGGTAACCTCTAGAGCAAACTCCTTGGTACTCATGGGTGAGTTCAATCACCCTGATAATTTACTTGGATGCTCACACAGCCAGGCACAGCCAGTCCAAAAAGGCTCTTACATTGTATCAGTGATAACTTCTTGATGAGGGCAGTGGAGAAACCAACAAGGAGAGGTGCACTGCTGGATCTTGTATTAACTAATGAAGAGGGACTGGTTGAGGCCATTAAGTTCAGGAACAGTCTTGAGGACAGTGATATGACATACAGGGTAGAAGCAGGACAACAAGTAGGATCACATCTCTGGATTTCTGCAGGGCTAACTTTGTAGTCTTCAGACATGCTTGCAAAAATCCCATGTGCTAAGACCCTGGAGGGTAAAGGAGCCCAAGAATGTTGGTTGATTTTTAAAGGCCGCTTCCTCCAAGCACAAGCCAGGTGTGTTCCCCTGATTGAAAACCAGGTAGACATGCTAGCAGACATGCATGGCTAAGAAATGAGCTCCTGAAGGAAATCTCAGGTAAGAAAGAAACTTACAATTCATGGAAGAAGGGACTTGTCACTTGGGAGAACTATAGAGAAGTTGTCAGGGCATGAAGGAGGACAACAAGGAAGGCCAAAGCCCTCTTGGAACTAAAACTGGCAAAGGAAGTAAAAGAGAACCAGAAGGGCTTCTTCAAATACATCAGTAGGAAAAGGAAGAATAGGGAAGGCATGGGGGCACTGCTGAATGAGGAGACAGCCCTGAGAACTGAGGATGCAGAGGAGGCAGAGTTGCTGAGTGCCTTCTTTGCTTCAGTCTTTACAACTAAGGCTGAGCTCTCCTATGTACTCCAGACCCTGGATGAAGGAGAGGAAGCCTGGAGTGGGGGAATGCTTCCCCCCTGCTCAGTGCAGACTGGGTTAGAGATCAACTACACAAATTGAACATTCACAAGTCCATGGGCCCTGGTGAGATGCAACCAAGGGTGCTGAGAGAACTGCCTGATGTTATCGCTCTGCCACTCTCCACCATCTTTGCCAAGTTGTGGCAGATAGGAGAGGTGCCTGAGGACTGGAGGAGAGCCAACGTCACTCCAGTCTGCAAAAAGGGCAAGAAAGAGGTTCCAGGGTACTATCAACCAGTTAGCCTCACCTCCATCCCTGGAAAAATGATGGAGCTGCTCCTTCCAGAGGGCATCCCAAGGCACTTGGAAGAGAAGGTTATCAGCAGTAGTCAGCATGGATTTATCATGGGGAAATCATGCTTGACTCTCCTGATACCATTCTATGATGCCATAACTGAATGGGTAGATTCAGGGAGAGCAATGTAATCGACCTTGACTTCAGTGAGGCATTTGACACCATCTCCCATCACATCCCAGTGAGCAAGCTGAGGAAGTGTGGGGTGAAAGAGCAGACAGGGAGGTGGATTAGGAACTGGTTACAAGATAGAGTTCAAAGAGTGGTGATCAATGGTGCCAGGTCCAGCTGGAGAGCTGTAACTAGTGGAATCCCTCCACCACGATCAGTGCTGGGTCCACTGCTGTCCAACATCTTCATCAGTGACATTGATGAGGAGACAGACAGACAGACAGACAGTCTGCTCAGCAAGTTTCCTGGTGCCACCAAACTGAGAGGCTTGGCTGATCCAGATCAAGGCTGTGTGACCACCCAGTGAGACCTGCACAGACTGGAGAGCTGGGCTCAGAGGAACGAAATGAGGTTTAACAAGGACAAGTGCAGAGTCCTGCATCTGGGGAGGAATAATAAACTGCACCAGTACAGGTTGGGAGGTGATCTGCTGGAGAGCAGCCCTTTGGAGAGGGACCTGGGAGTGCTGGTGGATAACAAGTTACGCATGGGACAGCAATGTACCCTTGAGGCCAAGAAGGCCAATGGGATCCTGGGGTGTATTAAGAAGAGTGTGTCCAGCAGATGAAAAGAGATTCTCCTCCCTCTCTACTCTGCCCCGGTGAGACCTCATCTTGAAAACTGTTTTCAGTTTCGGGCTCCCCAGTTTAATAGGGTCAGGGATCTACTGGAGAAGGTCCAGCAGAGGGCTATGAGGATAATTAGGGGACCAGAGCACATGCTTTATGAGGAGAGGCTGAGTGACCTGGGGCTTTTTAGTCTGGAGAAGGAAGACTGAGAGGGAATTTAATAAATATTTATAAATATCTGAGCGATGAGTGTCAAAAGTGGGGGAACAGGCTCTTCTTACTTGCTCCCTGTGATAAGACAAGGAGCAATGGGTGTAAGTTGCAGCACAGGAGGTTTCAGCTCAACACGAGGGGGAACTTTTTTACTGTAAGAGTCACAGAGCACTGGAACAGGTTGCCCAGAGAGGTTGTGGAGTCTCCTTCTCTGGAGACTTTCAAGACCCATCTAGCTATGTTCCTCTGTGACCTGAGATAGATTGTATAGTCTGTTCTGGCAAAGGGGTTGAACTCAATGATCTCTTTGGGTTTCTTTCAACCCCTAACATCTTGTGATCCAGTGAAAATCTTCAATCTGTCTGCAGGTGTGCATCCACACATCACGTTGTTTGGCTTCCTCAATGTTTAAATGATGGATGTAACTGCACGTGCAATACTGTTTTCAGTCTAATGTAGCCCTAAAATTTTCTATTTATAAAAGCTACCAAGAGAAAAAAAAAAAAAAAGCCTTTAAAATTATCCTTCACTACATTTTGTAAGATTGAATTTTGTGTTTCTCCTGCTTTGCTCGCCTCCTTTTTCAGAGAGCCAGCCCAAGGTGGCAGCTCTTATCTAGAAGACATTAGATACAGTGGCAGACAGACAAAGAGGACTTTGAAAAGAGTGAAGTGATGCTGCCTGTTTGAAGTATTAAACAAAGGATGTCACTGTAATAGTGAAGTCACTGTACATGCCAGGAACTTTGTATTCTGACAGAATTTATAATGTGCAATATAAGAAAATGTAATTTTCAAAAATGCATTTTAGCTGCTTATTTGAGCAGCTGCAAAATTTGCAGTGTTTTGTATTTCAAAGGCAGAGAGAAGAAAAATCTCTCTTCTCCACTTCTACGTCTTGCTGTACTCTGTATTCTTTTTCTCCTTGCAGTTACATGGTCTCTCCTGCAGAGATTTCACAGCTAATGTTTTCATTTTGGATATGTACACTCATAACCTGACTTACCAAAAATCTCCTGTTGATCAAATTAATGTGGCCTGCTCTACCTAGGTTGTAGGTTGACACTGTAACTGACAATATCATTAGTAGTTTAAGGTGTCACTTTCTCTCTTCTTCCACTGACCTCTTCCTCACTGCCATCTTTCTTTCAATATTTTACCTCAACAATCAACTGTAACAGTCATCAGGGCAAGTTTTGAATATCTCCTGAGAGAGAGACTCCACAACACCCCTGGGCAATGTGTTCCAGTGTTCTGTCACCCTCACAGTGAAAACATTTTTCCTCGTATTTACATACATGGAACTTCCTATGTCTCGGCTTCCACCCATTGCCTCTTCTTCTGCTACTGGATTTGGAGGGAAAAAGCCACTCTACAACATGAGTGTCCAGATTTTGCTCCAGTTTCCCAACACTTACATTCAGTTTGTATGTACAATATATTTGATGGTTACAGCAAATCAGGCATCCAGCCTGATTTGACACACTTATAAAATCATTTAGGCCCCTAATTTTACCTGTGGCTACCAAAATGAGTTGGCAGATCTGACTCATGTGTATACAACCTTAGAAAATGTTGCTGTTGACATTGAAATTCTCTGCCTCCATTTTCTTTCTCCTCATTGTAGCCTTGAACCTGTGAAAATGGAACTGAACAAAATATTATTAGTGTGTATAAAGTATGTGAACATATTGAGTATTTCTGTATAGGTTCTATAGTTTAGTTCCTTCATGTTTTAAAGCCAATTATTTTTTCCTCTCAGTGTAGATGCTGGACATTTCAGTTTTATTGAACATCAAATATATCCTTAATTCATTTTTTCTTAAGACATTCTGTGTACTTTTCTGTAGAACTCAAGAAGTATCTTGTTATTTTCCCCTTGTTTTATCAAAATATTTAGCTTAATGTATTTTTCAATATTTTAAAAAATTA
>VWZI01004416.1:3993-22066 GCA_013396835.1 Psilopogon haemacephalus | reverse complement strand
TTATTGAATTATTATATTTTTCTTTCTCTAGTTTAATTTCTACTAGAAGTCCTGCTTTATCCCTTCCTTCATAATATTTTGAGATTTTTTCCTCATCAGCTGGTGTAATACCAATTTTAGTTTCATGCTTTCAAGGTTATTTGATTCAGTGCACTACTAGGAATATTTTTGCATGGTTCATTCATTGGGATAACTCCCATATACATTCTTTTCTTTTAATCTTCCCTGTCAATTCTTATTCTGTTAATATTTCTCTCTCTTATCAGTCAAAATGCTATTATTTTCTCCATTACAATGGTCCTGCTGGTACCTCATAAAACCATGGATCATACTTATTGTAAAAATGCAAATAGTTACCCATTTGTTTTGCTAATAATAAATGCCAGGTCTTCTAAACTAAACACATTCAATGGTCTTGATGTTTATTTTTTTCTTTGAGTCAGTTTCAGAGCTTTACTTCTCATGCTGCTCCATGTGAAAAATCGCTTGCACATGCAAACTTAGTTCTACGCCTATAAAGGAGTGAGGACCATGGTCCACTCAGGACCAACACTGCTAATTCATTTCACTGTGATTATCAAGGAGCCATCAGGCTGTATTGGGTCACTTGTTCTTTCTGTGGAACAGTGTAGGAAATGCTTAGTTTGAAGATACCAAAAAAAAAAAAAAAGAAAAAAAAAGAGTCTCTTTCTTAAGAGAGAGTCATTTTCCAAGAAAAATTCTGGGGATTGCTGTAATTAGCAAATATTGAGCATGAACAAAATAGAGAAGAACTAGGAAAGGTTTTCTTTTTTGTCTCCTCAGAGAATGTCAGTCAGGAAATTCCAAATCCATACTTACTTCACACAAGCACAAGTTTAAACTCCAATTGCAGAGCACTCTGGAGGAGATGCAAGGAATAGTAATTCCTCTTTTCCTATGCTTCCTCTTTCAGATTTGCAGCTGACAAAATATCATCTGGTGGTTGATCTTCAGGTTTTCATAGATGAAAAGGAATTTTAAGTGTAATATGTCAGGAGATGCATGAAAACTGTTTGGTGCTGCTACTAATTTATTAATTTTTGTATTCCATTTCATATGAAAGCAAGAAATTGAAACTTTTTCTTATTGCATGGAGTTGCACTGACAGTTGTTCTCTAAATGATACTGTGGCGTTCTCAGGGATTTTTTAGTGAAATCTATGCAGAAGGATTCCTTACTTTACTATTTCTCCACTTCTTCCTCCCTTACAGAGATGATTAAAACTCCAAAGAAATATGTATTGGAAATCCTTTGTTTTCTGAGGCCTACTGAAATTGAAAAATTCAGTGGATGTGGTGAAGAAGATACATTCAGGCCCAGTCCAATTCCTGCAGGATTGCCACAGAACAGAAAATGCAGCCCCAGCTAAACCTGGTTTTCCCCGTGGCAAAATGGGAAACTCAAGGTTTCCCACCTTACCTGTACCTCTGCATTTAATTCCAGTTTGAAAATTATTCACTCCAAGTAACTATTGCCATTGTACTGGTTGTAAGCAAGAGCACAGGAAATAACTTTGATAAAGTAGTTTTACCCCTTTCCCTTCCCTTCCATTCCCTCCCCTCCCATGCCATCCCCTTCCCTTCCCGTGGCAATGCACAAAGTGATGCCATGTCTCAGAGGGGATAGGACAGGAAACCACGACTCAGCACTTCTATTGTCAAGTTTCCTGCAGCATCAGCATCATAATAACACCTACAGCTTTCCTGCTTTTCTTTGTCTTTCTCTAAACTCTGGTAGGGAAATTGGATCCAGTGACTTGCCAAGGCCTTATAAGGAGATTGCTACCCTGTTTGAAATTCCCTATAGCGAACTCCTGTTGATTGTCAATCTGTAGATCATGTAGAATACTCTCTCCCTCCAGTACAGCATGGTATGAGGAAGGCAAACACTCTAAGAAGCAATGAGTCTGGTTTCTGTGATGAGCTTTGGAAACATGCTGCTAATTGCCACGGCTGTGATTCTCAGCTTGACTGATGGCTCTAGGAATCAAAGCACTGTCTCTGGAGTTTACTGTGATTTACAAGTGAACCCTCTGGCTTTCTTACTGAGTCACCATGCCAACCATTAGTAGCAGTTCTCACTAAATGCATAACACAGTCTAGAAGATTTTTCAGCCTTAGCACATGTGGTTGTAAGTAGTTTACAATATGTTAATTCTAGTTTGCCAAAGAATGCAGTTTACTTCCCTTTACCATTCAGGCTAGGCATATAGATAGGAGCTGAATACATAGGCAGCAATGTAATCTACAAACTGTGGATCTTCATCTGATTCACTGTGACATCTTCTGTTGTTTTTGCTGATTCATATGCATTTAGTTGAGTCCTATATCATAGTTGCATACACCTAAATTAACAATTGGGCTTGTTCACCTTCAGAATATCTCCTGCATGACACTCAAGTTTTGGTGTATAGTCCTTTTTCTTTGCTCAGCTTTGGTTTTGGTTCTGTTTTACCTAAGGCTTTTAAGATTGGAATTGTCTCTATAAAGCAAAAATACACACATCATGTAAAGTATAAAGAATGGAATCTTCAGTAGGAAAAATATCGATGTGCATATGATGATAAGTGGAGAAAAAAATTATATCTTTGTGAAGTTTATAGTGGTTCTTTTGTCAACATAGAATAAGGACCAGGAGTAGATGAAGGTTGATTTAGAGGTTACCTATGCAAACTCAATCCATACATTTTCATGAGAGGCTGCAGCTGAGCAAGATGTCTGTTGTCAAATGTTTTTGAATAGTTGTGGGGATTAGGGAAGATTATCAGCACTCTGAGAAAGGTCAATATCACATCTTTCTTCAAAAAGGTCATGAAAGGTGCTGTAGAGGACAGTCAGCCAGTCAAGTTGACTGTGGTCCTTGAAAAAAAATCATGTAGTTGGGTAACATCTCTGTGCACATGAAGGAGATGAAGTTGATGGGAACAATCAGCGTGTTTTGAACAGGATTTAGTGTCTGACTAATCTCATATCTTTCAGTGATAAAAATTCTGCATTTGTGGATAGGTGAAGAATATGAGATGTCACGAAAGCTGGCAACACTCCCTTGTAGCCAAGGTGGAATTTTGAATGTTGAGGTACATGCCCTACCAGGTAGTTGACTACTCAGTGCCTAGTAGGCACTAGGATGTATGTGCCTGGATTCTGGTGCCTCAGGGATTGCCAGAGGGTATTTCTCAGGGTCTGTTCTATTTGACATCTCTATTTGCTACCTGGGGAGGTCACAATGTTCACTTTGGCAGGATTGGAGGTAACATCAATGGTGGAGATCAGTTACAGAATCACAGAATGGTAGGTGTTGGAAGGTACCTACAGAGGTCATCTAATGGATGCCCATGAGGACAGGGTTGACATCTGGAGAGACTGGGACTGTGGGGAGGAAGGAGTCAAAAAGGTGGTGCAAAGAGTAATGAACAGGCAGCCATGGGCAACTTTGGTGAGAACATTCTAGATCCTGAAGGGAAGCCAGCTGAACAAAGTCAGTGAGGCTAGAAATATTAGCATAAACAGACAACTGGGCCAGGACCCAAGGAGCTGGTGCTGCCTCCCTCCTTGCAGGATTTCCATCCCATGCTGTATAAAGTCCTGAGCAACCTGGTCTATGCCTGTGGCTGATCCTGCTCTAGGCAGAGGTGTGAAGCACAAACATTATGAACATGTCAGACTATCAGATATAGTGTTTTATTTGGTAAGTTATATGCCACATCATGGTAAAAATATGAACTTTTCCATGAAGTATTTCTAAAGGCTCTAATATTTGGGAGCTGAAAGATACTTTACCCTGGTTTATAGCAGCTGCTTTCCAAGCTTATTTAATAAATAATTAAATAAACCCATAACACCTGTGAGAGAGGAAGAGAACTGAGATCTTCATAACAGCTAACATTCAGCTAGCAGAAGGAACTGCCATGTATTTTCCAAACCCTCTGGCATCAGGAATTAAAGAAAATAGGTTTATTTAATTACTTTTATGAAGTATGCATTACTTATCAAAAGCAATTACTTACGGACCAGGTAACACCTAAACAAATCAGCACTGTGAGTCTTATGAATGAATCACAAAGAATCACAGTGTGCCAGGTTGGAAAGGATAGTGCAGGTTAAATGAGATGTCCCAGAGCCCTGTCAAGCTGAGTCCTAAAACTGTCCAATGTAGCGGAATCTACCATGTCCCTTGGGAGATTATTCCTATGTCTAACTGTTCTTATGGTTAAAGATTTTTTCCTAGAGTCCAGTCAGAATCTCCATAGGAGGAAGTTGCACTCATTGCCTCTTCTCTTTTGCAAGTGACTCCTTTTTAAAAAGGTGTCTCTATCCTCCAGGTAGCCAACACTTTATGTACTGGTCAGTGCAGTAATAAGCTCTCCCGTAATTCCATCCTCTGGGGTTCCTGGGTGAAACTGACTTTAATAATCTATTAACTTTCTTTTCTGAATGAAACATGTTGCACACCCTACTCTGGAAGAACACTGTGATTGTGTCTGAAGTTTTCATGCAATTCAAAATCTCCTTGTGCTTGAGACTTCGTACAGGATCACTGAATTTAAGGGTTTTGGAGACATCACTCTTGACATTCAGAGTTTTGTCCAGAATAGCTTAGTTTTGGATTTACTTCCACATGCCATGGAAATTGTGATTTTCCTCTAATAATGGACTAGGAATTTCATTAGAATACTGAAAACATTAGTTTTGCAGCTTCTTTCTCTACTTTTTTCTACTGGAAGTGTTCCTCTCTCTTGTCCCTCAAGAAATTTTAAAGTCCAGCACACACAGTTCTGCCCAGGTCCTTCCTGCAATGGAGGAAACCTCAAAAGGACATTTGGAATGTAATGAAAAGTAGAAAATGTGTTCATATGGAAACAACAAGTAGCAAATCTTCTGAGTTCTTCAAAACAGATCTTCCTTTGTTGGATATGTACTAATAGAGATCTTCCTGTGTTAGAGTAGCATAGAAACTCTGATCAAAAATCTCTCTGCAGCTCAGATATTTATTATGACATGTTGGATAATATTTGGACAGTAAAAAGAGGTTTCAGATAGAGAAAAAACAAGCTCTAAGGAAATAGAAAAAGTATCTAGACCACAAGTGTTGAATTAACTGTGGAATATGCTTCCTGGGAAATAAGGTGATTTAAAATATATCTTCTATTTCTGATTTGCTGAATTGAAGAGCTTGAGGATGAGGGGTGGAGACAAGTTAGATTACTTAAAACACAAAGTTTTTGTGTCTGTAATCACAGACCTTTTATTTTACTTTTCTCTGTGTTTCTTTTAGATACAAAACTCTTTTGAAATTAAACATTGAAAAGTTTCATGCATGTCAAATGCAGTAATGTTCACAGTACCTAACTAGTTTTTAAAACTAATCTGGCAAAATTTGAATGGGTGTTATTGCAAAAAATTTTACCTAGTTAAAAAATACATTTTTTTCCAGTGTAAATTTTCATTGCAAGGAAAGATGCTTCATGTAGCACAAAGATATACATATCCCATATGCCTATTCAAGATTCATGTCAAAGAAAGATTTGAACAGTGAATCGTTTTTCTACCAGAGGAACATCATAAATCTGCACAAAGCAGCTCAGGTTTTGAAAGGTGTTATTCAAAACAAAACAACCACCCCCAAAATCACAGAATCACAGAAACATTCTGGTTGTACAGACCCTCAAGATCACCAAGTCCAACCAATATCCCTACTCTACGAGGTGTACCCTAAGCTATAGACATCCCCAAGGACCACATTCAAACAACTTTTAAACACAACCAGGGCTGGTGACTCAACCACCTCCCTGGGCAGCCCATTCCAATGCCTGAACTCTCTTGCTGTGTAAAAAATGTTTCCTAATGACCAGTCTAAACCTACCCAGTCACAACTTGAGGCCATTCCCTCTTGTTCTGTCTCTAATTACCTTTGCAAATAGACCAGCAGCAGCCTCTTCGAAACATCCTTTCAGGTAGCTGTAGACAACAATGGGGTCTCTCCTTAGGCTTTTCTTTTCTAAACAAACAGTCCCAGCTCTTTCAATCACTTCTCATAAGATTTATTTTGCAGTGCCTTCTGCAGCTTCCTTGCCCTTCTCTGCGTTCATTCGGCACCTCCACATCTCTCATATTGAGGTACCCAGAACTGAACGCAGTACTCAAGGTGTGACCTCACCAGATCAGAGTACAAGGGGGCAATTACCTCCCTACTCCTGCTTCACACAGCATTTCTAATACAAGAAGCCCCTGGCTTTCTTGGCCATCTGGGCATGTGATCCCTCCCCATACCACACNAAAAAAAAGAAAAACCAAAACAAAAAAAACTACCAAATAATAATAATTTTAAAACTATTTACAAAGCAGAAAGTTAGTGTCCAGATAAAACCTATGTAGTCTAACCTGAAAATCATAATCTATGAATAAAACAAGGATGTGTTTTTATTCACAGTTAACATGTAAGCTAAAATGTTTAGTCCTCAGAATAATGTAATCTTGTAAGCTACAGACTGCTAATGAGTATAACGAACTTTGTTGACTTCTGCACTTAATATTCAATTAGGATCAACTCTGGCATCTCATACAGGACTCTAACATACCACTTGGCCTTATTTTAGCCCTACAAGTGCAGATCACTAATTATCTCATTGTTGTGTTCATCCTCTTTCTGTCCATGACCATAAGGCAGTTTTCCAAATAATTAGATTCTCTGACCTCTTAAATGATGTTTGGCAGCATTTTGTCACATTTTCTGACCCTTTTCTACACCTTAGCACAAAATGAAACTACAGATGGAGAATTTCAGGTAATACAGTGTTTATTTGAAAATTGTCATGTCAAAGTTCTGTCTAATATAAATATTGTGCAGCCTGACCCTTTCCTTCCAGAGATCAGAGAAGTCGTTTATACCCATATTTTAAATACCTTATTTCCAGATCAGAATTCACAATTGTTTCAAACTACATATTTTTTAACTTTCAATTTAAATTAGCAACATTCAGATACGAATAATGTCACCGAGTTCTTTTGACAAGCCATCAGTGGGGCTTTAAAAACAAAATCTTCTAGGAGAAGCTGAATTTAAATTATGGAGAAATTTCATTAAAAATAAAAAATAAACACCACCACCAACAACAAAATGGACATAACATGACATCTGCAAAAGGAAGTGATCAGACTTGCTATTTTAGTCCAGAGGAGAGAAACTAAAAATGTATTGGTCCAGAGGACAGAGATCTATTACTGTATACTTCTGTGTTGTGGAATTAAGTTACAAGTGAGACCAAATATCAAAAGCAAGACTACTTATTAAAGTGAGTGGAACAGAGAAAAAAGAGAAGAGGAGAGAGAGAGAGGGAAAAATGAGAAATAGAAAAGAGGGCAAAAGCAGGAAAGGAACTATATTACCACACCCCACACTCCCTCAAGATGCTTCCTCTGGCTGGAGGAGGTCTGAGGAAGGGTCCTGCTGCTTTGGCTTGGAGGAGGTGTTCCCCGGTTAAACCTTGGCTAGAGGAGAGAAGGAAGAGAGTTGCTGAAGTTCAGTTTATGTTGCCCTGGGATGTTTTCAGTGTATGTTGTCTTCAGTGGAATTCTTCCTCTTCTCCTCTTCTTCTTACAGCAGGCAAAATTTAGGGTACAGCATGTCTTCTGCTGCTGCTGCTGCTTGTGGGGAGAGCGTTCCTGGGCTGTTGTTTTCATGTTGGATGTCCATGGTGATGTCTCCTCCCACTCACTCACCCTCTCACTCACTAAAGCTGGTATAGGCCTAATGTCTTTTATTCAGTTCTTCGCAGCTGCCCCTGACCACCCTAGTCACATTAATGCATAAGTGACCGCCAAGGTCATCAGTGGGTGGAGCTGACCCATTGGGCAAGTCATTTACAACAATCGTTGCACATTCTGGGAGTCCGGTGCAGGCAGTGGTCTTTTGCCCCTCACCCCTCCACCTCTCCTTTCAATACACATCCATGGGCATTCAGGCAAACCACCTGAGCAGCTGTTGCCTGGGGGCACGGGGCGAGGGGTAGCAAAGGGAATTTTTATCGTTGTTGATTTACCTGTACAAGAGAGAGAAAAGATTTAGTCCCTCACACCTGTTGCAATAAGAATCTGTTGACATGATTTCAAAAGATCTCATTTATGACGAAAAGAAGAAAATTAATTATTAGAAACAAAACTCTTTGGGATCATGACGGATTCACAGTTTTCCTTGTGTGTGGTGTAAATGTCCTAACACAAAGACTTTTTTGGAAGTGAGCGAAGACCAACATCAAAAGCCTTAGCTTCTCTCTCAATGATGTAATTACTTCATTTATTATACTACACGCAATTATTTGTGCAAACACACACTCACCCCGAAAAAGAAGTGCTATTCAAAACCAAAAGTGCAGCAGCTGCAGCAACAGTCCTCCTCATAAAAGATAATGCTCTAGATATTTTATACATATTTGTAGGCTGTTCATAAAAGAAATGATTGACAAAAAGAAAAAAAAAAAAAAAGGACTTGCATAAGAGAACAAAACAGTCAAAACTGAGCCCTTCAGAGTTTCTTTGATGTGCCTATAAGCAAAAATGTTTTGCTTAGTTCTAAAGCCAAAAGAAAATAATGACAATTAAATCAAGCACTGACAAAAATGCCATGATTGTTATTCCATTCAAATATAAATATAGGTCCAGTCTCCTTGGCTAACCAATACTTTCTTTCACTAGACAGTCTTAATTTATGAATGGTGCTTTTTCCATAAAGTAAGGAGACAAAAGAAACTTGCACTTCTTGTAAGAAAAAATTCTCTCCATTGTTTGTCTTGTGAGATGCAACAAAAAAGAAATATTTCATAGCTATTGCATGATAAAAGTGATATAAAAAGAAATCTCTTCCATTGCTCACCACTAGCCAGTCTCTGTGCAATGATATTCTTTCTCCTCCCCAAGTATTCATGTCTGACCACAGTGTCATATAGTGTTGGGCATCTCTTTGTTTATTTGGGGTCAGCTGTACCAGGTGTGTTCCCTCCTAACCTTTTTCCTGGCCTTCTCACTGGCAGGACAGTCTGAGAAGCAGAGGAGACTTTGATTCTGTGTAAGCATCATTCAGCAACAGCTAAAACATCTGTGCATAACCAAGGCTGCTTCCAACACAAATCCAGAATACAGCACCATACAAGCTCCTACGAAGAAAATTAATTTCAGAAAAAAAAAAACCCAAAACAACAACAAAACAAAACAGTACCATATCTACAAAACATCCTGCCTGCCAGAAACTGCTGGAATAATACCTAAGGCACACAAGAGGATGATTTAATTTTTTTTTTTCTGTCTATTTCTCTCAGAAAGTGTCCATCAGAATACTGTGCTTTTCGCTTTCCCTTTCTTCTCCACGTGCATCAGGTTTGAGCCCCTCCTCCAGAGCCCTTTCAAGTGTGAGCTGTTTCAAAGGTGATCTGAACTTCACACAGACACTTGGCAGGACCTGGCTCGTGTAGAATCAGAACATTGAAACATTTCTACATCATACGCCTAAACTGTCTCACACACAGGGGAGGATTGTACTTTCATATGACTTACCTTTAGAAAAGCTATTTTTCCTGTCTTTATCCTCATCCTTTCACACCCTCTGAGTTTTCCAGGTTTTCAGATGCATCATCTCAACTGATACTTTCAGTAATTTTCCAAATTTTTAATGCTTCTTATTTCCTTTGACAAGCTCAGTATATTAATTGTCATTAGTCCTGACAGGCCTTCTCACCCTGCAAACCTCTTTGTAACACATTGTCATTTGCATGAGTAACATCTGCAGTTCAATTACTCCACCAGTTTTCTGGCTTCAGCAGTAGTGTGCAATGCAAAGCTACAAGAAAACACAACTCTGATGGCCAGGATAAAACCCTAGGAAGCACAGACTATGAAATAAATCCTATATTGATGGATAAAGATTCAATTTACAGACTGCAAAACAAAAATAAACTTTTGAAATGTACAGAGTGTAATGTCATTGCTCAATTAACATCTCTCCTGTTCTGTTTCTGAGACCAGTTATGCAATATTTGTTGCTCTGATGTGTCTGTCTCAAACACAACATGATTTTATTATTTTTCTCTTTACACATTGATAGACCAAGGCATGATCTTTTATTGTAACAGTACTTACATAAACAATAATAATTGCATCATAGAATTGTTTTCTGTTGGAAAACATCCCTAAGATCGCTGAGTCCAACTGTCAACCTGTCATTATCATGGCCACTGGACCACCTTTTGAAGTGCCACGTCTACATGTTATTCAAACACCTCCAGGGATGGCCGCTTCATAACCTCTCTGGGCAACCTGTTCCAATGCCTGACCACTCATTCAGGAAAGGTTTTCTTCCTAATACCCAACTTAAATCTTCCCTGGCACAATTTCTCTTGTAGGAAAAGATACCAACACCCACCTCAGCACCTCTCTAGACTTCCTTTCAGGGTGTTGTAGAGAACATTAAGCTTTCTCCCCTCATCCTCCTTTTCTCCAGACTTAACAACCATAAGACTTGCTCTTCTGAACCTTCACCAGCTTCATTGCTCTTCTCTGGACATGTTCCAGCACCTCAGTCTCTTTCTTGTAGTGGGAGTCCCAAAACTGAACACTGTTTGAGGTGTGGCCTGGCCACTGCTGAGTAGAAGGGCATAGTCACTTCCCTGGTCCTGTTGGCCACACTGCTGATGATAAAAGACCAAGATGCTGTTCTTCGCTACTTGAACACACCTCTATCTTTCAAGTATATCCCCCTGAAATTCTGACTATTCCTCTTTTAGGGAAAAAAAAAATTACATTTGATGTATGTAAAAGAAAACCTTTACAAGAACAGATGCTTTCTCCCTCCCTTCTTTAAAACAGACTTCAACAGAATAATGGAAAAAGTGTCTTTAAGGCAATAATAGTGCTTCTTAGCACAACTCATTTTACCTTGTGTTGTTTTTCATAAAGTTACCTAGGATATATGCTAATCAAACTCAGAATGGCAATTACCTTCTCTTCTCTTTTGCCTTCTTGTTGTCAACATGAGAAACTTTGTATATTTTGTCCTACTGCTACCCTTTTGTTTTCTTCTTGTCTGCTTGAGAACCTTTGTAAATTTTGTCCTATTCCTTCTACCTGTGTATTGCAAAGAAAGCAGCTCTTGATTCATCTGTTCTAGTGAGGAGCAGCCCCTGGGTGTAGTTTTTAACCAAACAGTAATCCCAAGTTAAATCAGTATTCCCTTCAAAGAAGGAGAAGCAGTTGCAGTCCTATGTTGAACAATGGAAATCAAACGAATAAAGGCACACAGCTTCTTTTTGCATGGAATACAGTCTCATTTAACATGGAATAAGCTGAAGCAGTTCTGCTTACTCGCAACAAGATGGTCTCTGAAATAATGTAAGCAGATTCTCAACCCTAAAGTCATCTGGGAGGATGTGAGGTAGGAATGATCTACTGCAATGTGTGATATGAGTAATCTTAATTGTTTTCCTATTTTCATTCCTTTGTTGTTGCTGTTACTTTTGTTTGTTTGGTTGTTGTTGATCTGGTTGGCTTGGATGGTTTAGGTATTTTTGTTTGCTTGTTTGTTGGTTGGTTTGGCATGTTTTGATCTGTTTGATCTTCTTGTTGGTGGACCTTTTTTTCCTTGCTTGTTAGGGTTTTTTGTTGTTGTTTGGTTTGTTTGTTTGTTGGTTGTTTTTTTTTTTTAATATTATTCTCTTCACTGTAGGAGTAACTGTAGCAGCAACACAGCACATTGAATACACAGCTCCATCTGAGGGAGAAAGCCAGTGCTTATGAGAGGGAAGCTTTCACTGTAAACTGCAGAAATATACATAGAAGCAATTTTAATCAAAGGCTTTTAACAGTGTTCACAATTGGGTACACAAACACTTATAAAATAATTTTGTAACATGAGGTGTATGAATTGCTGTGTTTCTAGTTCACACAGGTGGTAAAAGCACACATCTTTGCTATGTTTTTTTGTTGATGTTTTGCTGCGGTTTTGGTTTCTTTGGCTGTGGTTTGGGTTTGTTTTTTTTTTGCTTTGGGTTTTTTGAGGGGTTTAGGGGTTTTCGGGTTTTGTTGTTTGGTTGGGGTTTGTTTGTTTATTGGTTGCTTGGTTTTTTGTAGTTTTTTTTGTATGTGTGTGTGTGGTGGCTTTATTTTTAACATACCCTAGGAGGTACTTTTGTCCCAAAGCTGAGTACATCACTCAGATTTTGTCCCTTGCATAAACATTTGCAAGAGTTTTTCTTGATCATGATAGAATCTGGAGAGATATGACTATAACATCTGAAATCCCAAGCCAACTTCTAACCAAGTGGAACTATCACAAATGTCTGCTTCAGCAAATCACTTTGTAGTGCTTGATGTCCCAGATGTGCCTGGTGTTCCAGATGTGCCTGATACACACCAAGTTGATTCAGAGGCTGTCACAAGCTTCCCAGTTTAAATAAGGCACATCCAAATGTTTTGTCATTGTCAGGGGAACTTATTTTGACAACACCTCCTATTTCAGTGTATTAAAGGATGCTTCTTATTAACCAAATTTATTGCTCTCTGCATTGATGGTTCTGAAGTTATATGATATAAAATAATTTTGTACTGTCTCCTGGATACTTGGACTTTCTGCAACTGGTCAAAAATAAAACCAAAATCAAACTGAAATACAGCAGTCCAAACGCAACCATATACCATTTAGAGTCAGCTTGTGTAAAGCTCAGATAAAATTTGCCCAGCCAGGACAGGAATTTCAAGGTTCTTTTACACTGCAGTAGTGAAGCTCTATCAACCAACTGAAAGATACTAAAACAAGAGTTCAATGACACAAGCACTGGACTGTGCAGCCGTTGGTGCACTGACCTTGGCTGATTACCAGGCGCCTGTTAAGATGCTCCATCACTGCCCCTCACCAACAGAACAGGAGTAGAAAATACAATGTAAAGGTCATGGGTCAAGATGAAGACAGGGAGGTCACTCAGAAATCACCATCATAGGTAAAACACCATTTGGGGAAAGTTAGTTTAATTTGTTACCAATCAAATCTAAGTAGAATAATGAGAAATAAGAACATTTTTTTTAAAACCTTCTTTCCCACCTGTCTATTCTTTCTGAGCACAATTTCACTTGTGAGGTCTCCACATCCTCTCCGTAAGTGCCACAGAGGATAGGGACCAGGGACTGCAGTCAGCCATTACATGTTGTCTGTGCTCTTTCCTGCTTCTCAAACTCTTCCCCTACTCTAGCATGGGGAGTTTTCATGGGGGAGCTCTTCATGAACTTCTCCAGTGTGAGTCCTTCCCACAGGCTGCTGTTCTTCACAAACTGCTCCAGAATAGGTCTTCCATGGTGTCGCAGCTCCTGCCAGAGAACCTGCATGAGCTCCACTTCACAAGGGCACAGGCTTTGCCAGGGTCCTACTCCAGCACTGGTTCTTCATGGACTGTTCCCAGGGCTGAAGGGGAATCTCTGTTCTGGCATTTGAAGCACTTCCTCTCCCTCTTTCCTCAAAGACTTTGATGTTTGCAAAGTTGTTTCTTTTCCATTTTCTCACTCCTCTCTCCCAGCTGTCTCTGAAACGAGTATTTATGCTTTCTTAATTTACAAGTTATCACAGAGGTGCTACCAATGTCACTGCCTGATTGAGCCTCTCCCAGTGGTGAGTCTGCCTTGCAGCCAGCTCTCATTGGCTTTATCAGAAAGAGACAGCTTCTTATAGAACCCATCTCTGCAGCCACACCTCCAACCCTCACCTCTGCCACCAAATCCTTGACATTTAGCCCAATACAGCCACAAAGGAAGATCCTTGAGGAAGGCCTGAAGCAGAAGACAAGAACCAGCTCTGGAAATCTCTGTGAAAACTTCTGGAAGAAGCTTGACCTTGTAACACTATGGAATAAAGGAGAGTCTTTGAACTGAAACTATATGGATATTTTTTTTTTTGTTGCCTTTTTTTTTTCTTTCTTCTTCCCTCAGACCTTTGTAACAATAAAGGTTTTATTTAGTTTTCTTCTGTATGAAAATCATATGACCACAGGCTGTTCGGGGCTGGAAGAGACCTCTGAAGATCATTGAGTCCAACCCCCTCTGCCAGAGCAGAACCATAGAATCTAGTGCAGATTGCATGGAAATGCATCCAGAAACTCTGCAGAGAAGAAGACTCCACAACCTCTCTGGGCATCCCATTCCAGTTCTCTGTCATCCTTACAATAAATAAATTCCCCCCTGTGTTGAGGTGGAACCTCCTGTGCTGTAGTTTACATCCATTGCCTCTTGTCCTATGCCAGGGTACAAGTGAGCAGAAGCTGTCCCTGTCCCTTCCTTCCTAATCCTCAGCCCTCAGATATTTATAGACATTGATTAGATCCCCTCTCAGCCTACTCCTCTCCAGACTACATAGCCCCAGGTCTCTCAGCCTTCCCTAACCAGGCAATGCTTTAGTCTCTTTATCATCCTTGTAGCCTTCCATTGGACTCTCTCAAATAGATCATTGTCCCCCTTGAACTGGAGAATGTTGAAGGCCTCATTTTATTAAGATCTATTAACAACCTTGCTCTTAATAAAATCCTGTCTTGGTTGGACTTTGAAAACAGGTTGTGAAGCAAAAGAGAGGCACTGGACATATTGGTGGCTGAACACATTTTCAGAAGAGGCTTTTGACTGAAAAAATAAAACACTCCAAGTGTTTGGAGTGTGTGGGGAAATTATATGTGCTGGCTGTACACAGTGTTTTAATTTATAGAGAAATCATGGAATAAACTACTGTGTATTTTTTTTTTTTTTCATTAATAGGCCTCTGATCACACTGCAAAGAACTAAAGCACAGCACACCAGTGAGACACAGATGACAATGGAGTCTGCTAGAATGGGAGCTGTGCTTGAATTAAAATCTAAGTACTATATATACCTAAAAAGTGCTGACAGGTGGATGTGTGGAACAGACTCAGTAAGTTTGATATGACTGCACTGAAATATCCTTTCAGTAACATGAAACTTAATAGACTGGAAATATATTTTCCATTATAATGAACCCTGTGACATCTGTTGTCTCAAGATATATGGTGCTCGAATAATTGCAAAGTGGCTGATAGTGATAGCTAGCTTTAACAAGCAGGAATCCTCTCATTAAGCTAGAGAACAGTTCTGTAGCTCTAACAGAGAAGCTTATAAAGTATCAGGACAGGCATCTGCAGTCTGTGGATTTTTCTCCTTTCCCTACCTCCGATTTCCACCAGGAGCATACCGCTACTTCTTTCTCCCTAGCAGAGAGTTAGCTGTCTGGAAACCTTTTGTACAATATTAGTAATGATAAGCATTGCATTACAGAATAATACCCAGATTCATCTCAGACAGAGCTGAACCTTTACACTGACTCTTTGTACGGGCTAATCCCCACCTGGGAAAACTTAGTGTCTAGTAACACCAAACAGGTGCTTTTGTAAAGGCTGAAGTGAGACAGCCTGACTAGAGCCAGATGGCAATATGGTGGTAGTACGAGGGCAAGGAGTCAGTCACTGACTCCTGATCAACAGATATTAAGCTTAGCCCCTGCAGAACTATGACATTTACAGACTAACATAATGGCTAAAGAATCACACTTTCTCTCTCTCTCCTTACTACAAAACAAGAGTTAAAAAAAAAAAAAAAAAAAAACAAAAAAACCCCCCAAACTCTAGTTTTACCACCTTTGAATTAAATAAATCAGATTCTAGATTTTTGGAAGGCTATATTAAGTACAGGCTGGGTCATGCATGGCTGGAGAGGAACCCTGAGGAAAAACCCTGGGGATCTGGGTTGATGAAAAGCTCAACAAAAGCTGACAGTGTATGCATGCAGTCCAGACAGCAACTGTGCCCTTGGCTGCATCAAGAGCAGTGTCCTGGTATGGGCATGAGTATTGCCCAGAGTTGGTTCACTTCCTGAGGCCCCCCTCCCCGTGCCGTGGTAAGGTCCAGAGGCAGGCTGCAGGGGGACACACCACATGGTTGTGGAACCAGGAAGTCTTGAACTGCACGCATGAGTCAGGTGATCTGTGCTGTCTCTTAGGGTGTTGAAACCCACCCCTGGGCGTGGGACTTTTGAACCAATTGGCCATCCAATGGATGCTAAGTGCCTATTGGTCAGTTCCACACTCCCCTAATGGGGCATTTAAGGGGGTGCAACGGCTGTTAGTTGCGATTCTTCTTTCTCCCCTGCTGTGAGGAACACGGGCCTCAGCACCCTGTCCAGCAGCGGCCACGTGCCTTTGCAGTGAGCAGCAGCAGCGGCAGAATCACAGGGTTTGGAAAGTGGCAAAGGCAAAACTTCTCTCTTTCCCCTTTTATTCGGGACAAATCCTCCTTCTCTCCACTTTCTCGGGAAGAAACATTGTACCTAGTGTGCATTTTGTGGGCTTTTAGAGGCGTGGTTAGGATTGTTTTGTATTTAGGCTCTCTGTTCTCTTAAGTTCTGACTGTTTAAACTGTTTAATTCTGTGTTTTAAGTGACTTCATGTATTTATCCTTGCCAACTAAGCATCCAAAGAACCCAGGGGAAGTTTCCGGACCCCCCTGTGATTATTAATAGTAATTAAAAATTGATAATCGCAACAAGCAGCATGGCCATCAGGGCCAGGGAGGGGATTCTCTCCCTGTGCTCTGCTCTCATCAGACCTCACCTGGACTACTCTGTACAGTTCTGGAGTCCCCAGCACAAGAAGAGACATGGAACTGTTGGAGCAAGTCCAGAGGAGGGCCACAAAGATGATCAGAGGGCTGGAGCAGCTCTGCTATGAGGACAGGCTATGGGAGTTGGGGTTTTTCAACCTGGAGATGAGGAGGCATTGAGGAGAACTTGGAGTAGACTTCCAGTATCTGAAGGGGTCCTACAGGAAAGCTGGAGTGGGACAATGACATTGATGAGGGGACAGAGTCTGCTCAGCAAATTTGTGGAGTCCTGCATCTGGAAAGGAATAACAAACTGCACCAGTACAGGCTGGCAGGAGATCTGCTGGAGAGCATGCCTGTGGAGAGGGAGCTGGGAGTGCTGGTGGATAACAAGTT
This sequence comes from Psilopogon haemacephalus, assembly GCA_013396835.1. Classification (NCBI taxonomy): domain Eukaryota; kingdom Metazoa; phylum Chordata; class Aves; order Piciformes; family Megalaimidae; genus Psilopogon; species Psilopogon haemacephalus. The sequence goes on along the minus strand of VWZI01004416.1, from coordinate 5,022 downwards.
CTCCATGGGACAGCAATGTGTCCTTGTGGCCAAGAAGACCAATGGGCTCTTGGGGTGTATTAAGAAGAGTGTGTCCAGCAGATGAAGGGAGGTTCTCCTTCATCTCTACTCTGCCCTGATGAGACCTCATCTTGAGTAATGCATTTAGTTTTGAGCTCCCCAGTTTAATAGGGTCAGGGATCTGCTGAAGAGGGTCCAGCAGAGTGCTAGAGGATGATTAGAGGACTGGGGCACATATTTTATGAGGAGAGGCTGAGGGATCTCGGGATTTTTAGTCTGGAGAAGAGAAGACTGAGAAGGGATTTAGTTAATGTTTACAAACATCTGAGGGCTGGTCAGGAGGAGTGGGACAGGCTTTTCTCACTTGCTCTCTGTGCCAGGACAAAGAGCAATGGGTGTATGTTGCAGTACAGGAGGTTCCAGCTCAACACAAAGGGGAGCTTCTTTACTGTAAGGGTCACAGAGCACTGGAACAAGTTGCCTGGAGAGGTTGTGGAGTCACCTTCTCTGGAGACTTTCAAGGCCTGCGTGTGACCTGGGCTAGATTGTATGGTCCAGCTCTGGCAGAGGGGTTGGACCTGATCTCCAGAGATCCCTTCCAACACCTGACATTCTGTGGTCCTGTGACTATTTACAAGGTATTGTAATAACAGGATGAGGGGTAAGGGGTTTAAACTGGAAGGGGTGAGATTTAAATTAGAAATTAGTGTGACAGAGAGGCATTTAATTGATGTGAAATATGATTTTTCAAAATTAATATTGTTTATTAATTTTCAACATTCAGTACTCTTGTTACCTCGACCACTAATTTTAATAATAACTGGTTCTTTTGCAACAGTCATGGAACATGTATCATAAAGGAAAAGGTAGATCTAGAAATAACTAGCAAAAATATCTAAACATTAGTTGAACTGGAAGAGAAGGTTCTTGTGGTCAGTATACTTTTTGCCCACTAGTTGGACTCAGGAAGCTCCTTTCTGCTTGTGTTGGTTTGAGCCAATTGGAGGATTTGAGTGAGAAATTAGACTA
>VWZI01004415.1:2287-16777 GCA_013396835.1 Psilopogon haemacephalus | reverse complement strand
AAAGGTGGGGGGGGCAGGTCACTGCAAACCCACTACACTGGCAAAGAATGAATCACAGTCAGAAACATAACCTAAATCTTGTTATTAAATTAGGATAAGTCAAAGCTACAAAACTGAGCAAATATTTCATATTTACCCTGACTGATATGATCTCCCAGGCTTCAGGACATAAGTTCAAGCCCATGATCATTACAAGTTGTCTTAAACACTACAAGTAAACATTGCAGTACTCTTCAGTTTCAAACAGTTAGTAGGTATCTAGCAGAATGGAAAAATGATTGCCTGTGAGTTTATGCAGTAAGTAGGAGCCTCCATTTTTGTTTAAAGCTAAAACTGGCCATAGAATAATGTTTCCATGTTATCTATGGATTAAATGGCTTGCAATTACGTCCAAACACAAAAGTCAATTAGATTGTGCAGGTTGCTAAGGATTTAACCAGGAGTTGGCTGCCACACTACATATCAGAGACAAGTAACAGCTGACCTGTATCTTCTTCAGCTATTTCAAGCGTGTATTGGGCTTGTGATGTGTTTTTAAAGACTTTAAATCCCATAAAAGGGGGCTTTCCTGGTTATTTCTACAAATGATGAAAAAGCAAAACATGCTTTTATTTGCCAATAGAGTGGCAGGCTGATTTATACCAGAAAAGGTCTGGCTTTATCCACTAAATTTAATCCCTGAGTAACATCATAGATTTTGTAAATACTGTTCTAAGGGCCTGGGGTGGGGGGAGGAGGAGTGTGGAATTGGCCTATCACTGTACCATATATTTCACTTACTGTATCAAACATAAATTACATCTCAGTCCAATCGGAATATTATGTTAATGATGCAAAAGCTAATAAACTATTATTGGCCTGTATGTACACTTTGGCACATATTTTTTTAAGTGCTATTAATTGAAGAATTGCAAGCAAATATAGACATCAAAAAGTAAATAATTTTTGATTGTTACATGTATTAGCACTACTTAGTAATGACATATAGTCAAACAGTATTTATTACACAATAGTTAGATATCCATAAATGTCTTCAAACTGTTTAGGAGAAGATGTCTTACTCCTATTTAGAGAAGACACTATTACTTTATAGAAGATGCACCAAAAGAAGGGAACTGAAGTATGCTAGTCAAGTTCTTCACTTCCTTGCCTGGAAGACACAAGCTGAAACTGTATCCTACACTTAACCTCTGTACAATGAAACTACTACTGAACACAGTTAGGCAGCCAGTAATGTTTTAAAGGAGTAAGACTCAAGACTAAAATGAAAGAAATACAGCAGCAGTTTGCCTTTGCATATTTAATAAAATATTTCCCCCAGGTTAACCTGACAACAGGATTAAGGCAATATAAATAGAATCAAGACAGCAACTTCAAATTATTAAAATTTGGAAGCCAAAAAGACTTGTGTGTATCACAACAGGAAGAGAATGTTTGGTGCATCCAAGATTCAGAGACTAGTGACATTCAAAAGGTAACTAGTGAGAAATAAACATAGATCCATAATTTATATAGATTGCACTACATTCCAAGAGCTAAAATTCAGCAGAAAAACAATCACAATATTGGGGAGAAAAAAAAATGTTTGACCCCCACAGAACTGTGCCACTGGAGTTTTTACACCTTTATGGATTACAATCTCTTGGTCCAAAGAAGTTACTATTATTCTCTCCTTACTTTACTCAACTGGGTCTCTGAGGTAGAAGGAGTTAAATGAAAAGTTCCTGCTTTCTTATTAAGGTTTAACTTCCTTTTCCCCCACAAAAGGATTAAACTCTTAGTTTAATCATACTGTCTATACGGAAGTCTGTAAAGAGGTGAAACTATATGTGTTTCTTCAACAATTAATTCTCTGATTTTACCTTTTTTCAATGAGATGGATCATGCTTCACCTGATTATATTATTGCCACTATGCTTACCCTTGCACTGTGACTTGAGTTTAATTAAGTTCATATGGTTCCTAGGGTTTTCTAACAGTCTTATTCTCCATGCTTAGGGGCTGTATTTCTGAGAGTTTTAAAAGTCTATTAAAGCCAAAACAATTATTTACTATTAGTATTATAGTGTGCCTGCAGGTATAATCTAGCACAAGGTCCAAACTCTTCAGAATCACACAGAAAAAAATGAACAGACTGCTAAAATCCTCTGAGCCCCTCCAAGTGTTAGAAAACAAAGCTTTACAGCAGTATCATAGTATATGCGACAACAACAAACTGAACTTCACTAATATTTCACCTGAAGAGGTTTTTGACTTTGGGGTTTTTTTGTTTTGGTTTGGTTTTGGGGTTTTTTTTTGTTTGTTTTTTTTTTTAATCTGTGGGGGGGTTTTTTAAGGCCAAAAAACCCTACCATTTTCTTTTACTGGCTACAATTTCCATCCGTGTGTGAGGCAGGAAAGTTACCCCCAGGGAGTAAGAAGAGTCTCACTTAGTAAAGACATAGCAAAACTACATCCTTTTAAAGAACTCGTCTTCAGCAAAAGAAGCCTAAAAGACAGATAGGAGCAAACAAAGCTGTTTCAATGCAAAGAGCTCCATTAAACGCTTGAATGGCCCTTAGTAATGAATAAAGCTCTCTGCAACGGAGCAGTGAGTCAGTAAAACAGGTGGTAGGCTGAGGGCAGACAGTGGAATGCAATTGCCAGTTAGGTTGCCATTTCCTGCCTGTTCAAGATAATCACTTCACTGCCCATGATGCATCTTTGTGTGAGCGAGTGCCACAAATCAAGGGTTTTAAACCCTTTAGCAGTGCCTAAAATTGTTCAGTTCGGAGACAGGGTGGAGAACACTTTAAAAATACATATAGCAGGGCAGAGGCAATTCAGTTCTGTTACAGACTTTGTAAGAAACAAAAGGGCTGACCTGGATTAAAGAATCTAATAATATTACAGAGTGCTTTATCCTTCTCCAGTACTTTCCAGCTGAGGCTTTGAGCATTTGCTTGAGGGAAGGAAGCATTTATTTCCCTTTTTTTTTTTTTGAGGGGCTAAAGAATAAGAAATGAGGGTGATTGTTTCTAAAGATGTACAAGTTATTAAATGAGTTGAATACATAACTCCCAAACCAAGGTTACCTTTCTCTAAGCTCACAAGCACTTGCAGAAAGGTAACAGTAGATATATATATTTTTATTTTCATACTGTATGTAATTTTCGATTAAGAAAAAATAATTGTAACAAAGTGTCCAAGAATTTGTATACACCAAATCAAATTAAATGAAGCCTTTAACTTCATATTGACATTTATTTGTGACTGTTTTGTAAGGTTTTATTTTGTTTCAACATTTGTATCAACAATTCCATTAATCTGGATATTTTCTTAAACCATCACTTTCTCATCTGGTGCTACTCCTCTCTTATTTGGCACTCTGTATAAATGCTAATTACTGATCTTCTGACTTAGCACCTCAGTAGCTCTCAGATTTGATGGAGCATCCATTGTCCCATGTTTCCTTTCAAAGCACAAGGTGGATATTTCATCACAGCTGTTCTCAGAAGTAAATAAAATCCTTCACCCTTGGAAGTGAAGAAAATAAGGCAATGATCAGTGATTCACAGCATGGGATTTTTTAAAACTTCATTTTCATCTTTCTGTAAGTATTTTATGTCTTTGAAATAAAGGAGGTAACATGAGATGAATTGTCTTTCTTGCCTAACAGCAGTATGTCTTGCATTAATGATCAATTATATGTACATCCAGGAACAGACTTGTGCTAAGAAAAGTGGTAGGATTTAAACTTGAAATTAATGCACAACAAAATTGTAACACTTTAGCACAACTTTCCACTTATATGAGAAGACCGAACAACTGGTATGATAAGTCTACATTTAACACAACACAACATTTGTTGGTCCCAATGGTCTTAAGGATCCTTTTTGAGATCAATGATCTTACCATTTTTTCAAGGGAAAAAAAGTTATGTAGTATTTTTCAAACCCCTGACCAAATAATTCTCACTGGGCATTAACCAGCTTTGGACTTTCTGGGTTTAGTTTTTCCTGAAACTCATGTCACCTTCCTCATGTCACTTAGTCTGCCTCTTTTCTCCTCTGCAGAAAGAAGACACTACTTATCTTTGTCAACACAGCACTGCAAAGTCTACTCAATAGTATCGGTAAATCACTCTTGGTATCTTCAAACGTAAGGCACTCAAAATACTTGGCCAGTAGTTTGCCATTACACAGAAGAAATGCATCCTGCACTTCTAGTGATTCCTTAAGACTTCAGTGATTTTTCTTTCTCCGATTGAGTCACAGTGTAATCCAGGCTCAAACATTTTTGGAACAGTGTGTCTCTTAAACATTTTTGGAACAGTGTGTCTTTCTCTGAAAGAAGTTGGAATAGTTATTTCCTTTTCAGTGCAACAATACTCGTTCCTTGTACCACACTGATTTTGAAAAAAAATATCTGAAGATATGTTTCTTTAAGAAGGTAAGTATAGAAAGAAGTATTAAAAATTAGTATAGAAGGAGGGAAATTTTGTTTTCAGTGCAATTTTAAATGGAACTAAACACATTAACCAGTGTTATCACTAGGATAAGAGTAATTTGATTATTTCTCATGGATTCCTATAGAAANNNAAAAAAAGGTACTTTCTCCTATAGGAGACTTTATGCTAATTCAGAAAGATAAATCAAGAAACTACTCTTGAAAACTTAAAATCAAACTAAAAGAATGCAATAAGGAATATTTTTAAGTAGTATGGTTGAGGGAAAAAAATTAAAACCCTAAACTTCAAACAACCAACCGAAAACCCAGTAGCTTTCCAACTTCTTCATGAACATTTTTTTAAGTCAATCAATCTGAGTCCAGCACAAGGTGCTAGATTCACTACAAGAAAAATTGTGAATCTAATTGGCCCATGATATACACAAGGTTAAACTGACTGTTCCTTCCTGGCCAAACAAATACTATGAATACTTCTTATCTCTGCTTTTATGTGTGGATTCAGTAGCAACATTATTCCTAAGAAGCCACAGAATCACAGATTTTCATTATGACAGACCACTTAAATGACTGGATTCTGAACACACAGCTTCTGGAACACCTTTTTACCAAGCCCACATCCTATTTCTATGCTGTTGGGTTCATAATGCAATCTCCACTCAGGCAAAATTCCAGCTGTTCTCACAGAATAAGGCCTAAGAGGAGAAAATTACATATGACCCTTCTATTAACAAATTAAAATCTACATTACTTCCCTGAAATAGCAGGCTGCATTGGATTATCAGCTAAGTTGACAGTGCTGCCTATCATTATAATAAAAATTGTCTGATAGCCTTGCAGCTTATGATGTCATGCCACTTACACATTCCAACTGTAAGTCTGCATACCAGCTATCTGCCAGGCTGTTCACCATTACTATTCTTTAACAAACAAAAAGCTAACCAAAGGCTTCTTCTGAGAGGATATCCACGGAGGATATCCACATCTAGTTGTAATAAGATTTTTTTAAACCTTTTCTTTGAAAATCATTATTGTCTTTCTGTTTTGAATTGGGCATTGAAGTTTGGCAGGGAAGACAGGGCTGTTAGTTTATCCACATAAGTATGGTTTCACTTAAATCCGCATCTTTCTGCCTCAGATCAATGTCTAACACAGGAATGTCTGAAAAAATGAACACCTCAGAGAGACATTTCGGTGTTAAGAAGAGTATATTTTGACTTTCCTACTTTCAGGTACAGTAGCTGCTCACTTGCTACCATTTAAATACTACTGGAGACACTCTAGAGCAAGAAACGAAATAGAGTACCAGGAGCCAATGGCATGAAACTTCAAAGTAAAACCAAAGCTAACCTCAAAGAATCAGAAATCCACTGAAGAGCACTTCCGTAGGGACCACAGGATTGTTTCCAATGCTGATCCATTTTTCTTGAACCTATTACTTCGTTATCCAGGGAGAATGAACATCAAAGGTTTCCTCTACAGCACACACATGCATTTTGGAGAGAGTATTTACAAACTCTCTTTTAAAAACTGAGGTCCTGTCATTTTAGCCAAATATTATTTTGCACCCTCTGCACTCTGTACTTATGTTTAATAAATTTCCTGCCAACACAATGAGTGATGACATGAATTATTACTGAAATGAAGAACATGTGCTGGGTTCTTCATGTGTCCATATGCAATTTATACACTCAACCTTCTTGCCTCCAATTAGCAAGCACTCCAACAATATTATCTCCATTAAGATTAGAAGGTCTAGTTTGATGGTGAAACAAGATTTTTGAAGTATCCTTTTTCTAAAACCAAAACACTCATATGCATGTTTGTGTGAGCAGATAGAAATCACATCTGGTTTAGTTCCATCAATAACTTCATTTTAAAGCAATTAAATATTCCTGCATAATATGTGTGATGCTAGTAGCAGAGTTACATGCAAGTGCACTGAAACCAGGAATGAAAACTAGTGATTAATTAATGAACAAGCTATTTCCACAGCTGAAACTGAGAGATATAAAAGAAGGAAATAATTACTACAGAAAATGGACATTTTCACCCATTTCCATCAGAAAAATATGTAGTCAAACTTTTTTTATATAAGCCTGAATAAATCAGTATAAATTTATAGAAATACTTCTTATAGTGTCTTCAGGGAAGAGTCAGGCAGCCACAGTTCTCATTCATTTTTCTAAAGGTACTTATTATTCGCCCTATACATGAAGTGCTCAGGATCTGGTTCTGACAAAGTACAATCCTTGAGATTACATAGAACAGAAGTGCTGTCACATTGCCAATAAATCAACTATGCAAAATTTGAGAGTGGGAGGTGAAATTTTATTCTCTGTGGCAATGAGTGCTTAGAAATCAGTGAATGATGCTGCCCAAAAGGTAGACAGGTTAGAAATAGAATCATGCAAGCAAGTAAAATTTTAGACTTGTAGTTTTGGGGTTTTTTTTCAGTCTTGCCATCCTGGGACATTTTTCCACAGTTAACACTATGTAGCATTATGAATTATAAATTCTTATCCTCCTGGTCTTTTTACAGCCTTTAAACTAAAGATGAATTTAGGCAAGTTTTCAATATATTTAGTGGAGCCCATTGCACCTTTTGAGATAATTAATAGCACCATAAGAAATCCTTGTGAAAAGGCATGCCTGCTTCTGATACTGAATATATTTTTCCTTTAGTATACTTTTGCAAAGAGTACACTGAATGTTAAATGAGTTTCTGATCACCTAGGGCAAGGTCAGTGAGACTGTCACTGCTGTCCCAAGCTGAATAATGGAGCTATCAATAACAGTTAGATCAGAGTTAATAAGTGGAAGATAATGAGGGGGAATGGGAGGTCACATTGAAACACACTACAAACTCCTTGGTGTATAATGATGTTCTGCAGCAGGGCTGACTTCTATTTCCACCTCGTCTATAGAAATAATCTATTTTTTACTATGCATTTAAACTGATTCAATCTTCATCAGATGTTCATTTTCCTGTCAACTTCAGGCAAATAAGAGCTGAAACCTGCTGCATAATTGAGGCACTGCAGTTGAGGGGAAAAAACAAAATTAGGTCAGAACAGAGAGAAGAATACTGTAATACAGAGATAGATCACTTTATCCCAAGTTCCACTGGTTAAGAACAATGAGATTAAAATATCTAGATTTATGTTTGCAGTGCATAGCACAAAAAAACATAGCTACTGCTCACAGCTCTGTAAAGACTGAAATTTGAGGGGTCTAATTTTTCTTGCAGAGCATGCTAGGCAAGGTCCATGGCAGAAGCATCACCTTACCATCCTTTTGTTTGTATGGTTGAACACCTATCACTTTTTATTTTTCTCCCTGAACATAATGCTGAATAAAACATTAGATGGTGCTTTTTATGTGCTTAAAAAACCCCAAAAACCAAACAAACAAACAAAAAAACCCTACATTTTCTGTGCAAGAAATAAATATATTCCTGTGTCTAATCTTCAAGAGCCTGGACTATTTAATCTTTTCAGATCCCAGTAGCCTAATTCAGATCAAAAGCACAATGGCTGTACCTTGCAATTACTGACACTTAGGGAGTACATGTGCTGCTATGCAAGAGAACGGAAAAAGACTGCATGAGCCAAATGTCCTATCCTTCAGTCTGATCCAATTCTTGGATCTTGCCAGCAAGACTACTAGCTGCAATCACAGCTGTAACTAAATTTTTTCAGATGGGCTGAACGGTTAAAACATTACAAACTGAAAACAGAATTACAGGATCACAGAATAGTAGGAATTAGAAGGGACTTACGGAGATCAAGTCCAACCGTTCTGGTAACACAGAGTCACCTAGATCAGATTGCACAGGAAAAGTATCCAGCCAGGTTTTGAAAGTCTCCACAACTTCTCTGGGCAGCCTGTTTCAGTGCTCCATCACCTTCCAAGTAAAAAGTTTTTCCTTAAGTTCAAAGAAAACCTCCTGTGTTCTAGTTTGTGCTCATTGGCCCTTGTTCTATCACCACTAAAAAGAGCCTAGCCCCATCCTCTTCACCTCTGCCCTTCAGATATTTATAAGCACTGAGAAGATTCCCTCTCCAGGCTAGAGTCCTTGATCTCTCAGTCTCTTCTCATAAGAGATGCTCCAGTCCCCTCACCACCCTTGTGGACTCTCCAATGGACTCTCTCCAGTAGTTCCCTGTCCTTCTTGAAGTGGGGAGTCCTGATCTGAATACAACACTACAGAAAACTTTCAGAAAAACATATGTTTTCTTTTAGCCTCTGATTGTTCAAGTAATTAATCTAACCAAAACTAATGGACTGACTTGGGTAAGCTTTAACAGGTTAATTTAATTCTCCTAGTAATTTACCTGCAGAGTTTCTGTGGTCTCTGCCCAAAGCCGTTGTGATATGACACATGGTTTATGCTCTGCCAGTATGTGGACTGGTTACTGACTGAGTTCTACTTCATGAGCAGTGGGGTGCATTAACACAAACCCCTGCCAATGTCTGTAACCCATCACAAAGAGGCAACTAGTTCCCAAGTTCCCAGTTACACTCAGGATGATGTGGCAACAGACTTTTCTGCATGACTGGATGACGAGGGAATACAAAAGCATTACGAGGCTGTAAGATAGGTCAAAGTAAGGAAAAAACTGAAAACTGTCACAGTGGGCTTTCCAATCTCTACTTGCAGAGACTAATTTGTCAAAGTCTATACACAATTTCTTACAGTTCGGATTTAAAGACAGAAAAATAGAATTCTTTAACTCTATCAGCACATATTCATAGCATGTTTTAGTATCAGCATAGCATAACTGAACGGTATGCAGCATCATATCCACAAGCTATTCTCTGGTTTGGTTGTATTTTGCTGTGTATTGTATCTAACTGCTCCTCTTCATTCTCAAAATTTTGGTTATGCCATGATCTGGAATTATTGCTGAGGCTGAATTAGAGATATAAGTTTGGAAATGGCTTCAGTAAAAAGAGATGCACTGTGTAAAGATGCTGAAAGAAATCATTATAAAGCTGGTTTTCACTGAGAGAATTAGAGAGTCTTATGAAAAATGGACAGTCATGTCACATCTCACTGAATAAGACTCATGTGAATGAATATTCTACCACGTTTGACTGCTAGTGAGCAGTCCTCAAAATGGAGATCTCTTTTTCAGCTTCTCCAAGGCTCTGCTCATGCATAGATAGTGAGAGCTTCACGAAAAGTTATTGAAGTGGGTCAGTCGTAGTGCTGCATTATTGTTTATATTCTTCATTACTGCATTAGCAGTGAGCTCCACAGATATTAGTCTCCTGTGTGCCATTCAGTACAGAGGTAATAGAAGCCCAGAAATAAAATACATGTCTATCAGTTGATTTGTCATTGTAAAGAAGGAACAGAACCTAACAAAGTCATGAATGCAAATAAAATAGCACTTCCTTCTCCTAGCACATACTTATTCACACACAGATCACAGTTAACACAATGCTGCATTTCACATAAATGCAAATCAGCAGTACCTTTAAGGAAGTGTTTTAACCAATGTGGCTATAATTATGCTCTCTGTAGAATGGCCTGTAATTTAAATAAACATGTATTTCCTCATACCTATTCAATTCAACCCAAATCTGTTTGGTGAAGATATTCTATTCCCTTGAATATTTTCCAACCAGCCTTCATGATTCTATCAAATACTGGTAATTGCTCGTATAACACAGCACATCCGACCTCCAGCTAAAACCTTCCCCTCTCCTGCTTTAGATTATGTGACACTCCATGCTGGTTTCTTTGAGGCATGAATACACAAGGTTAAAGGCAACAAGCACATTTTTATTGATTTATTTTTGGTAAAATGTCTATTCCCAGGAAAGATGCAGCTGGCTTACTAATTCTCAATTGCTCTCGAATTAAAACAAATATTTCACAATGAAACAAACCAGGGAGAGAATCACAGATTGTAACAAGGTCAGTGTGGCAATACAACTCTTCTCAAAAGTTCATGGAGAAATCTCCACAGTACGAGCAACTAATTGGTACATTTATGAGCGGTCTCTTGAAAAAGGGAAATATAAAGCTGCTTTGGACCTGCCTGTTTTGCCTCTTGATGCTGCAATAAAATGAAACACAGCAGACGAAACTTCATGCATCTATTCTCAGATGCTCATCAGTGAAAATACTGATGTGTAAGGCACAGTGGATAGTTCACATAAAACAGTTAACTGGATAGACTTCATTTGTTGTCACCATAGTAGGTTTTAGAGAAGTATGATACTTTTTTTTTCTTTTTTTTCCTTTTTTTTTTTTTTTTGGTGGGGGGAGAAGGAAGGAATTAAAGTTTTACTTACTGTGCAAAGGAATTTCTTATAAAAGCATCTTGGCATGTGTGGCCACATTGCCATCTCCTTTGATGAAAATATACTCTGTGTTACATTGTCTTTTTACATGTAACACTTGCATTTTTAAAATCACAAGAGTACTAATGGAAAGAATATATAAGCAGATGGTTGCACATATAGTCAAACATGCAGTCACCAAAAGATACTCCTATACCCAATATAATGTTTGTTCACAAACTCTCTTTCATGTTTGGCTTTTTTTTTTTATTTCTTTTTTTTTTCCCCAGTTTGTATTTCAGCACTACTAGAGGATTATAGCATCCCCAATCTGATGCCACCCAGTTCTGGGATTCACTCCCGTTTCAATTATAGGTCAGTTTGCAATATGCTGCTCTCTTCCATTTCCCTCTGAAAGTGGCTTTCCCTCAAAAGACATTTCCTAAACACGTGCTCCCTTGCCTCAGCTTGCATGGTCCTTGCACTGCATCATCTTTGGCCTTACACCAGGCTTTTTCACATAATCAATAGACCTTTCAAACAGTCATCTCCTTCCTCTTTCCCACACTAGTCTGACTAAATTAGAATGACATCTTGCCTGCCCTCAGTGAAATTACACTGTCGATCCTAATCCTGCTGAGGTGTAAGAAAGAACTTCTCCCTCCTTTATGCTGTCTACACAGTTGGAATCTCTTCTCAAAAGAGAGAGAAGAGCAATCAATAGTGTCTCTGAAGAAGATGCCATCACCAGCATAGTAGCACTTAACCACTGCAGTGAACCACATGCTTCTGATTAAGATTCCCAGGCAGGGTCCAATTGATTTGTCTGTCTGCACAGCATACTAACCATGAGTCTTAAACTCAGCAGTTTCCTTGCCTAGTTACTTTCCTCCGTCTCAGAAAGGTGGGAGAATATTGGTGAACACGGTGCTTAAATCCACATACTGGCAGAAGAAAGAGTGATAGCCCATCTCACTCTGTGAATTCAGCTACTAAAGTAATAAAGCGCACGGCTACAACTCCTGTAGACATATAAGGAAAAGATAAAAATGGCCTGTTAGATTACACTTAGTTCACCTCCCCAGAGACTTGTACAAAATATTGTATTCTTTCAGGCTGTGTTCAGTCCACTTCAAAGTAACTAGAGCAATGCTGCAGGAGATTATTCCAGGGTCTAGCAGACTCCAGGGTTGGTTACAACACGTTTGGGTTTTTTCCCCTCTCAACGCTACTCAATTTAGCATTTTCATTTGCCACAAGAATGATTCCTATTGCCATAAGCTATTTTTGATCACTGCCACTGTACCATGAGCACTTCACAAATGTAATCTCTGAGGATGCTCTTAGTCCAGCAATTTCAAGAAGAAATGGAGAAATAGGAAAGGGAAGAAAGGGGAGGTTATGAAAAGCAGTAATATAGAGACACAGTACTGAACAGGAAAGCCTGTTGAGGAGTTTGATATGGTGAAGGTACTATTTAGTTCTAGGAGGATATTTCCATGATAACATGGAATAAGTTCCAGAATGGGCTATCACTTATTATACACACAGCCTTACATCAAGGCTCTAATTCCTCTTTTAAAAGTCAGTGCATACAATTTAATTAGAGCCTTATCTAAGAACCAAGCAAAGTAAATTATTGCCCAGAGTATCCAGAAAGCAGAAAAGGATCAAACAGTCATTATTTTGCCCATCTAAGATGGGCTGTCTGCTGCTGCCACCAAATTTAGGAAAATTTGAGAATATAAGAATAGTACTTTTGGAGCAATAGTCAATATAAGATTGATTCCCACCATTAGTCAGTCACTCATAAGAACAGTAAACCAGATGCTCCACAGTTTTCTTCCCAGCACATCAGTTTCATTTTTTTATCACTCTTCCTCTTTTTCTCATGATAGGAGCAATTCAGTCATAACTTAGTGCTAACACTTTATGTTTCCAGGAAGCACAAGTTAATTTTGCTGTCATGTTAAAAAGCCCCAAATCCTTGCCTTTGAGCATTCCCCTTTCCTTCTGAACTTCAAATTTGATCACATCTTCTGATTAAGACAAATGAAACATAGTACTTCATTTCAATCATCTCTTTGCCACAAACAGTTTTTACCATGCTAACAGCCACTGCAGCCTTTAGATCAACCAAAGTTCTTGGGAAAGTGCCTAAATAAAACCTAGGTTACAGATGTATGGTCTGTTGCACCCTCTGTTCCTTGAAAAGCTGGCTTAGCATATATGTTTCTAAATCTTTCCCTAATATCACAGGCTGATGCAATTTCACATGGAACTTACTGCTAGCCATATTTTTTAGCATTGTACCTTTGCATGAATTTGTATCTCTCAAAGAATGTGGCTGCCTCATTCCTACTATACCTATCAGATTCTTTTCCTTTTTACAGAATAACTCTGTGCATTTTTACGTTTGCATGATAGCGAGACAGGTATGTATGAAAGTGATGGCCTTTCTGGAGGCTTCTTTTAAATGAGCCTACTGTCTCATTGGTTATCTTACCTGCCTTTCAAATCTTGATCTTTGCTTTCAAGATAACTGGAAGGAATGAGCATAGTCTACATGCCACCTTTCTCCCCTTTTTTACTGTACCTTGAGATTTTTATTCCTTGCCTTTATAGTCTCTCAAAAGGTACAGAGGCATGGACTTTTTTACTCAAATTTTTTACTTATTTTAATTCTTTGTGCTGGCAGCACTTGCAGATTCCAGCAAAAAGATGGTTTGTTCCACTTCTTAGATCAGTAACATATGCCTAATGTAAAATAAGTTAGTGCAGTGCTTTGCTTGATATTAGTTCTTTACAACTTTATAAATTATTCTTCTTACTGCTATCCATTGTTACCCTTTCCATCTTCTGGTAATTCTTTATTACCTTTTCCATTTTCTGTGCCTTCAACCACACTTCAATCCAAATTTTTGTAGCCCTCAGCTCAGACATAATTAGTTTGTATTTGAAATACACTCATTCAGCAATTAGGGAAAACACAAAGGAAAATATTGCCACTGATTTCTGCAAGCCATAATATGAACTATATCCAGAAGCAGGGATACATCTCCATTGCCAGTACCATTGGAATACTAAAAAACAGCCTATATAATTATACCCCTGGGAGCTGTCCTGTATCTTAGCCACCAGGTGGCAATTTTATCCCATTATATGTTCCATTAAGTAGGCAATTGCCTAAATGGTGTGGAAAGACAAACGTGTTTTCATTGATGTAATCTGTAGAAGGACTAAAGGATTTCTGTGGTGGGCAGGAAATGTTTTCTCATGAGACAAGAGTTGATGTCTTCGCAGAGGTGGGGCAGGGGGTGTTGCCTTCTATTTGTGTCTACTTTAGCATTCATTTGCAATGATCTCTACCTAGCTTCTCACCTGAAAACTACCATATACATAAAACCTGCCCATAAGGGTAGGTTGGTTTGAGCTAATTGGAGGATTTGAGTGAGAAATTGGACTATTGGCTGAGAGAGGTAAACACAGTGTTTTACTTCACCGAGTTTTACTGAGAGAAAGAAAAAAAAACAACTTGTTTTTAAGAACTGTTCTGAAAACAACAGATAGAAGATGGCTTCTGACCATTTGGCACTGTGGCTGCTTCTCTTCCGTGGTCTCCTTTGTCTCCTTTGTCTTGGTAGCTAATTCAGAATAAAACTACTAACTCCTTTCTATCACTAATCCCCTGACCGATCTACTTCAGCTTATCTGCAGCATCAACAGGTGGTGAGATAAGACTGGGGAA
>VWZI01004414.1:16504-40473 GCA_013396835.1 Psilopogon haemacephalus | reverse complement strand
GTGAAGAAGACATGTATTAAATGTGAGAGCAGATGTAGAGGGCAATGTCTTCTGCAATGTGTACAGACCCTGACACATGTCCCATCTAAGACCACCATGGACATTAGACCATGTCTCAGAGTGCCGTGTCTACATGTTTAGCAGGACTGTGACTCCACCGTCTCCCTGGATGACCTATTCCAGTGGCTGACCACTCTTTCAGTAAAGAATTTTTTCCTACTATCTAATCTAGACTTCACCTGATGCAATTTCAGGCCATTTCCTCTTGTTCTATCATCTTGGGCTTTTGTGACCCTTCCTGATGCATCTGAAGCTCTATGTGGCTTAAAAGTTGCTGCAGGGGTGCAATAAGGAATGAAGTGAGCAAAGCTTGAAGTGCCTCAAGCCTGAAGTAACTGGTGAGTTGTTTCTGAGCTGGGAAATGATGGTGGAGAGCTACTTACTGCCTTGCATGTAGTTTATTTAAATATGAGAGGTGACCTGAACTGGCTGGAGAGTTGGACAGAAGGTAACCTTATGAAATTCCACAGGGGAAAATGTAGGATAATGTCCCTAGAGAGAAATAACCCCACGTTGGGGGCTGGCCTGCTGCAAAACAGCTCTGTGGAAAAAGACCTGAGAGTCCTGGTGGACAACAGGATGACTACAGAAATGTGTCCTCATGGTTAAGAAGGCCAGTGGCATCCTGGGATGCATCAAGAGTGTGACAAACAAGTTGAGGGAGGTTCTTCTCTCCCTCTGCTCTGCCCTGATGAGGAGTACTGTGTCCAGTTCTGGGCTTCCCACTATTAGGGCAGGGAACTGCTTAAGAAGTGGACATCTGAAATGTCTCTCTTAGAAAGTAAGGCTGAGGGACTTTTGGCTTGGAGAAGACTGAGGGGGGGGATGCATCAATCCTTATAAACAAGAGCGAGTGTCAGGAGGATGGGGTCAGTCTTTTTGCAGTGGTACCCAGTGGCAGGACAAGAAGTAACAGGCAGAGACTTGAACATGGCAAGTTAATCTAACCACGAGGAGGAACTTCTTTACATTGAGGGTGACAGAGCACTGAAACCAGCTGCCAGAGAGGTGATGGAGTCTCTATCTCTGGAGTAATTCAAACCCCACCTGAATGCCATCCTGTGCAACTTGTTCTAGGTGAACCTGCTCTGATAGGGAGGATTGAACTGGATGATCTCCAGAGGTCCCTTTCATTCTGTGATTCTGTGAATTGTTTCTCAAGGACACTTAGAGGATCAGAGAAGACTTCCTGGCCATTATCTTGGGGGAGTAAATAGCAGATCCTGGTTTATAGCAGAAGAGACTTTTGCCTCAGAGCTGTTCTTGTAACATGGTAACAGAGCTGTCTACCTGAGGTGGTAGACCCATGATCCTCACTTGATCCACCAAGTGTGTGGGAGATAGGTCACTATCAGTGACCAGCAAGTGACTGTTGTACCTAGGGTGCCCTGCTCTGGATGGTGCCCTTCTGTAGCATTACTGTGGCCACAGGCTGAGGTTGTTGCAGGAGTAATAGCATCAACACTTTGACTGTGGGTATGAGCTGAACTCGTTGGTTCTCTTCTCTCCTTAATGCTGCAGAATTAGTAAATCTCTACAAAATTGCAGCAAAAAAAACCCCAAAAAACCAAAACATCTGGCCTTGTGGAGCTGCTTGGTGGTGGGCAATATCCTGAACTGGTGTGCTGGTGGATCAGCTCCTCCTCCACTGGGAGTGCCTGGCATGTGAGGAATGAACATGAGTTTATCCATCGAGTTGTCTGGGTTCACAATCCACCAAAGCACTTGTGGCTGTAACCAGACACCATGGCCCTGTGGTTGAACAAATCATAACTGCATTCCTGGCTCAGTGGCTATAAAAAACATGTGCTGGAAGGCTGTCACCTTCCCAGTGGAGACAGAGTGGAGCAGTGCCTGAGACCAGTCTTCGTGTTTCCTATCAGAAAACAACCACACAGGGTGGCCTCTCTTTTCCATCTGTCACTGCTTGGAGCAGGTCACTGCTTTTTCGTAGCTTAGGTAGCATTCAGATGGCTGTTTAACTGCATCAGAATTGGGCTGAGGCCCAGCAAGAGATAGACATCCATCTGCACAGGACAGGTGTCCCTGGACTTGCAAAGCCACCAGACTGGAGAGTGCCAGAAGGCCAGCAGGAAGGCATTTCAATGTATTTGGGCAAGTATATATATAAATAAAGGCAGTTCTCTAACTAGGTGGATGCCCCATCATCAAAAGTGCTCAAAATCAGCTCGGATGAGGCTTTAAGCAACCTGGTCTGGAGAAAGATGTCCCTACCCATGGCAGGGATGGTCTTCAGGTGTCTTTAAAGGTCCCTTTCAACCCAAACCATTTTATCTATGGAAACACAAGTAGACAGGATTGCTGGCTGGGGCCCAGGGGGAGCTGGGCTTGGTGACTGTGTCCTACACCCTACATCTGATCCGGTTGAAGAGAGTGTCCTACATCCTGTATCCTGTGCCCACAGCGAGCAGCCACAGCCTGAGGTTTAAGCAGCAGCTCAGCTGTACAGCTTGTTTCCCTGGCCACAAATGGCTCTGCTTTCTGTGGCCTTTTTCAGTGTTTGCTTCTTGGTTTTGCTTTGCTTTTGTGCTGCCAGGGCAGGGCCCAACGGGCAGACAGGAGAGCCACAAAAGCACTGAGGGCATCGATGACAGAAGGTTTGGAGGGCTCCGATGTTAGTTTTAGAATCTGGGCCCTTCCTCTTGTTCACAGTTTAGCAATAAATCGCTGGTGACATCCACTCCCCATCCAATCTCCCTCCTTGACTTCTCCCACACACGTCACTGCCAGAAGTGACTGCAAGTTTGTGCCTGTGCTGCTTTTGTTGACGAGACCCAGCAAAAAGAGGCGAAAGTTGCATTATTCTGCTGTTATCATCGCTGCTGACTGAGAATAGAATCACCAAAATACTTCTGTTTTGCCTTTTGTGCTTGTACACGGATGTTGCTGCTGATATTCCCTGAATTCCCCTGAAAAATAAAGAGTGTTTTATCCCTATTCCCCAAGTACCCAATACAAATGCAAATCAGCTCCAGGCGGTAAATGCTGGTTTGGGGTTTTTTTTTGTTGTTGTTTCTCTCCTGGCTGCCCAGCATCCCTTGGCGGGGCTTTACTCACTTGTTTCTTTTCCTTACTTTCCTTTAGCTGGTGTGCCTGAAGTGAGATCCCCATGAGGGTCCATTCCCACACCTCTACCCTTCTCTTCCTCCTCCTCCTCCTCCTTGTCGTTTTGCCCAACTTGTTAAAACG
The DNA here is from genome assembly GCA_013396835.1 of Psilopogon haemacephalus. NCBI lineage: Eukaryota > Metazoa > Chordata > Aves > Piciformes > Megalaimidae > Psilopogon > Psilopogon haemacephalus. The sequence goes on along the minus strand of VWZI01004414.1, from coordinate 37,203 downwards.
CTGTTTATTTATTAACCCCTTGAGAAGAAGGGCTAAAAATAAACCAGTACTCACTCAGTTTCCCTAAAATAATGTCTAGGTGAGCCACACTTGTTCCATATGAGACTATGTGGGTACTTTATGTTCCCACTTTGCTGCCCTTCCACAGGATTCATCTCTTGGACAAAACCATGCAGGACATCACAGGACACCTTGGACGAAATACTGCAGGGAGTCATAATCAGAGGAAGGAAGGTGATGCTGAATTTCCCCATCACTTTAAATGGGTCAGGGATTTTTAGGTGATAAAATACCTAAATTAGGGACTCCTAAATCCTCCATGAATGGGATTTGGACAAGCGGGACTAGAACAAGCAAGGCCAATAAGAGCAACTAGTACTCTAAACCCTGAGACCAAAACAAGTGTCTGCTTGCTTAGAAAAATCATGCACTTTTTTGTTTGGTTTTTTTTTTAAAGTACAAGTAGTCATCAGATGAGGCTGTTGGGTTCACAGGTCACAGGATCACAGGATGTTAGAGGTTGGAAGGGAGTCTGGAGATCATTGAGTCCAACCCCCTGCCAGAGCAAGACAGAGTTAAAGCCATGTCTGCCATTTCTCCTTCTGGATTTAGCACATTTTCTTACATGCCCAGATTTCAGACTGAGGCAGACTCTCTGTGTCTTCAGTATCTCTTAACTCTTTTGAAAGAAATTACAATCAATTGCACTTAAAGCTACAGCTGAACTGAACTGCAGCATATGTCAAACGTACCAAGAACTACTAAAGGAGAGGTTCAAAATGAGACATCAATGTCAAAATTGAGCTCCAGCAATCCAGCAAATGGCAGCCTGGAGGTTCAGTGAGATCAGCGTTCTTCTGAGCATCACTGCTAGGGGCAGCCACTGGCTTGATCAGGGCCATGTTTTCCTCCCATGGATTTCAGATCAGCCAAGCACTTAAACATATGCTTCATTTGAAGTTCATGATCGGCTCCTGCTTACCAAAATGTTCTTGCAACTGGCTTAGTATTTAGAGTATCCTTAAACCCAGTGAAGTGTTGCTGAAGCTGATAAGGGGCTGAGGCAACCCACTTCCTTTCACACTTGGGTCCACCAAGGGGCCTGAGGTCCTATGAATGCACTGAGCTCATGGGCCTGGCTGTGTGTTGTGGTGTTTGTGCCCATGAAGTGGCCTGAGCAGTCAGCAGGGAGTGACCAAATTTGGGTGGGAAACACAAGGAGTCCAATCCATCACCTGCATCACTTTGTACCATCTCCCATCTGCCTGGCACTGATACTGGGCAGCTTATTCCGCCCTGAATCCCACAGCTGAGCTGGTTCCTAGAAAAAGACCTCGGAGTTTAAAAATTCNTGCTATTCATTTAGCATGAAATAACCTTCCAAATCAATCCGGAAGAGATGGTTTGAAACTGTTGCTCTTTTCCCATTGCTAATTGCTGGTTTGAAATGCCATTGGAATCAGCCTGAATGCACAGTCAGATGTTCCTAAGCTAAGTGCCTACCAGGTATTTTTCCCCAACAAGCTTTTATTTTCCTGTAAAAAAAAAACCAAAACAACAAACCCCAACCAACCAGTGCTGGCTGACTGGTTAGCTTTTAATGGGACAATAGCATCTCCATAGTATGTCTTGTTTCCGAAGCAGAGCTGTGTTTTGGCAGGAACCAACCGCTGCCAAGTTTTCACAGGGCCAGGGGCATGGCTTGGTACTTGGGGACTCAGAAATGAAGCAGTTAATTGCCCTACTGGGAAGGAGGAAATTTCTTGTAAAAATCCAGAATCTGGTTGAACAATGTGGCCTTTTATTTTCAGCCTTGGAATCAAGCCTGGCTGCTCTTGTAAACAAAGAAAGGAAAGAATCACTGAACCAACCCAACACATAAAAACTGACCATGTCTGTCTTTGAAGTTCCCTTTATGCTGTTTGGAAAACTTGAGATTATAGAGGTTTGGGGTTTTTTTTTTCCTTTCTCTCTCTCTCTCTCTCTTTTTTTTTTTTTTTTAAGGAAAAAGAGGGATGGGAGTTAAGGGAAACTTTTTCTTAAACAGAGCAGAAGTCATTAATTAAGTATCCCATTCATCCCAAGGCACCGGCTCATCAATCAGATTTCTTATTAGCATTCCGATGACCCTCCTGACCTCTGTCTCTGTACTGTCTGCATGACGACACAGCAAACCAGACCACACACCGAACCCAGGAGGATTATTCCACTCTTTTCCTTACTCCTGGTGGCGGGGGAGGGGGGGGGGAAATGAGCCAGGAAGAGGAATGATGACTGATGTTGTTGTTTTCCATTGAAGCAAGTCAATAAGTGGCTCCTAGAGAAACAGCCCTGAGAGCCTGGGAGGGTGGCGTAAGTGATGTTGTGGTGGGTTTGCTGATGTCTGCACAAGGCTGCTTTGGGATTGGGACCTACAGCTTAGTGCCGTCACAAGATCTCTTTGCTCCCATCGTCGTGGTGGTAGGCTCCAAACCCAGCGTGAAGAACAAGATTTCAGTGCAGTGCTCTTACCCTTAGGTAACCCCAGTCAGGAAATGGTTGGCCCCTGAAAACATGCTGGCAGCTTTGGTCCCTGTAATCAGGCTGCCTTTTCAATGTGGATGAGGATCCCACATTAACTAGTCTTCCAGCCTTTCTCCTTCCAGGTTACTCCAGTTACATGTAACTAGCTCATTAAATCTGTGTACAATTGCTTTTGGGAAAGTTTTAGCATCGGAAGAGGACAGTAACAGCAGCAATTTATGAGGCATGCACATCTTCTCTTGAGAGAAAGACAAACTAGAGCAGCCTTTTGCTTAGCAGGGGAGTTTGCACCCACAGAGATGTGCACACACATAGGCACACACATGCACAGAGCATGCAGCCAAGGATGACTCTAACTGACACAAAGTGGTGGCCAGAGGGAGGAGGCAGCAATGGGAGTCGAGAAGCTGCTGGAGGAAAGGCAGCACAAATGATGTGCCTGTGCAACTGCTGCAGCAGTGGGTGCAGGAATATGGTGCTGCTCTTAGGGCACCTTCTGACCAACAGCTGGCTGAGATTTCTAAATCAGTTTGCTTTACTCAAATGTTATTCTCAAAATTTAAAAAAATCTGACGTTTCTCCCTTTTCTTTTAAATGGGGAGGCTGTCTCCCTGACAAGACAGAAAATGACTTGTTTTACTATTTCCTGCTTCCTCATTTTTCTCTCCTATTCTCTCTCTTTTATGAAAATGGAAGCATAATACTCTGTGTGTGGTGAATGGAAAACCTGGAAACTGTAGGTAAAACTACAAATTTTCTAAAGTATTTGGGGAGTTTATTTTATTTTATTAAAATATTTCTTCCTTTTGATTTGGTTTTGCTAAAAGGGGTTGTACCAGACCAAGCGTGACATATTCTCTTTTAAGTCTCGAAGTTGCTATCACACTCCATGTGCTCAAAAAGGGACCTGAGTATCCCAGGCACTTTTTAAAAATGTCCTTTTGCTCAGTGATGGGAAAAACTGGTATGCTTAGACTGGCAGCTGATGTTGCCTGGCCAAGGACACTGTCACAATGCCTTCTCCAGCCTCAGCTTCCCTCTTCTCATAATCCAGGAGAGTCCTAAGGAAGCATTTACCTCACCGGGTGCCTGATCTAGTATAAAATGTCCCTGCCCATGACAGGGGGGTTGGAACTAGATGATCCTTGTGGTCCCTTCCAACCCTGACAGATTCTATGATTCTATGATTACTGGACCTTTCTACATGTTCCTTAAAGTCATGGTGGAAGTCATGGACATGGACTGTGGATATCTGTATGGCTCACTTCCATGTCTCCATCACACAACAGTCTGGTGTGTATTTTGCAGTTGGGAGAGGAAAAAAGAAAACAAACCTATAGTATACCAGAATGATAAAAATGCCTTTTCATGCCACAGTATGCCACAGCAGCCAACCATGTCCTGGGCTGCATTAAAAGTAGTGTGGCCAGCAGGGCAAGGGAGGTGATTCTCCCCCTTTACTCTGCTCTCGTCAGACCCCACCTGGAGTACTGTGTGCAGTTCTGGAGCCCCCAGCATAGGAAGGACATGGAACTGCTGGAGAGAGTCCAGAGGAGGGCCACGAAGATGATCAGAGGGCTGGAGCACCTCTGCTATGAGGACAGGCTGAGAGAGTTGGGGCTTTTCAGCCTGGAGAAGAGAAGGCTTCAAGGAGACCTTATAGCAGCCTACCAGTATCTGAAGGGGGCCTACAGGAAGGCTGGGGAGGGGCTGTTCACAAGGTCTTGTAATGACAGGAAGAGGGGTAATGAGTATATACTGGCAGAGGGGAGATTTAAATGGGATGTTAGGAGGAAGATCTTTACAGTGAGGGTGGTGAGACACTGACACAGGTTGCCCAGGGAGGTTGTGGCTGCTTCCTGCCTGAAGGTGTTCAAGGCCAGGTTAGATGAAGCCTTGAGCAACCTGTTCTAGTGAGAGATGTCCCTGCCTATGGCAGCTGGTTGGAACTGGATGATCTTTGAGGTCCCTTCCAACCTAAAGCATTCTATGATATTGACAATTAAGTCTCGTTTTCATGGTCCTTGTTAACCAAAGTGGTGCTCAATCAAGTACCTCCCTGAGGTAAGTTCTATGGCCTGCCTGTCAGCTTTGTGTGCTGTGCTATGCTATTCAGTAGTCTGTGTATTTTCAATTTAGATCAGCTGAAATGTCAGATATTTCTCTGATGATGTAATTTCTTTCAACAACGTGGCCTGGAAAGCAGCAAGTTAAAAAAAAAAAACAAAAGCAAAGAGGGAGAGAAGAAGGTGTACTGAGTTGCTACTGTCACAAGAGAGATCAGATGAAGAGAGACCTATTACACCGAAGACTTAGAAAGGCACAAAGGGTTGTGAGGCTCAGATCCTTTTTATCTCTCTCCAGTGCAGCAGATGAGAAGGTGAGGTCAGCTGGGTATAAGTTTGGCAGCTGCTGATCTGGTGCTGGACCATCTGACGCAGCAGTCAGATGTTGTTTGCAAAGCCTGCATAAATTAAATCCCATTAACAGGGAGGGGAAAAAAGTAAATGGGACCTCTAGTGCCAGCAGCTCCTCTTATCACTTTGTAGCCTGTTTGTGTTCCCTGGCAGATAATCACCATGTCTAACATTTATCTGACACAGATGATTTTGCTACCAAAATCATTTCGGACCTTAGGCGACTATTCAGAGAGGTGAGAGCTACCCCCGACAGTATAAATGCTAAAAATGTTGTCCTAGGAAATAGACAAATTTTGTGGACACCTTCATAAAGTCAAAATAAGATGCAGTGAGTGCTCCTGAGGGCTGGATGGAGAGTCTCAGTGCCTTTTATTTACCTTAGTATTTGCAGTAGTTTTTTTTCATCTGATTTGTTTCTTTTGCTGTTGTGTGTTGCAGCTTCAGACAGACTCTGTGCAGCTGGATGGCCTCACTGGACTAAGCTGCCTGCCATGCTCTTCATTCCAACTTAACTTCTGCTCTTTCTTTCCTTCTGTTATCTAGTCTATAGTTTCAAGAGGTCTGTGAGGCAGGAAAAGCTGGTACAAGTGTTTGGTGATGCAGCAAAGGGTCACTGGGAAATCGCTTCTGGGGTTCAGAAGAACGCAGCAAAGTAGAAAAAGCAGAGGTTTAACCTTTGGCAGCTTCCTGGGCTCTTCAACATGGCTGGATCCAGACAGTGGTAGGAGGTGCAGATGAGATGGGAGAGGAAAGGAGGACCAAGGCAACTGCACACAGGTCTGCCTGTGGCTTGTTAGCAGATTGCTAATCTAATAGGGTTTTGCCACCCAGACAAATCCCTTTACTGACCCATTTCCCCATACATCCCCAGTCAATTTGTGTGTGTTATAAATTCCCACTTCATCCTCTTGGGACAGAGTCTGGACAGGAGGGCAAGGAGCATTTGCTGGCTACATGTTGGAATCATTTAAGCACAACAAATTTTTAAGCACTGAGAGTTAACTTACCTTTCACAAGAACTGAATTCTTGAGGTGGATTTGCCCATTCCTTCCACAGGTCTGCTCTTCATATCTCCTTTGGGTCCTTCTGTTCTCTCTTTTTCTTTTCCTCCATGAAGCTTATAGTGTCCCATGAACCCACAGCATGCTTCTAAGGAAAATACATTTTTAAATAGTGCACCTGAGCCACATGTTCACTCTGCAGAGGTCCTCACCTGAATATCCAAGCTGAAGGCACCAGACTGCAGAGGGATGGCTTAAAGAGGGTCCCTTGTGAAAAATCACCAGACCTCCTCCAAGCAGATCTACATGAATTACCTCTGGTCAAAATTGAGTGCACAGTATTTGTGTTTCCTCATCTTGTATGTCTGGCTGCTTGCCAGGGGTGCCAAGATCAGAACTGGCTCAAGTTATTGACAAAAATGTCCACTCTGCCTGCCCTGAATCTCCTCATCTGTCAGTGTTTCCTCATCTTCCTCCTTGTACTATCATAAGGAGGATGATTTTTTTCTTTTATTAATGACCCTCTCTACCCAAGTTGAATGAATTATCCATATGTTCTCTAGATGAACCTGCTTGAGTAGGGAAATTGGACTAAGAGATCACCAGAGGGCCTTTCCAATCTCTACTATTCTATGATTCTGTGATTCCTGTTCAGATCCTTCTTTAAAGTCCCTTTCATAGTCCCAAAAGAAATAATTCAAAGCCCTACTGCCCTTCTTTGCCTTCATTTTAGTAGAGCATCCAGCCATATGGACATGGCTTATCACATCTGGCAACTATCTGTGGCAGCATCTGTACATTCTTGACACGAGGCTAATTGTGAATATTCTGACACCTTATTAAGCTTGTGAAGCTTAAAACTGGGAGTAGAAGGAGTTAGTTTACCTGGAGATTCTGGTGAGAGAGAGAGAGAGGGTCTGCCTTTTACCTCTTTCAAAATTTGGTCCTAGGTCTGTTTAAATCTCCAATGAACACAAAAAGTCACTCTCTGTGAGTTTTCCTCCTCAGAAAGGAGTGCAAACTCTGAGTAGCTAGAAAACATTTTCAGGACATTTTTGGCTAGTGTTCTGTACTGGTTTGTCACCTGTAGCTCTACAGGACATTGGGCCAAGTAGACAAATGCCCTGAGTTCTCACAATCTGGGTAAAGTTAGTTTGATTAGGCTGACTGTGGGGTTCCCCTCAAGGTCAATAGGAAGAGACCATTAAATAGGGCAGAAAAAAACCCCTGCTCTTCAGCTGCTGATTTCTCTTGGCCCACAAGAATCATAGAATTGTTTAAGTTGGAAAAAGACCCTTAAGATGATGGAATCCATCTGTTAACACTACCAAGCCCACCACTAAATCATGTCCAGTTCTGGGCCCCCCAGTTCAAGAGGGACATAGAGCTTCTTAAGAGAGTCCAGCACAGAGCCACAAAGATGATTAAGGGAATGCAAATCTCTCACAAGGAGAGCCTGAGGGAGCTGGGGCTCTTTAGCCCTGGGAAGAGGAGACTGAGAGGTGACCTCATCAATGTTTATAAATATGTCAAGCATGAGTGCCAGGAGGATGGAGCCAGGCTCTGCCGGGTGATGCCCAATGACAGGACAAGGGGCAATGGGTGGAAGTTAAGGCATAGGAAGTTTCATTTAAACATGGGGAGGAATTTTTTCCCTGTGAGGGTAACAGACCCTGGAAAAGGCTGCCCAAGGAGGTTGTGGAGTCTCTCTCTCTGGAGATATTCAAGGCCTGCCTGGACGCATTCCCGTGTGATCTGGTATAGGTGATCCTGCTGTGGCAGCGGGGTTGGACCTCTTTTGAGATCCCTTCCAGCCCCTGACATTCTGTGATTCTGTGATGTCCCTAATTCACCCCATCCAGAGAAAAGGAGCAGTGGGTGATATGCTTATATGGGGTCCTTTTTTACAGCCATGACCAGTTGCTCTTGGGTCTTTTAAAATTGCCTGTCAGTATCTGCATTTGCCGATGTAGTGTACAACACTTTGTGGTGTGTACTTAGCCCCTCACTGAGGTGACTTATGGCTGTGGGGATGACTATTCTCAGGTTCAGGCTGCAAACGCTGTGGCATTCCACAGAGAAAGCACTGAAACCCTTGCACAGGGTCACCGAAGGAAAATGGGCACAGCACAAAACCCAGTCCCTCATCTGGAAACCCCCTGGGCCAGCTAAAACGAAACCAAGAGTATTTTGCCAAGAAGGAGCGGAACGGATGAGCCTTGAGGCCCCTTCCAACTCGGTGTCTGTGGTTCTACAGTTAAAAGAAAAAAGGCAAAAAGCTCGAGTGCCTTGATTGAGATGCAGGCCCCTGAGAAGGGCACTGCCAAAATCCACCTCGTGCAAACTCAGCCACCCGCAGCAGGCATGGTGGTTGGGACATGTGAGCCGGAGCGTTCCCACCGCCGGGCGCGCAGAGATATGAGGGTGTGCCAAAGGACCTTCAGGGGCTTGAGGCAGGGGGAAAAAGCCCTGGCATAGAATTTAAAATGTGCTCTAACCTTTTCTGCAAACTGAAAGCAAGAAAAATGCTCATAAAACTACTCTTTGTGCGCAGAAAGAAGTCCGTTTTTATACTGTTGCTAAGTTTCTCATTGTTTTCTGGCTGTTTTTTGTGTTTCTGTGGCAGCCTTTTCTGTGGGCCTCTTTCAGTGACTTAGCTATATTGGCCTGCAGATAATTAGATCAGTGCTATCATTTTCACTGTCCTTTTTCCTCTGGGGCTATTTGCATGATAATGGCAGTTTGTGCCACTCTTTCCCCCTGTCTCCCTCTCTCTTTAACACGGCACCATTTCTAAACATGAAATGATTCAGGGAACAATCTGCCGGTGGCTCTGGTTAAGAAAACACTGAAAATATCTGGTTAAGAAAACATTAATGTCAACCAAAAATCCAATTTTTTTTTTTTGTCAGCTATGCCTTCCTTTAATTAAAAAAAAATAAATAAATTAAATTTTAGAAGATTTTTAGCCTGTGTGCATTTGCTGTATGCAAATCTCATAACCACTGTATACTCTCACTCTGGGTGCATATAATGATTTATTATGTGCTTAGATAGAATCATAAAATCATAGAATGGTTCAGGTTGGAAGAGACCTCAAAGATCATCCAGTTCCAACCCCCTGCCATAGGCAGGGACACCTCCCACTAGATCAGGTTGCTCAAGACCTCATCCAGCCTGGCCTTGAACACATCCAGGGAGGGAGCAGCCACAACCTCCCTGGGCAACCTGTTCCAGTGCCTCACCACCCTCACTGTGAAGAATTTCTTCCTAACATCCTGCTCAAATCTCCCCACCGCCAATTTGAACCCATTCCCCCTTGTCCTGTCATTACAAGACAAGATAGTTTATAGACAAATGAGATATTAGAATCTAAACTCTTGATGCACCCTGTGGACATTTAAAAGGTGGTTGTGCCCTCCAGACTGGTCTTGAACCTCTCTTCCTGTGAACAAAGTCTTTTGTTCATCAAGATATGCCCAAACCTGAGCATGAGAGTAAACCTCTTGAAATCCAGAGGTTGTCTTGGTTGGCTGACACTTGTGTTGTGCTGATTTAGGGTTTGGGTCTTTCCATCTGAGAACATACTATGACCAAGAGTGGGCCAAAGAAGCTCTTTGTGCAGCAGCAAGGACTCTTGCCATCCACAAGTGCTGCAGACTGGTAACCATCTCAGCCTGGACACTGTGCTGCACCACCGAGAAGGTTGTTTTTACTGTAAGAAAGGGGTTTGGGGACCAATTCCTCCTACTCCTGGTGGGATTAAACTCTCTGCAGACATATCTCAGCAGAATTAAAAATAAATGGTGAAAAATATTAAAGGGATTTGATACAATTTGTTCTGTTTTCATAAGACCACAGAATTAATTTCAGATTTGGATATCCCCTTGGCAGCTCAGCAAAGGGTATCAGCTGTCCTACACCTGGTATTTTTTTACATGTATCTATCAGATCTTTTTGTCACTCTGGCAAAAACATATTCCTCACTCAGCAACAGGTCTGGAAGGCCTCCTCAGAGCAGCCCAGGTCTGTGGTGGATGGATGGTAAGACCAGGAATAAAAAAATTGTATTTGCCTTCTTAGTTAAGCTTATTTAGAACTGTTTAAGCCTTTCTAATGGGCAGTTTTCAACAGGTAAAGCTGGTCACAGATTTGATAGCATTTTCAATTAAAAAGGGAACTGTTCAAAATTCCATAATTCTTGCTTTTTTCGTGAAAAAAAAAATTATAATACATCAGAAAAAAAAAAAAAAGAAAAAAAGAAAAAACCTTTAGATAAATACCTCTGAGGACTGGGCTCTGTTATTGTCTACCATAGAGTCAACACATCTGCCATGATTTCAGCATCTGAGCTCTCTCCCTGGCATGGACACGGATGAGGTGGTGCCAGAGCAGATTCCATAGGCAGAGACCACCTTGTTGCCAGTGTCAGCCATCAGCTAAGCTGCATCAGGTTTAAGTGACAAAAAGGAGTAAGAGTTATGATAGTGCTACCATGATCACAGGTACCAGCTCACCTCAGAGCCACTCTTTAGCATGGTAGAAGCAATATTTGAGTTACCCACAACAGAAGACACGGCCAAGCCCAGGACATGGGAGAGCTGAGAGGCTGTGGTGGTTTAGCAGTTACCTGCCCCCCCCACCTTTTTATAAACCCCAGCTAGGACTCAGGACACTAAAAGTTAATAAATGAAGCTTTATATTTACAGCAATGCACAATATACAAGCAAATATTTACAAGATATAACAGATATTTACAGATATATACAATGAAAAGGTAATACAGAAACACCACACCCCTCCCAGAGACCCAAATCTCCAAGAGGCATAACCAACCACCCCCTACCACCTTTCCCCCCTTCCCCAGTCTTATCTCACCACCTGTTGATGCTGCAGATAAGCTGAAGTAGATCAGCCAGGGGGGGTTAGTAGTAGAAAGAAGTTAGTAGTTTTACTGAGAATTAGCTACCAAGGCAAAGTGAAAGGAGACCATGCAAGAGAAGCAGCTGCAGCCAGAGCGGTCAGAAACCATCTGATATCTCGTGTTTTGGGTACATTACTTTAAAAACAATTTTTTTTTTCTTTCTCAGTAAAGGTCTGGGTGAAGTGACTCAGCCAATAGTCTAATTTTGTTTCTTTCTCAGTAAAGGTCTGGGTGAAGTGACTCAGCCAATAGTCTAATTTCTCATTCAAATTCTCCAATTAGATCAAACCAGCACAGAGGCCAAGCAGAGTTTAGCTCATTGCTACCTGGAAAGAAGATGCCACATGTTGCATGAAGATTTTGACATGGAGTTTCCTCAAGAAAATTGGTTATTCCCAAATGGAGTGCAAAGAGACTGTAACTGACTCACCAGAGTCATGGGAGTCGCTGATGCTCAGCAATTCTGAAAAATATCTCCATGATCATAGAATCATAGAATGTCAGGGGCTGGAAGGGACCTCGAAAGATCATCTGGGCCAGGCCTCCTGCCAGAGCAGGATCACCTAGAGCAGATCACAATTAATTGAGTTTATTCATCACTCAGTGGAAGTCAGTGGAAATGGCTTCACCAGGAGCTAGACCAGGTCCTTACTTCAGGGCAGAGATTATGAATTAGAAGACTTCTTAATGAAACACTCATGCCAAGCTGTGCATAATCACAGACCACACATCAAACAGCACACATTCCTCCTATGCTCCTCCCTGTGTTGTGGATGGCACACAGCCAGACCTTTGAGAAGGACTTCAGAGCCTTTGATTTCAGTGACCCTTTTGAGATGCATTTGCTAAATCCTCTGTTTGCATCAGGTAAGTTTTGAGGAGCTCTTGTTCTACCCTGTGCTGGTTTGAGGCTAATTGGAATATTTTCATGAGAAAAAGCAGATTATAGGCTGTGAAAAGAAAACAATGGTGATGTCTACTTTGCTCATAGGTTTACTGAGATGTACAAAAAACAAGAACATAAACATAGATAGGACAGAATCACTCTGGTCTGAGCTCTGGCTGTTGGTCTCTTTCCTTGGCTTCTAGCTGGATCTGTGTAACCTGACTAATTAATTATTCTTCTAACCTCCCTGGCCAATCTTCCCTGCTTACCTTGCATGTAAGGTAGATCCTGGGATAAGACTGGGAGGTGGGGGACAGGTGGAAGGATGGTTGGGAACACCCTTAGGGGACTCTGATTCCTGTGAAGGGTATTTTGTTTCTGTATTACCAAGGGAGGTACTGTGTGCAGTTCTGGAGCCCCCAGCACAGGAAGGACATGGAACTGCTGGAGAGAGTCCAGAGGAGGGCCACAAAGATGATCAGAGGACTGGAGCACCTCTGCTATGAGGACAGGCTGAGAGAGTTGGGGCTTTTCAGCCTGGAGAAGAGAAGGCTTCCAGGAGACCTTATAGCAGCCTTCCAGTATCTGAGGGGGGCCTACAGGAATGCTGGGGAGGGACTATTCACAAGGTCTTGTAATGACAGGACGAGGGGGAATGGGTTCAAACTGGCAGAGGGGAGATTTAAACAGAATGTTAGGAGGAAGTTCTTCACAGTGAGGGTGGTGAGACACTGGAATGGGTTGCCCAGGGAGGTTGTGGCTGCTTCCTCCCTGGAGGTGTTGAAGGCCAGGCTGGATGAGGTCTTGAGCATCCTGATCTAGTGGGAGGTGTCCTTGCCTATGGCAGGGCAGGGTTGGAACTGGATGATCTTTGAGGTATCTTCCAACCTAAACCATTCTATGATTCTATGATACCTGTACATATCTGTAATATATTGTAAATATCTGCTTGTATATTGTGCTAAGCTGTGAATATAAAGCTTCATTCCTTAACTTCCATCTGTCTGAGTCTAGTCTGGGTGAATTACAATTCAAACCTGGGGGGGAGGAGGGGGGGGTAAGTCCCAAACCATCACATCCCCAAACCACCCAGCGACACCTCCCAGTGACCTTCCTTCCCATGCAGTTCCTTCTTAGTCAGGAGCTGTTAGATCAAATAAACTGATTCCTACCAAGCAAACAGAGATTAGTGGAAGGACAGAGTGCAGGACACAAGACAGTGCTTGACATTAGTCGTTATTTGTTTGCATTATTTAGCATTTTATTTCCACCCAGGAATACATTTACAAGCAATGCCCTGCACTCGTAAAAATGAAGGAATGAGTTTGACCTCACCCCATGCATTTACCTGCAGAAATGTGTCTGAGTGAAGACAAAAACATTGCAAATTTAAAGGAATACAGAAACACTGAGGGGGGAAAAAATTAATGGGAAAAAAAAATCTCAAAAAGATGAAAAATAATTTCCTTTCTTACTCTTTTCAACTATCTGTAAATGTTTCCTCAATGCTAACTCACTTCCTAAATGCTCAGGTTTCAGAGAGTACGAAAAAACAGAATCAGAGGTAGGTTTAGACTGGACAATAGGAAATATTTTTTCACAGAAAGAGTGGTCAGGCATCGGAATGGGCTGCCCAGGGAGGTTGGTTGAGTTACCAACCATGGATGTTTTTAAAGGTTGTTTGGACGTGATACTTGAGGATATGGTTTAAGGGTGAACTTTGTAGAGTAGGGATAGAGTAGAGTAGAGTTGGACTTGGTGATTCTAGGGGTCTTTTTCAGCTGGAATGTTTCTGTGATTCGGTTGGAAAAGACCTTTCAGATCAACGAGTCCAACCACTACCTAACTCTACCAAGTCTGCCCACTGAAGACAGTTTCAGTCAAGAGCTAAAAGCTTGCTGTTACCATCTTTAAAATGATATAGAACTTTTGAACAGAAGCCACAGTGATCTGAGGAAGATGTGTATTTCTCCAACCAGGAATTTTATACAATGAAAACCCACCTGCAGTCTGAAACAGGGAAAGCAACATAAACTCTTTCAAGCTGGTGCTGGGGTTTATCTCAAGATGAGCTGCTCCAGGAATTAGATTTGGACATGATCCTTTCTGCATTGCATGCTACTCCTGACTTTCTTGTCCTTAAGCTTCCAGTCTACCTTACCATAGATAGATTTCCTTCACAATATACCCTCTATAAAGTACATAACAGTATTTCATAGAATTATAGAATCATAGAATGGTTTAGGTTGGAAAGGACCTCAAAGATCATCCAGTTCCAACCCCCCCCGCCATAGGCAGGGACACCTCCCACTAGATCAGGTCACTCAAGACCTCATCCAGCCTGGCCTTGAACAAATCCAGTGAGGAAGAAGCCACAACCTCCCTGGGCAATCTGTTCCAGTGTCTCACCACCCTCACTGTAAAGAACTTCCTCCTAACATCTCGTTACAAATGCTCAGGTGAAGGAGGATGAGATGGCTATGATGGAAGAGCTGATTCACTACTAAGCAACCCCATTTTTTTATTAAAGTAGTCTCAATGAAATAAAGAATTCAACTCTCCTAAATCCAATATTTGGGCCAGGCTCAGCTCAGTGATGGACTTTCCAATGCATCTAGAAGATTAAGTATAGTCACTCCCCATGCATGATCTGTATTTCAGCTGAGTTCTGGACTCCTCCTATGGAAAATCAACCACATGTAGATTCACAGAATGGGTTGGGTTGGAAGGAACCTTAAAGATCATCTAGTTGCCACCCTAGCTCTAGGAGTAGGGACATCTTCCACTAGCCCAAGTTGCTTAGGGCCTTGTCCAACCTGGCCTTGAACACCTCCAGTGACAGGGCAATCTACAACTTCTCTGGGCAACCTGTTGCAGTGTCTTGCCACCCTCACTGTAAAGAGTGTCTTCCTAACACCCAGTCTAAATCTGCCCTCAACAAGCTCCAATCCATTCCCTCTCACCCTCTTGCTACAGACTCTTGTAAAAAGTCCCTTCCTGGCTTTCTTGTAGATCCCTTTCAGGTACCAGAAGGCTGTTATAAGGTCTCCCCTTTGCCTTATAAGCAACATTATCCCAAGAACCAGAACGCTTCAGGACTGAGCTGTGTAAATCTCCATGATTTCAGAAAATGCTGGCAAATTGGAAATACAGAAGTTGATTGAATGAGCACTTGAAGTGGCCCACTATTTCTTTTTCAGTTCTTAACAGTATATATTGGGGTGGGGGATTTGTTTGCTTGATTGGTTTTATTTTGTTTCGTTTCATTTTGTTTCTTGCTTAAAAAAAAAATCTCCGGTTAGATGTTTAAGGTCTAGTTCAGACACTTGTGTCTAGCTCAGCAATACTTTGCTGAAACCACAAGTGGCATCTCAGAGCTCAGCCTAGCCTGGGTAAGGACCTTTACAGTATTTCCTGATTGAGTGATTGTCCCCTAAAGACAGACAGCACAGCTTTGTACTTTATCCTTAAACATCTCTTCCCAGTGTGATGCAGTGCTGACAAACACGTATCACCCACTCACCAGTGCCAGCAGAACCACCATAAACTGCTTTGCCCTTTCTTCTGGAGAGAATGTATTCCAAGTGAACATGAAATGCACACCAAGATTAAAAGAGGAGAAGGGAAACAGACAATGGCATCCAGAGCTTGCAAGGGGAAAATAGGGCTTTGTTTGTAGGGTGCCAAGTCTGCAGTCTTGTGTCCACTAGTAATTTCATCTGCATAACATAGCATATCTGGAAGCCAAGACTGTAAAGGAAGGAACTGTGTATATGCAATGTATATTATTCGAAGGGGTCTATAGGAAACCCAGGCAGGTGAGGACTGGGTCTACATAAGCCACAGAATCTTGCATCTACACACATAGTTAGATTAAATGGCTTAAATTTGGCTTGAACAGAATATGCCTTTCATCTATCCTTCTAATTTTCTTGGATCTCTTATTGTGTGGGTTTCTTTCTTTCTTTCTTTTTTTAGGGGAGAAACAAACCAGTATGTTTTAAAATGTCTCCCACTGTTGTAAGCATAAACTTCCTGAAGATTTTAGCCTGTTTGCAAGAGATTCAGTAAAATGAAGATTTTAGGTCAACATTTTCTTCTGGCAGACTAAGCCTGAAGTGCACTTTATTTCCCTTTAATTTAACAGCTCCAGCAGCTTTTCCAGTTAAATCGACTGTTCATTATTGAGCCCATTTATGAAGGGCTGTGCAGTGCAGTTTAATGAATCCCTGGCACAAAGCTCCCTTTCAGCGTAGGGAAAGAATAGCAGCCTATTTAGGTCCTGTAGGGCTGTATGTCAAAGGCTGCCTATAATACTTGTCAGGGAAGGGCAGAAATTCCCACTGATATAAGAATGTGCAAGAAATCAACTTTCACAACCAACTCACCGATTAAGATGCGATCAGGAAATGAGGCTGTAGGTTGTGAGCGGTGACACCTGTTTGGGCAGCCAGATTTTCCCAGAACTCGATAACCATATGGGCCATACAGCCAGGCAGGGAAAAAACAGTCCTCCCTCTCCTGTTGTAGAGACTGTCTTACTTTTATATTGCCTTCCCAATGCTGTGGCAAAAGGAAAATGGGTACTGTGAATCACAAGGGCTGGATTCAGTTCTGCGTTTGCTTTGTCTTCCTCAAAGTAAGGTTTTTCTCGTGATCATAGAATCATGGAATGGTTTGTGTTGGGAAGAACCTTCAAAGGTCAGCTAGCCCAACTCCCTGCAATGTGCAGAGATGTCTTCAACTACACAAGGTTGCTGAGAGCCCCATTCAGCCTGACCTTGAATGTTTCTAGGGATTGGGCATCTACCACCTCTCTGAGCAACTTGATCCAGTGTTTCACCATTGTCATTGTAAAATACTTCTTCCTTATATCATACCCTCTTTTAGTGATGGGGCATAGGATAAGGTGTTTCTTTAAGGGTGGATCCTAGTGGGATCCTGTCTCTGTGTCACAGAGGATGTACTCTGGTGTTGGGCACTCTAACAGGTGGTCCCGTGAGCATTAGAAGGGCAGATGCAGATTCTGCAACTGCCTCTGGTGAGAAAATGCTCTGCAAAAGTGCTGGTGCGATAACACAGTCCTCAGCTGTGCAAGGGTTTCTTGTTTGCATAAGATTTTCTCTTCTTTCTGGCCCCCTTGGTCTGTAAGGATAACAAATTGTTCTTCTCGAGAAGACCTTGATTGTGTGGCTGTGAGCTCACTTTGTGGCCAGTGCAAAGTATTAGTGGGCATGGTGTGACCCTGATCTCTCTGATTCATGGGGTGACCGCAGTGCAATTCCCTCTAAAGAAGCCAAGTTTGATACCAAGGGTATCACTCTGGAAGTCTTGTCTTAATCCCCAGAGCTGGCTGAGTTGCTGCTCCCCATAATGGGCAAGAAAACAAATGAAAGTAGATAAATATCCTGCACAAAAAAAAAAAAAAAAAAAAAAAAAAAAAAAGTGGGAGAGCACTGTGAACACTCAGTGAGCCCTGACACTATTCCTGTGGGATGTAGATTTGGGGTGGGGAGAAGCACTTCTGCAGCTTGTTCACTCACCTCGGTCTGATGAGGGGAGAGTGGAGGGACCAAGACATCTAGTCCAAACATTTGCTTGAGGTTGGAATTGTTTTGGAGGTCTAATCTCAGCACTTCCCAAACTTTAGACCTTGCCAGGGAACCAGTGTGGATCACTGGTGGGGTATGAGAGCCACCCTCCGTGGGCTGAGCATTATCATCCTGAAAGAGCACAGGCAGAAGATAAGCACTGGCTCATACAGCCATTGGAAAAGAGATGTTTTACAGAAATAACCAAACTTCTATTTCCCTGGAAAAAAAATAAGTTTCTTTGGAAGTTGTAGACATCATGTGGCTTAGCAAATTTCCCTCCAGGCCTTGCCCAACTTGGGGTAATCAGCTCTGCTTGAGAGAACACAGAGAATAAGCATGTTTAATGCAATTATGAGGGCTTTCTAAATCTCCAGATCTGGTTGAGAATATGTAAATTTGGCTGCTTAGCACAACTGCATGCAAACTTCCCTTTGCACGCCTGACAATTGTTTTAATACTCTCCAATTTTTAGGAGGTAATCGAGTCTCCCACTAAACCGTAGCTGAGCTCTCAAAGCTGTTTAATTGAATGAATTCAGCCTAACAGAGAGAGAAGCCAGGGCTTTCAGCCGTTTTTTCCCTCTAAGCCACTGGATATGTAGCCACTCTGCATATAATGCCACCCAGACTCATTAAGAAGCCTGTTTAGATAGGCTATGAAATATGGCTGTTATGACACCGAAGCAGATACTAACTGGAGAACAACCTAGTTGCTGCTCCGTTAAAGTTATTTCACATTGCTAAGATAAGAACTAGTCCCAAACTGGCTGCACATCCAGCAAGAGACAGCGACCCTCATTTACTACACCCATGTGCGGTTTGAAGTGGCTTCAAAGTGGATGCAAAACTATGAAGCAGAGCACACAGGGTGTGTGTGTGTCGTTTTTCACATTTCTCCATTGGTAAGGGAGCTTGGAGCAGGCTGAAAAGCTTGACAGGGCTTGATGGGACCCGAGCATAAAGGCCTGGGTAGCTAATCCATGTCAGTTGCATTAGAACTAAGTAGTTTAAATCCACCTTCTATGCAGAGGTGCTTAATCATATATAGAGAGATACAGTGATGTCCCATAGACCCCTGCTTACCAAGGGTTTTTTAGCTTCCATTACACAGTTGCATTCAGAGCGAGTCTCCAATAAGACTCTTGAGAGGCTCCAAGCTGAGCAGATTTTGAAAGGACACCCGGTCCAAAATGTGCCAGTAGCAAAGCTAAAGGACCGCGAGGCTCTGTCTGCCACTGGGACCCTGATGAGATGCAGGTGAGACACCAAAAAAAACCAAACCAAACCAAACCAAACCAAACAAACAAACAAAAAAACCAAACAAACAAACAAACAAACAAAAACCCAACAACCAAACAAAAAAACCACCACACCAACCACATATTGGTATTTTTTGTTTGTAGAGGATTTTGAGCCTTATTTCACTTCTCCAGAAGTATGTGCTTTCAGCCTTTCCCCGCCTTTACATTCAACAACCGTTTGAAACGACAGAGGTGAATTTGCTTGCCTTTTATGTGTGCATATAAAAATATATATATGCACACTACTAAGTACAACTTTCAGAGCAAATTCTCCTTTTTTTCTTCAGTTTCACTTTCTGATTTTTCCTCCCCCCACAAAACTGCATCATTTCTAAGGAATTGATGCAGACCAGGAAAACTCACTTTATTTCAGTCAAAATAAGAGATACATTTTTATTCATAGAATCATAGAATCATAGAATGGTTTAGGTTGGAAGAGACCTCAAAGATCATCCAGTTCCAACCCCCCCCGCCATAGGCAGGGATACCTCCCACTAGATCAGGTCACTCAAGACCTCATCCAGCCTGGCCTTGAACACATCCAGGGAGGGAGCAGCCACAACCTCCCTGGGCAATCTGTTCCAGTGTCTCACCACCCTCACTGTGAAGAACTTGCTCCTAACATCCCTTTCAAATCTCCCCTCCGCCAATTTGAACCCATTCCCCCTTGTCCTGTCATAACAAGACCTTGTGAACAGTCCCTCCCCAGCCCTTCTGTAGGCCCCCCTCAGATACTGGTAGGCTTCTATAAGGTCTCCTCGAAGCCTTCTCTTCTCTTTGTGTGTCATATCTGGACACGCAAATTCACCCAAAATAAATGTGGAGCTCAAAGGGTTAAGGTTGTTCTGCATTACTGTAGAAGTTTTAGAAAGGAAACTCAACCAAATACCTTTTCCCTGCGGGAAAGACAAAGTAGTTCCTTCAGAAGGTATCAGTGCTTTCAGTAACTTTTCTACATTCCTTATGGAAGATATACACCACTGCTTCACTAAACTTGGGCAAGTAAAATCTTCCGTTTTAAATGGATGCAGCCCAGTCTACTGGATCACAGCACTGGATTTTCTCAGGACTTGACCTGACTAGGAAAACAAAATATGCTAGATAATGCGCATAGCAATATGCTTGGGAAAAAACCTCACAATTCTTTGTATTTAAGGCTTGTGCATCACAGCAGTCATCAGAGCAGAAATGTGTCTCTGTACCCTTGCACCTAGAGCTATGCACCATCAGGTCAGACCTCAAGCAGATGACTATGTTTTGTGTCACCTGAGCAGCTGCAGGAGCTGGGGGGACAGTGCTGTGGGTGGCTGCCTGTTAGTGATGGGGATCACAGAATCATTTAAGCTGGAAAAGGCCCATAAGATTATTGAGTCTGTTAACCTTACACCACCAAGTCCACCACTAAACCATGTCCCTAAACGTCACATTTACACATATTTTGAGTACCTCCAGGCATGGTGACTCCACCACTTCCCTGAGCAGTCTGCTCTAACGCTTAGCAACCTTTTGGACAATTTTTTTATCCCTAATATCCAATGTAAACCTCTGCTGGCACAACTTGAGGCTGTGTCCTTTTGTCCTATCACTTGGTAGTTGGGAGAACGCTGATTGTGTCCAGGGTGGTCTGTGTACCCGAGCAGGGGCTGGCTGTGTGTACCTGTCTCTGGAGTGCGTGTGTGCCTGCCCCAGGACGGCTGTGTACCTGTGCCAGGGGTTATATACCTGTCACGGGTGTGTGTGCTTATCCTTTGGAGGTAGCAGTGCACCTTCCCGGGGCTGTGCTCCTGTCCCGGGGGTGTGTGTACCTGTGCCAGGGGCTGGGTACCGGTCCCGGGGATGATGCCCATCCCGCCCCTCCGCCGCTGCCGACGTCCCCGGGCGGGAGGGAGGGTGGGTGAGGGCAGTGGGTGCAGCCGGCGCGGCCCAGCCCCCGGGCGCCCGGCGGGGAGGCGGGGAGGACCCGGACCAGCCCCGCTCCTGAGCCCTCCTCCTCCCCCGCCCGCCGCCTTTTCCCCGCCACCACCGCTGTGCGCTCGCCCGGCGCAGCCCT
>VWZI01004409.1:17444-42880 GCA_013396835.1 Psilopogon haemacephalus | reverse complement strand
GAAGAAAATGGTCAATGGTCAGGATAGAGAGAAAGCTACTTTTGGGATCCAGTACATTGCAGGATCACAGGATCACAGGGGCTGGAAGGCACCCAAGGTGATCGAGTCCAACCCCCCTGTCAGAGCAGGATCAGACAATCTAGCACAGATCATAGAGGAACACATCCAGATAGGCCTTGAAAGTCTCCAGAGAAGGAGACTGCACAACCTCTAGCCTGTGCTACTGTTCTGTGACCCTTACAGTCAAGAAGTTCCCCCTTGTGTTGAGGTGGAACTTCCTGTGCTGCAGCTTCCATCCATTGCTCCTTGTCCTATCCCAGGGAGCAAGTGAGCAGAGCCTGTCCCCCTGCTCCTGACCAGCCCTCAGATATTTACGAACATTTATTAAATCCCCTCTCAGTCTTCTCTGGACTAAGCACCCCAGCTCCCTCAGCCTCTCCTCATCAGGCATGCCCTCCAGTCCCCTCATCAACCTCATAGCTCTCTGTTGGACTTTCTCCAGCAGATCCCTGTCCCACATGTGAGAAGACACTGCACCATTTGTCCTCCCAGTCCCATTTGTTATCACACGGGCAGACAGTCCCACCCTTCTCTCTTCCCCACACCACAAGGCAAGGAAGTGCCAAACTGCAACTTGTGCACCAAAGAACATAATTCCTCTGTGATTGCTCCAGGCAACAGAGGCGTAGATCATCTGAGGCAGCCATAAATTTGCAGCAGAATGATGTCATTTTTTTTGATAGATGAACTCCATTCATATCAGGTATGTGCCTGTCAGCTGGAGATCACCTGTCCCCTCACAGCTAAGAGCATCAAATCCAAAACCTACGTGCAAAAGGGCACCTGAGCAAGTTAAGATGGATTACCTGAAGGCTCGAAGTGAAAGAGCATTTGTTAAACCCCTGTGAAGATGGCACTCACTCAAAGCACCCTTCCTGCCTCCTCCACTCATTCTGGATGATATATTAAGAAGCATTCCTACTAATTACTCTGAAAATTACGTGACCTGCAAATCAAACCCCCTTCGTGTTCTTAGCTGTGAAGATATTTGTCTGAATCTAATTGATTTATTTATTTTAAAGCTTTCATTTACTTCTATTCCAGCGTTGCCGCTTTGAAGCCGAAGACGTATCTCTGAAGTGTGCTGCATCCAAATGGTTTCATGGCACTTCCTCACTTCAGTTATCGAAACAAGGCTAAGGAGAAAGGGAGAACAAAATGCAGGCAGGATTGTTGTGCTTAGCAACAGGCAGTCAAAGTTCCCCGTTGAAAGAAAAATTTGACTTACCTGAGTGTGACAGAAAAAAAAACAACAAACCACTGAATTTATCGTATTGGTTATATTTATTTGGAAGCATTTAGCAAATTTATTGCACTGGTTATATTTATTTGGAAGCATTGAGGGTTTTTTTGGGGAGGGGGGGGATCTTTTTATTGTTGTTTGAATGGTTTTGATGAATTTATTACATGAGATATATTTATTTGGAAGCACTGAGGGGTTTTTTGGGAGTGATCTTTTTATTGTTGTTTGAATGCTTTTAATGAATTTATTACACTAGATATATTTATTTGGAAGCATTGAGTTTTGGGGGAGGTTGTTTTTTGAATGGTTTTACTGAATTTATTGCACTAGTTATATTTATTTGGAAGCATTGAGTTTTGGAGGGGGTTTGCTGTTGTTTGAATGGTTTTGATGAATTTATACTAGATACATTTATTTGGATGCATTGAGTTTTGGGGGGGTTGTTGTTATTTGAATGATTTTACTGAATTTATTACACTAGTTGTATTTATCTGGAAGAACTGAGTTTTGGGGGTGAATTTTTTTGTTGTTGTTGTTTGAATGGTTTTACCTAATTTATTGCACTAGATATATTTATTTGGAAGCATTGAGTTTAGGGGGAGGATTTCTTCTTGTTGTTGTTGTTTGAATGGTTTTATTCAACTGCCCACCTTCCGCGTGGGAAGGGTTGATAACTCTGGTGTAAAGTACAGTTCAAACCAGCTGATGTGCAAATTTCTTCAGGCTCTTCCGCAGTTGAGACCAGTGGAATTCCTACTGACTCCATTCTAATGCTTGAGTATGAGACTTGTGAAAGAGCAGTAACACTTTTGGGTATTCCACACGTGGGAGCTCAGTTCTGCCAGATCATGGAGCTTCACACTGGAGACAAGACAACAGAAAACTCAAACCCCAGGTCACAAAGTTAATCTTCCCTGCATTTCTCAGAATGGAATCATAGAATGATAGAATCATTTAGGTTGGGCAAGATCTGCATTAGAGCAAATTGATAATTCCCTGTTCTAGAAAGGCATACACAAAATTGGTATTTCAGCTGTTTGTGTGTTATCAGGGATGAATGTGCCTCAGGACTTGAAATTGGGAAGACTTTTACACAGACTTCACCTTAATGACATCTCTGGTTTGGCCAACATCTTGACTTATCAGTGGGCAGATGGAGCCTCCATAGGCAGAAAGATCATTGAGTCCAATCATTAGCTCTACTCTACCAAGTCCACTGCTAAGCCTTAAACACCACACCTACATGTACTTTAAACACAACCAGGGATGATGACTCAACTATAGAATCATAGAATCATAGAATCAGTCAGGGTTGGAAGGGACCACAAGGATCATCCAGTTCCAACCCCCCTTCCATGGGCCCCCTATCCTACATTAGGCTGGACAAAGCCTCAGCCAGCATGGCTGGTTTGAGAGGAAAAAGGAAAACTTCAACAACTATTTGCTTGAATACTTAAATTAGTTCAGTCCAGCTATATCCATCCTCTCATCTGTCAGCTTTCTGCAAACATTCTAACAATTGGATTTTACTGGCAGGAGTGTTTGAAGAGAGCTGATTTCAAAGTGACATGCATATTTGCAAATACCCACTTTTAGGTTAGCTTATGCCTGTATCTGTTGTGGAAATGTTTGCATATTCATCCATATAAAGAGATGGGAAAACAGTCTGTGACTTGTCTGTCCAGTCAAAACTAATGAACTCAGGTCCTGCACCTGGGTCGATGCAATCCCAAGCACAATTCCAGGCTGGGTGGCAAATGGCTGAGAGCAGCCATGAGGAAAAGGACATGGGGGTCTGGGTGGATGAAAAGTTCAACACGAGCCAACAATGTACACGTGGCCCAGACAGCAACTGTGCCCTGGGCTGCAGCAAGAGCAGTGTGGCCAGCAGGGCAAGGGAGGGGATTCTCCCCCTTTACTCTGCTCTCCTCAGACCCCCACCTGGAGTACTGTGTGCAGTTCTGGAGCCCCCAACACGAGAAGGACATGGAACTGTTGGAGCCAGTCCAGAGGAGGGCCACAAAGATGATCAGAGGGCTGCAGCACCTCTGCTATGAGGACAGGCTGAGAGAGTTGGGGCTTTTCAGCCTGGAGAAGAGAAGGCTTCCAGGAGACCTTATAGTAGCCTTCCAGTATCTAAAGGGGGCCTACAGGAGAGCTGGGGAGGGACTATTCACAAGGTCTTGTTATGACAGGATGAGGGGAAATGGGTTTAAACTGGCAGAGGGGAGATTTAAATGGGATGTTAGGAAGAAATTCTTTACAGTGAGGGTGGTGAGACAGTGGCACAGGTTTCCCAGGGAGGTTGTGGCTGCTCCCTCCCTGGTGGTGTTCAAGGCCAGGTTGGATGAGGCCTTGAGCGACCTGTTCTAGTGGGAGGTGTCCCTGCCTATGGCAGCGGGTTGGAACTGGATGATCTTTGAGGTCTCTTCTAACCCAAACCATTCTACGATTTAATGTTAGTAAAGGGCTTTAATATCATATAGAAGCCTGCCATGAGTAAGGATTCTCATGGTTCAGTTTTTAGCAGGTTAAGTGCAGTGCTGAGTGTGAGTTTGCAGGGAGGAGTCACTCAGTGATCTCAGGCTGGCTGCGCCCTACAGTCCAAAACCCAGAGCACTGGGGACATTTGGCTTTGTTGCCATTTGCTCTGCAAGCAATGAGGCTGAACAGTGGATGAACTGTGGATTGTGATTTATTCCCCTAGCGCTTCTCAAAAATGAGTAATTCTAACAGACGTAAAAAGGGGAAGGCAGAGGGAGAAATGACTAAGAAATTGAATGAAGTTCGTTGTCAATATTTATTTGCATAAGAGATTGAACACAGAAATTTACCCAGGTCTCTGACGATGCTGAGGCTGTGGCACGGCAGGGCAGAACTATTTGTAAAGCTCCACATTGAATGAGCGTGAAGCGTCCATCGTTCTGACTAATTGTGATGAAGAGGAGAGCCATGAAAGTCAATGACCAAACTCTCCCCTTCCACTCAGGAAGTTCTTAATGGCTCTTAGCTTGCCCTGTAGGACCAAAAGGGATAAAACTGTGTGGGTTGACTTCCCCCGTGCTTAATGTTGTGAAATGATTGTGAAATGAAAACAGAAGAGAAACACAAGGAAAATGGATCATGGAATCACAGAATCATGGAATGATAGAATAGTCTGGATTGGAAGGGACACCTCCAAAGGTCGTTTTGTCCACCCCACTCTGCAGTAAGCAGGGGGAACCTCCATTGAAGGGAAAGAGCTCCCACCAGACACAGTTCCTTGATAAAAGCAGTGGGCTGCCTCCAGGCTTGCAGGAGGACATCTTCTCAAGCCTTGCTCACTGCAGCTCTGCATTTCTTTAAAGTAGAGGTGCCTCATCTTCATCACAGGCTCTTTCCAGGTGGCATCAGCAAGCTTAAGCAGCAAGACCTCAGGCCATGAGCTGGAAATCAAATAAGCTGATTCTTCCATTTTAGATGTTTGATTTTAAGAGCCCTGTCCTTTCAGATCAGATCCTTAGCATCTTCAGCAGGCACAATATTCTAGACTCTTGTTCACCACCAGTATGGCTTAGAGTCAAAGTGATGGTGACAAAAGCTGCTTGGTTGGACTTGATGATCTTAAAGGTCTCTTCCAACCAAAATGATTCCATGATTCTATATATCAGATTTTCCAGAGCCCCATCAAACCTCACCTTGAATATCTTCAGTAATGGAGCCTTAATTACCTCCCTGGGCAACCTGTTGCTTTATATACTGCAGGGGAAAAAAAAAAAAAAGAAAAGAAAAACGACGAACTTAATAAAAGTTTAGTAGGCTGAAAGTGTTTACACAAATTCATGAGACATTAATAAGGAAGTATCTGCTAAACATTGTAGCCTGGGTACCAGAATCAGAAAGTTCATCATCTTCCACCTTCCAGGATGGGAGGGAAGTGAAGGATCTCTCTTATGCTCCTATTTCAAGAGGGATGTGGACATGCTGGAGCGGGTCCAGAGAAGGGTCACGAAGATGCTCAGAGGGCTGCAGCACCTCTGCTATGAGGACAGACTGAAAGAGTTGGGGCTGTGCAGTTTGGAGAAGAGGAGGCTCCCAGGTGATCTTATTGTGGCCTTCCAGGATCTGAAGGGGGCCTACAAAAAAGTTGGGCAGGGACATTTGAGGTTGTCAGGTAGTGGCAGGACTAGGGGGAATGGAGCAAAGCTGGAGGTGGGGAGATTCAGATTGGAGGTGAGGAGGAAGTTATTCACCATGAGAGTGGTGAGAGTCTGGAATGAGTTGCCCAGGGAGGTGGTTGAGGCCACATCCCTGGAGGTGTTTGCAGCCAGGCTGGCAGAGGCTGTGGGCAGCCTGATCTAGGGTAGGGTGTCCCTGGGCATGGCAGGGGCTTTGGAACTAGATGATCCTTGTGGTCCCTTCCAACCCTGACTAATTCTTTGATTCTATGATTCTATGCCTTTTCTTACTTTCTTTTTGTCAGCATTTCTTCAGATCTTGTGGGAGATGGATGACCCATCTGGATCAACCTCCTCTCTAGTCCCCTGTTTGTAAATATAGGATTTAAACACTGCCGTTAAGCTAAAAGAATGGCAGCATTGAGCTGAGTGAATTGAACGGAATCAATAATTAAAGCAATCTTTTTTACCCAGACAGTCGATGTCGAAGATGCTTAAATATTTTTTCTTCCTCTGACAGAACATCTTTCTCTTAGAATATTCCGTTTTAATTAAATTGTACATTTGTGTGAAATTGTGTTGACTTTTATTAGGTTTCCCCGAGGGAAACTACGGAACTTTAGCATTCTGACAGTGTCAAAATATTTCTTTTTATTTTTTTTTTATTTAATTTCATGTGAACATTTTGATTTGGGAGAATTTGAACTGACATTTCGTTTTGCAAATATATTGTATATTATCAATCAGAAATTATNTATAATTTTTTTTCTCAATAGAACATTTTGGTAGCTCCAGAGCAATATTTTTTCCTAAATTTCAATGAAACTTCTGGAGTTCTGTTTCCCAGCATGTGCCCCCTTTGCCCTTGCTCACCAGGCACAGCCTCATCTTGCCCTTCCTAGCTGGAGGCTTCAATCATTTCCTGAGGTTTTCACAGCATGCATTATTTATATGAATTTCCTTCTCCGTCCCAAATCTTCAGCACATTTATCCTCCACAAAACAACCCTGAGGGAGCAGACTTATTGGGGTCAAGGGTCCGTTAAGATGGTGCAATGCACTTCACATATGCTCACCTTATTTGATCCACACGATGCAGCTCAGGTGCAAAACAAGCCTGGTTAGCATGGCAGCCTGTCCTGAGCACAGTGTCTATGACACAGAGCAACAGCAACAGCTTCTGTCTCATGTCTTGACTTTTAAAAGGCTGGAGGTGGTTTAGTGACTCCTAGTAGCATACCAAAATTTTATTCCAGATCCGTAGAGGTGTAACTGTGAGTGTCATTATTCAGAGGAAGAGACTCTGCGGTTGGTCACTGGAGCTTCATGAGAGCTCTCTTCTTATCCTGGCCCCTGCTGCCTTTGAGACTTTTCCACTGACACATTACTAGAGCGCCACAAACTCCTCCTGTCTAGTAGTGTTTCAGTGGAAAAATCAGTCTCAGCAGTATGCCGTATGTGAAAGTCAACTTATTTGGACAGGATGGAGCTCTTTCAGTGCATGGGTTTCATAGAATCATAGAATCAGTCAGGGTTGGAAGGGACTACAAGGATCATCTGGTTCCAACCCCCCTGCCATGCCCAGAGACAATTTAGCCCAGATCAGGCTGCCCACAGCCTCATCCAGCCTGGCTGCAAACACCTCCAGGGATGTAGCCCCAAACACCGACATGAGCAACCTGTTCCAGGCTCTCACCATTCTCATGCTCAACAACTTCCTCCTCACATCCAACCTGAATCTCCCCACCTCCAGCTTTGCTCCATTCCTCTTAGTCCTGTCACTACCTGATAGCCTAAAAAGTCTCTCCCTAGCTTTTCTGTAGACCCCCTTCAGATACTGGAAGGCCACAATAATGTCACCTGGGAGCTTCCTCTTCCCCAAACTGAACAACCTCAACTCTTTCAGTCTGTCCTCATAGCAGAAGTGCTGCAGCCCTCTGAGCATCCTCATGGCCCTTCTCTGGACCCGCTCCAGCATGTCCACATCCCTCTTGTAACAGGGGCTCCAGAACTGGATGCAGTACTCCAGGTCGGGGTCTCTCCAGGGTGGAGTAGAGGGGGAAGAATCACCTCCCTCAACCTGCTGGCCACACTTCTCCTGATGCAGCCCAGGCTCTGGTTGGCTTTCTGGGCTGCAAGTGCACACTGCTGGCTCATGTTGAGCTTCTCTTCCACTAGCATCCCCAAGTCCCTCTCCACAGGGCTGCTCTCCAGCCACTCACTGCCCAGCCAGTAATTGTGCTTGGAATTGCCTCGACCCAGATGCAGGACCTTGTACTTGGTCTTGTTGAACCTCATGATGTTGGCTTATGCCCACCTCTCCAGCCAGTTTGTGTTTGAAGTGTTTATTCTGTGAAGAGGACACCTGGCTTACGCCTTGGGATTCATGGAATCCACAGCCTGAGTCTGTTATGCAGGGTGGGACTCAGTGCTGTGAATATATTCCTGCTCTAGACAAGAGTCACAGCTTGAGTGTTTGTTCCTACCTCTATTCTTAAATAAATCTTCCTGTTGTGGCAGAGCAGAGCATGCCAGCCAGTTCAATTCACTCATTTCTTTGACAAAAGCACAAGATTAATAGGCAATAAAGCCAAAATGCCTTATTTTAGAATTCAAATTAATTCTGTAAATAATTTGGGGTCTTCATTTACTCATTACTGCCCTTAAATGGGGGGGGGGGACGGGACGTATTTACATCTACATGTCAGCTAGAATTTGGAATGATAAGGAAGAATAGCTTTTTCTTTGCAACCCAGCCAGAATTTTAAAGCTCTTGAACATTAGTGCAGTGTCCATTCTGGATATCCATGGTAACGCCTAAGTCTGAATGCTGATCCTCAACGAGGTACCTGGGAATATCCTGACTGCAGGAAGCAGGGATGAATTAAGGATGAACACAATGGACCCTTTCCAGCTCTCTCTGTCCACCTTGTTTATCCTTAAATCACCTGATCTTTGCCTCCAAGCCCAAACTTTCAGACTAACCAATGATGGTCACAAAAAAAAAACCAAACCCACAAATGCTGGAGTTTAAACCGCGTGGGAGCAAATGTGTGAGGGAACGAACAGGACTCACCAGATTCAGCAATCTCTAGCATTAACCATGTCTAATTGGAAACATTTCGTTCATCTTTGATCTTAATAGCTTTTTGAAAGTGCCTACTGTCAGAGCATGGGCTTTCCAGTCCAGGATTGAGTAGGACAAATCAATGTCTCAGCAGCCTTTGATTTTTAGCATCTCTGACGCGATAGGAACACTCCCAATCCACCTACTGCCTTGTTCAGCTCTAGCCCCAGTGCCCCTCTAGAAACTCAGCAACTGAAGAAGAATGGAATTTGTAAAGAAGATGGGATGGAGAATGCATATTTTAAACTTTAAAAGTGTTCATAAGCATTTAAAAATAAATAAATTTTTAAAAAGTTATAGAATCAGTCAGAGTTGAAAAGGACCATAAAGATCATCTAGTTCCAATCCCCCTGCCATGTCCAGGGACACTCTACCCTACATTAGGCTGGACAGAGCCTCATCCAGCCTGGCCTTAAACATCTCCAGGGATGTGGCCCCAACTACCCCCCTGGGCAACCCATTCCAGGCTCTCACCACTCTCATGCTGAAGAACTTCCTCCTCCCATCCAATCCGAATCTCCTCACCTCCAGCTTTGCTCCATTTCCCCATGTCCTCTCACTGCCTGAGAGCCTAAAAAGTCCCTCCCCAGCAAGGCCACAAGAAGGTCACCTGGGAGCCTCCTCTTCTCCAAACTGAACAACCTCAACTCTTTCAGTCTGCCCTCTGATCATCCTCATGGCCCTTCTCTGGACACGATCCAGCATGTCCACATCCCTCTTGTAATAGGAGCTCCAAAATTTGATACAGTATTCCAGGTGGAGTCTCACCAGTGTGGAGTAGAGGGGGAGAATCACCTCCTTTGACCTTTTGGCCACACTTCTCCTGATGCAGCCCAGTCTCCGTTTGGCTTTGTGTTCTGCAAGTGCATACTCCTGCCTTATTTTGAGTTTCTTATCCACCATCACCCCCAAGTCCCTCTCCTCAGGGCTGCTCTCCAGCCAATCACTGCCCAGCTTGGATTTGTGCTTGGCATTGCCTCGACCCAGCTGCAGGACCTTGCACTTGGCCTTGTTGAACCTCCTGAGGTTGGCCTGTGTCCACCTCTCCAGCCTGTCCTGGTCCCTCTGGATGCCATCCCTGACCTCCAATTTATAATTCCGAGACCAGAGTAGTCAGAGGAAGGCAAAACCTCAAACATTAAAATACTCTTTTTCTATCTTCCTCCTTCTAATAGTCAAATGTGCTCAAATCTCCAGGGATGTCCATCTGTAAAAAGAATTATAGAGCTTCCCTGTGGAAACTGCTTATTTTGCCTATTGTGATTCAGCTGCTCATCTGTTTTCTTAGCCATTATTCATCACTGTGTTGGAACCGATGGGATGTGTCTGGTTGCAGCACCTTCCATGTGGGAGTGCAAGTTTAGCTTCAGTTTACCTACCCATAGAGAGGTTCTGTTTTCTTGCTGCAAGATACAAGAAGAATGGTTTGAAAAGCAAACACAAAGCAGCAATAACAACCATCAAATCCCTCTGAAATCAGACACTTTGATCTGAGTGCTTAGACCCTTAAGAGGATGATCTCCCAGAACAAAAGACACAAAAGAAACCTTCATGAAATGAAATGCTTGTTTTCCAAAAATGACAAAGGGAGAAGAGATTCATCTCCCAGCTTCAGTCAAGGACATTTTTAATTCTAGGGTAATAGGCATTGTCCTGGGGCCTTCTCTAACACTTTGCATGACAGAATCATAGAATGTCAGGGGCTGGAAGGGACCTCAAAAGATCATCTGGTCCAGCCTCCCTGCCAGAGCAGGATCACCTGGAGCAGCTCACCGTGGAGTGCAACCAGACAGTTCTTGAACATCTCCAGTAAGGAAGATCCACAACCTCCCTTGGTAGCTGTTCCAGTGCTCTGTCACACTCACAATGAAAAAATTCCTCCTCAGTTTCACATGGAGCCTCCTATGCCTCAGCTTCCACCCATTGCCCCTTGTCCTGTTGCTGGGCATCACTGAGAAGAGGCTGGCTCCATCCTCCTGGCACTCACCCCTTACATAGACTCATAGAACGATTTAGGTTGGAAGAGACCTCAAAGATCATCCAGTTCCAACCCCCTGCCATAGGCAGGGACACCTCCCACTAGATCAGGTCGGCCAAGGCCTCATCCAGCCTGGCCTTGAACACCTCCAGGGAGGGAGGAGCCATAACCTCCCTGCGCAACCTTTTCCAGTGTCTTGCCACCTTCACTGCAAAGAACATCCTCCTAACATCCCATTTCAATCTCCCCTCTGCCAGTTTAAACCCATTCCCCCTCATCCTGTCATTATTTAGAAAGATCACAACATTGCTGTTCAGAAAGCTTGGCTGAGTAGCTAACAGTGCCTTGGCAGATCTGCCTTCTGTCGAGTCTCATTGCGCAGCTCTCACAACTTCAGCAGGGTCTGACTTTTCAACATTTCAATGTCACCAACATGAGCAGAGCCTCTCTCCCTTGGAGCAAAACATCCACCTATGTCTAAGCAGCTGATATTCTGCATATTGAAATGGTGCACCTCGCTGGGATTTAATGTCTCCTCAGGTGTCTAGATGTCACCCTGATGTGTCACTTTATTGCACCGAGTAGGGTACACTTAGGCTGTTTATCACATTATCCTGTCAACAGCTGTTAGCGGTTTTGATGGGCACTGTGACACTCCTCATTCCAGATCCTTATGCTGATGTTACAAATGGAAACCCTGGGAGTGTGGAGACACTCTCAGAGTTTGCAGCTGGTGGCAAAGAAATGCCTTCTGTTGGAGAGAGTCTAGAGGAGAGCCACAAAGATAATCAGAGGGCTGGAGCACCTCTGCTATGAGGACAGGCTGAGAGAGTTGGGGCTTTTCAGCTTGGAGAAGAGAAGGCTTCCAGGAGACCTTATAGTAGCCTTCCAGTATCCTTCCAGAAGGAGGCCTACAGGAGGGCTGGGGAGGGACTATTCACAAGGTCTTGTAATGACTGGACAAGGAGTAATGGGTTTAAACTGGTAGAAGGGAGATTTAGCAGGATGTTAGGAGGAAGTTCTTCGCAGTGAGGGTGGTGAGAGAGTGGCACAGGTTGCCCAGAGAGGTTGTGGCTGCTTCCTCCCTGGAGGTATTCAAGGCCAGGCTGGATGAAGTCTTGAGCATCCTGTTCTAGTGGGAGGTGTCCCTGCCTATGGCACAGGGGGTTGGAACTGGATGATCTTTGAGATCTCTTCCAACCTAAACCATTCTATGATTCTATGATTCTATACAAGGGGAAAATAAAATCTTTCTCCAGGGTTAGGAGACCTTTTTTTTTTTTTTTAAACTGAGTTTAGTATTATTTTATCCAAGCTGTGGGGTGATGAATGAGGAATGCACTGCTTCAATCTCTGCCCTTTCATTTCAAACTCTTTACCTGGTACTTTTGGCAGGAATAAAGAGTGGTGATCTGAAAGGATGTTAGCTGCAGCACCTACTAGTATTCAGTCATTACTACCCAAAATGGACACCTGGGAGCCTGGAGCACAGGAGTAGGAATGCATTCCACTACGACACACATAGGTGCCTTAAACCAAGCTAAAAAAAGGGAAGTTGCTGACAGCAATAGAAAATATAATAATAGAATTCAGTTTAATATATCACCTTTCAAATTCCAGGTATCCCAAAGAGCTTTACAAAGTAATAAGTTAGGAAAAGGTAGCAGTGGCACTGCAACTCCATAAATAAATTCTGAGGCTATTATTCAGTTTAGCAATAACTCCTGCTATTTAGATATTAAGGGCTAGATTTAGCCTCCTTTTCCACCAGGCAATGTCCAAGCCTGGGGTCTCTCAGGGAGAATTTGAAGCCATAAAAGACAGATGCACTGAATAAAGAAATCATGTTTTCCAAAAAGGGAGCTGGTGAAAGAGTGAATAGTCATAGGTTTTCTTCATTGAACCAACCTGTGGCTTGGAGAAGCAGATGAGATCTCAGAGGATAATTGGAACTGAAAGATTATATGTGCCTATGAGCAGATTGCACCCATGGAAGCAGTTACCTCACTGGTCCTTAATGGAACCCTTATTTCAAGAGGTAATGGAGACACTGTTAGCTTTCATCTCCGTGAATAATAATTCTATATTTAGTCTTGACTGTGTGAAGGCTTGTGGAGTTAACAAATTGCTTGTCAAATCTCTCCTGAAAATGAAAGGCAGATAGGAGGGAGCAAGGATTAAACTTGTATGTGCCTTCTGCATGGGCGACGCTAGAGCCCTGGAGAAGAGCCCATGCCTCCGTGTCAGAGAATCATGGAATGGTTTGGGTTGGAAGGGACCTCCAAAGGTCATCTAATCCAACCCACTCTTCAGTAAGCAGGGGGATCTTCAGCTACATTAGGTTTCCCAGAGCCCTGTCAAGCTGCACTTTGAAAATCTCCAGGAATGGGGCCTCAGCTACCTCCCTGGGCAACCTGTTCCATCACTCCACTTCTCACATGCTCTGCTACCCTCATGTCATGGGATGCAGACATGGGTCTTAACAGAAACAATCAAATGAAGCTGTGCCAGTTCTGGGTGGCAAGAGATAATTATGATACAGTCTCATTAAGTCCAAGCTATTTGTGGCTCACCTGTCTGTTTTTGCATGCAAATTCTTTGGAGCGTCCAAGTGTATCAAACTACCCAGGATAATACCACAAAGCAGAAAGCACTTCACTAAAAGCCAGAGGCTGTGTCAGTCCTGCCTGTCTCCTTCAAGCTGTGCTTAATGATACATCAAGTTTCTGTCACCATCCACACCAGGACAATTTATTTCCCACAGAACATCAGTTTTCTTCCCGAGAGAGAGATGGTTGTAGGCTTTACTCTGAAAACAAGAGCCACCTGCAGAGTGTCCTTCCTCCCCTTCCCAATGAGATCAGGCATTTGCACACTCTTCCTTGCACTTCCATTAGTCTGAGGGAATTGCACCCTCAGCTTCTCCAAGGATAATCTGCTAACTTGGTGGCATGGAGTCAGGCACAACAGTGCAGAAAAGGAAGACTCCAGGAGATTATCTCCATATGCAGAAGGAAGCTGCTCATAAGGCACTATTAGAGTAGAGGTCTCTGCATCCCTTTAGGTACTGAAATATAAAGGAAATACAAAGGTTCTTGTGCACCAAAGAACTGAGGGAATTGCATCCTCAGCTTCTCCAGGATAATTTACTAACTTGGTGGCATGGAGTCAGGCACAACAGTGCAGAAAAGGAAGACTCCAGGAGATTATCTCCATATGCAGAAGGAAGCTGCTCATAAGGCACTATTACAGAATCACAGAATCACAGAATTGTTTAGGTTGGAAGAAACCTCAAAGCTCATCCAGTTACAAGCCCCCTATGCCATAGGCAGGGACATCTCCCACTAGCACAGGTCACTCAAGGCTTTATCCAACCCGGCCTTGAACACCTCCAGGGAGGGAGCAGCCACAACTTTTGTGGATGCACCCATGTGTCTCACACAGCCCTGTCCCCAGCTCCTTGGACATGTGTGCAGAGCAGCCTAACATGGAGCAGAGAATAGAGTGATCACGGTGGGGCAGGATTTGGCCAGGGCCAGCTGAGTGTATTGGTGAGGCTTTTGGAAAGTTTTAGCAGAAGAAACAATGACGCTGAATTAAAGAGCTGGAGACAATGAGGCAATGGGAAAAGGAGGAGAACAACAGCACAGAGAATAAGGAAGTTCAGGTGATTTCCACTGTATTTTGGACTAAAATGGATCTCAGTCATTAGAGTCTCAGATGTCCAGCCTTTCTGCTCAGTTCTGCTGCAGCGCTGCAGTGTGCCATTAAGTGATTCATTTTAAAAGTCTGGGAGTTTGAGAAGTATGTAGAAATCTTGGGATTTCCTGAGGCAGCAGAAGACTCCCAGTACCCCATCCTTCATCTCCTCCCCCACATTAGCTCCTCCATAACCTTAGCTTCTCCTGGTTTCCAAATCCTCTCCAGAATCCCAAGATCCCTGGCAAGCTAAGAGCATCGCAGGAGGTGTTTGTCCCTTTAATTTATGTAAAACAAAACGGTTGCATCTACAAACATGGTAAGGGAGCTAAGACGAATTGAGGGCGCTCTCTGTCTTTTCCAGTCTGCTGCACTAAAGAGCTGCAATCCATTACCCGGCACACCTCCAATATCTCTCATTCCCACACAGATTAATTTTAGGCTGGTTGGTTCCTTGCTTTTACACCTTGTGTGCAGGTGTAAAACTTGATCTACAGTGCTTAAAATTTAAGCAGTCTGCATTGCCGTTTTCTGCAGTGGTGCTGGTAGGCACAAAGGGTTGTCAACAAACAGGCACTTTACTTTTATTTCCAGTCCAAACACAGCATCCTTCCTGAATCCCTCCTCTTTACCCTTGGATGTTCTTATTTTTTCCTTCTTTTTTTTTTTTTTTTTTTCCCCAAATGGCAGTCTGCCAGTATTGTAGGGGGATTCTATCTCTATTTTAGACTCCAAAAGGGAATTCCTGAGATGCTGAAGAGGAGGAGGAATAAAAAACCCACAGGTGTAGGATGGAGTATATTGAGTTGGCTGGAGAACGATTCTACACCATGATAGCTTTATTTAGCTCTAGTATAAAAACCAAAGACCTTTCAAATGTAAGAGCCAGACTGAACAGAGTGGTGAGGGTATGTTTTAACTGGAAGACTCATGCTGGCTGCCCCATCTGGAAATAAAACAATGTGTCAGCCTGTATAGCTCTAAATCAGCAACTACAACTTCTGTAATCACAGAACTTATCTTGAACCACACTGCTCTTTACATGCAAACTAGTCTGAATCCAAGCCCTTTGGAAGAAGAGCCTAACAGCAAGTCAAGGGTAGCACCAGGGAATCATGAACAGCATGCTATGCTGGTTTGAACTAATTGGAGGTTTTGAATGAGAAATTAGACTACAGGCTGAGAGAGGAAAGCACTGATGATGCTACTTCACTCATAGCTTTACTGAGAAAGAAAAAAAAAATTGTTTAAGAGTTGTAACCCAAATATAGATAAGTCAGACCATTTCAGACCTTTTGGGGCTGTGGCTGCTCTTGCTGCATGATTCTTTTCTCCCTGCTTTTTGTAGCAGAATCTGAATAATTCCACTAACTTCTTTCCTGCACTTAACTCCCCTGACCGATCTATCTCCACCTATATGCTGCATGAAACAGATGGTGAGACAAGATTGGGGAAGGGAGGAAGGTAGTAGGGGTGGTTGGTTACCCCTCTTAGGGATTTTGATCTCTGGGAGGGCTGTGGTGTTTCTGTATTATCTTTTTGCTATATATATATATACACATATATCTGTAAATATCTGTTCTACATTGTAAATATCTGCTTGTATATTATGCAAAGCTGTAAATATAAAGCTTCATTCCTTAACTTCCAGCTGACTGAGTCCTAGCCTGGGTTATTTCAAAGTTGCGGGGGGCGGGGGGGAAGGGAAGGGGGCAGCTAACTGCCAAACCACCACACCTGCCCATAGAGCGGCAGTGCACTGAAGTATGCCAGGCTCAAAAGCAGAATGTAGCTGTGTCCTGGAAGCTGGATAATTCTAGAATTATACTGCTCCTTACATGCAAACTACTCTGAATCCAAGTTCTTTGAAGGAAGGGGCTAACAGTAAGCCAAGGGTAGCACCAGGGAATCATGAACAGCCTGCCCAAAGAGCAGCAGTGCCAGGCTCAAAAGCAGAGTAGTGAAGTATACAGTGAAGTATTCCAGGCTCAAAACCAGAGTATGGCCATGTCCTGGAAGCTGGACATATCCGGAAGTACTTTATTTTTCACTAGATTACACATGAAGACTGCAGTGATTTTTTTTTTTTCCTGTCTGATTTGAAATCAGCTTAAAGCCCCAAAGAAACAAGTATCAGCTTAGGGAAAATGTTTCCTTGTCTCCTATGCTCTGCCCTCTGCTTACTCTCTCAGACTTCAGCATGAGGTGTTAGAAATCAAAGCAGAACATGAAAGTCTCAGTTCTGTCATAATGGAGCAAGGTATCAATGAAGCAAAGAAATCAATTATTTCTTATTCTTGGTTTATCCAGCTTCAAGGCAGGCTGTGACTTCTGTCCTGGCAGAGTAATCTGTAAGGTGTCTGAAACTTATATCCCAACTGCACCTCTGTCTGTCTTCTTGTGGGACCTGTAAGTCCCACAGAGTTGTTTGGGAAGGTCTCCTGGTTTTGTATTGCAAGATAAGGCCCATGCAGGTATATTTACACTGCTGTCACAGGAGCTTACTGCAGTGATGTCTAAGTTAGTTTTCAACTAACTGGTCTGGGATTTAGTAGGAGATAGCAATTAGGGCAGGATGGAGTTTAACAGCGTAAATGTTCTCTGCTCCTCTCTACTGCTGTGGCCTGATGTCACCCCTGCTCAAGGTATTAAAAACTCAGCAACCTCTAGGACTCCTCCAGGCCTTTGCAGACACCTGCAGTACATCTGTTGCTTAAATTTAGGAACGTCTACAATAAAAAGAGCTCTGGTTCCTAAACAGAAGCAGCAGGGACAAATGCAGCATCCCTCCAGCTTGCTGCGCATAAAGGAGGACAACGGACTTTATTTCCTGAGTAAGTTTTCCATCATCTTTCCTTCCCCACCCCTGCTGCCATGCCTGCTAACTCCTGTGATCATTAGCCATGAAAATGGCACCCATTTGTCTCCTTCTGCATCGTGCCCAAAGTATAGCTGGACTCTGGCCAAGAGGAGCAGCAATTCAAGAGGCACACAGCACTACCCCGAGTGCGTATTCACAAGTGCACATCGGTGCCATTATAAGCCCAAATGAAGCTCTTTTCCCCTTCACAGAGCTTCAGCNTTTCTTTCTTTCATTATTCTGTTTCTTCAGTTGCATGTGCGATGCTAAATGGCTTTAAACAGCTATTTAGCCACCCACAGAGAGGAATGAGGTTTACAGATTTTCTCCTTGCATAGTTTTGCTACGTGTGCTCCCTGGAGTATTGGCATTTTGTTTGTTTTCCTGCTTAGAGAAATGGATGGATCCAATTTCCAAGCCTAGCAAAATGGAATAGAAGCTAATATCTCTCCTGCCTCCCCCTTCCCCCCCATCCTCCCCTTTTTTTTTACAGTCAGGTTTGGTGGAGATGAAAATAAATTTAAAAATCAATGAGAGCTAAAAGATGCGATGTACAGAAGACAAAATACCGGAGAAGCCCTTTTATTGCAAGAGTAAACCTGGAAAGGAAGATACATTTTGTGTGAGTAAAGGAAAATAAATGAGAATGACAAGAGCGATGAAAGGTCTCTGCAACATGACCCTAAGGGAAGGCTGGATGAGCTGGGGTTTCTAGCCTGAAGAGGAGAAGATAGAGAGGCATGTCAGAAGAGCAGTTGTCCTTTAAAGAGTCAGGGAGCAATCCTCTCACAATACTAGACACAAGTGGAAATGATGGGTTAGCACTGTAGCAAGGTGGGTTTAAGACAGAGATTAGAAGAAAAGACATTGTAGAGGTGAAAATAGCAATGATAGAAACCTGGAGATTGCCCTGGAGAAGACAAAGAGATCCCACCACGACAATCCTGGACACAATTGCCAAGTGTAGGAGTCACCTCATGTTGGGCTGGGGGAGATCTAAATGTCATAGTTCTGCTATGGTAGGCATCTCTTACTGAAATGATGCAATTTTTGTCTCCTACGGGGAAGGAGGCACCTGGGAGCTTGCCTATGTTGAGTAAATGCAGCTTCACTCTCTTTCTCAGATTGTCTTCCTCTGCAGCCCTTTCTTTTTTTCTGCTCTTGCCCTGACACTGTCTGCCATTCATCATCTACAGTTAAAAATTCAAAGGTTGGCTTTGATTATCTTATTACCATGGTGACCAGGATGACTTTCATGCCCATCTGCGCATGGCAAGATGCTGCAAACCTTTATTTCAGTGCAAAGGAGTGCTGTTATTCAGAATCAGAATTAACCAGGCTTAGACTAACCTAACATCTTCTAATTAACTAAATCTTGGCACTAAGTGCCTTGTCCAGCCTACTTTTAAACACCTCCAGAGATGGTGACTTAACCACCTCCCTGGGCAGCCTAATCCAATGCCAATCACTCTTTCTGTGAAGAACTTCTTCCTAACATCCAGCCTGAACCTGCCCTGGCACAGCTTGAGGCTGTGTTCTCTTGTTCTGTTACTGATTGTCTGGGAAATGAGACCAACCCCTGCCTGGCTACAACCTCCTTTCAGGTAGTTGTAGAGTTTCTCCTCGTAACTTGGAGCCATCTCTAGGCAGGGCCTGGTGCTGCTGCATGTATCAAGCATCAGGTTTTTAGGCAGCACCAGAGATTTGCATGGATGCCTTTTGTTTACCAAATGGAGAGCAGGATTTCAGTTTGAGTTGATGTCCCCTACGAGTCCGAACACTGTCAAAGCCAGATGAAAATGTCTCTGTATTTAGGGTCCTGCAAGGTTGTTGTGCAGGAAGCACTTAGGCTTAAAAAAAGGATAAGGATGAAAGTTTTGTATAGGAGAAATCACAAAAGATAACTCAAAAAAAAAAAAAAAGGGCTGAGAGGTATATCAAAGCAACAGCAATCAGGATGGGCCTTGGATCTGAGAGATGGGTAGAATGTGGGAAACAGTCTCCAAGCAGAGCTTCAAGCAAAGGCTTTGAGATCTGTTTGTCTCCATTCCTTTACTATTAATGGAATCTCTCATGTCCAAATGGAAGACTAATTCAAATCTTACTTAAATATGCCTTGAGTCGTCTCTGTGCATTTAAGTCTCCCTTAACTCTTTTTGTCACTTCCTTTGAAAGGAAGATGAGTCTAACTAAAGGAACTGTCAACTGTATTTTAGTCTCAAGAATTTTTTTTGTGTACATTTTGAAAGGTTTGGCCGTTATTACAGCCTAAGATCTACTAGATTAAATGCTTCTGTATCTTAAGGACATGTCAGTCCACCACTTGGAATACTTTCATTGTGCTTAGCTACAATATTTAGACTGGCTTCAAGGGTTTGCTATGATAAGAAGCACTAAGATTTTAATTATAGCTGCATTCAGGAAAGTTTTTTTTTTTTTTTCATTTAACACATGATTTTTTTTTTACCCAGGTTTGTGACCAAGCCATGGAGCACAGTAACTTGTTTCATTTGGTTTGGACTTGAATAACACAAGCCCCTTGCTCCAAAGGACCAGAGTATTCATGCATGAGCACATGTGATGTATATAGGAGCATCTTAGCATCTTTTTCTGCCATAACACCACTGAGATTCAGACTGTCTTTGTCATAAGCAAATTCATTCAAGCAGCTGTCTGTGAGGATGATTCAGCAGGAGAGAATAACCCACAGGTATACACAAATCCCCAAGCAGGAGCATGGAGCCTCTCCAGGAAGCACCACGCTGCAGTGCATCTACTCCTACAGTTTTGATGCCAGGGGAGGTGCTGAGGTCTGGGTCTTCAACCCAGCTCAACCCTCACATCAGCAAACTCTCAGATTTAGGTATAGTTTTGAAACTGTGGTTTCACCAGCGTAGTCTAGAAAGATGCTGGCTCTGCTGCAGTGACTGCAGCCTCATCGTGCCATGCAGGTCTGAAAGGGCAAAAGAACATTGCCATAGAGGAGGGGATACATATTTTTATGGCCAAGCAGTTGCCAGCCTGAGCAAGAAACATCAGGAGATGTATTTTGAAAAAAGAAAACTCCTTTTCAAAGCAACAGCAGCTTGTTTCACCCAGCTGTAGGGAAGAATTTCAGAGAAACTAGAAAGGCTGTGGGAGAAAGTCACAAAGATCTGTGCAAGAAGCACAAACTGCTTGATGCTACTGTAAGTCTGTCCCATAGGGAATTTGCTTCCACAGACTGCCTCCAAAGCCTGGGAAGTGTCCATACCTGCAGTCCCAGGTCTCTCATGTCCTGCTCTCAGAGGAAATGGGGAGTAAATCCCTGGCTCTACAGGGCCGCCCTTTCATTGCTTGCAGGCTCATTTTTGCCTCCGTCATCTGGAAACATTTGTCATTTCCAGCTTTAGCCAAGCAAATTCCAATCCATTCTTGTTTACTGTTGATTGCTTTGTCCTTAATGTAGCATACAAGGATTTTATGTGCTTCTGTTTCATCAGTGTAATTCTTTTGTTGCTATGGCAATCAGCCTCAATTTTCTTTCGCTCTGGCAATTGTATTTTTATAGTCTCCTGCTCTCAAAGAGATAAGCTGCCTTGTATATCACCCAGACACTAAGTATTGCCTCTATACAGACACAGTCAACCTTTGCTTCAAGACTTCGTTGCTGTTATTTGCAACAGTAGTTTACTGCTGCTGGTGTAATTTTTACTCTTTTGTGTGGGCTTTGTTTCAAATAAGTTCAAATTCAGTCCTCTGTGTTACCATGGTGTAGTGGGTTTGCAGTGACCTGCCCCCCCACCTTTTAGAACCCCGGCTAAAACTCAGAAAAACACACTGGAAGTTAATAAATGAAGCTTTATATTTACAGCAATGCAAATATACAAGCAAATATTTACAAGATATAACAGATATTTACAGAAATATACAGTAAAATAGAAATACAGACACCACACCCCTCCTGGAGACCGAAATCCCCAGGAGAGGGAAACCAAACCCCCCTGTACCACCTCTCCCTCCTCCCCCCAGCTTTATCTCACCACTTGATGATGCTGCAGATAAGCTGAAGATCGGTCAGAAAGATTAGTGGCAGGAAGGAATGAATGGTTTTAGTAATTTTACTCTGAATTAGTTCAAAGGCAGAGAGACAAAGGAAAGAAGCTGGTGAAGCCTGCCCGGGACCCAGAGCCGACTGAACTGCGCAAGCACACTGGCTTAACTGGATGTTTTGGGAACATTCTAAAACAACCTTCTTTCTTCTCTCTCATTCAAAACTGGGTGAAGGGACACAGTGTTTAATTTCTCACTCTCAGGCAGCAGTCTAATTTCTCACACAAATTCTCCAATTAGCTCAAACCAACACACATGGGGAAAATGCAGCAGTGTGAGAGGTGAATGTCCCCTGGCACTTGGTGGCTGTGGACAACACACGTTTGGGCTCTGGACTTGACAATAGTGACGAGCAAAATGGTTTCAGCAAAGCAACAATCACCCCAAATGAGAGCAGCTTTTCATATAATATGTTGAAAATAAAGGCAGCAAATTAAAAAAAAAAAAAAAAAGAAAAGAAAATCAACTTCTGAAGAAAATAATTCCTCAAACTTGCCAATCCATCTGAAAGTTGAGCTTTCCAAAATGTCTTAAGAAAAGGTTTGTGAGAAGTCCATCACTTGGGGTCACAGGAAGAAACACTGCTGAAGAGAAGAATTCCTCAAATGTGCCAATCCGTCTGAAAGTTTAGCTTTCCAAAATGTCTTCAGAAAAGGCTTATGAGAAGTCCATGACTTTGGGTTACAGGAAGAAACACTGCATGAGAGGGTCAAGGCTATTCCTTGCAATGGATAGGGGAGTCCAATGGCAAGAGGGCTGCTGGCCAAACCTTGCCATGGGAAGAATCCAGCCCTCTGGCCAGACAAGTCTGGGACCACTGGATGGTCCTGGTCCCATCCAAGTGGTTAGATAGTCCAGGAAGTCCAGGAAAGCATCCACATTGAAATAGTATCTCAATTTTCTGAACTTTCCACAGTTCCTAACACAGCTCTGATTCAGTGGTTCTCCAAACCAAGGAAAGGGCATAGAAGGAGTAGCAAAGTTGTACCAAGTTGGAGTGGATCCCTCCCCCAGTAGAATATACTCACTACCACACTCACTTTTGGAGAGTCAGGGAAAATGAAAGTGTATTTCTTATACTTTAAACTAAATATACTAAATAAACTACTACATAAATATAACAACCCTAGGGAAGATGGGGAAGGGGTCAAGCAGCAGCGAAGCAGTGAAAGCAGCAGCAGCCAAAACAGCCTTGGGGGGAAGATAGCAGCAGGCACAGCAGAAGCAGCAAGGGTAAGGTACAAGCTGTAGTTCCAGACATAAAGCTCTTGATGCTGCAGTGAAATTACGTTGATTTATCCATTGTTGCCATTGCATGGCCTATCCCTAGAGCTTTCACCTCTCCACTCAGAGCTTCCGCTTCTAAGTTTCTCTGTTCCAGAATTTTTACATCTGAGCTAGAAATCTAGCTCAAATGGACACAAAGGTCCTCAATGGGGAAATACCAGGAGCCATAAAAGGTCCAGGATGCTACAACACTGTGAAATCAGGGGGCTGGAGCACCTCTGCTGTGAGGACAGGCAGAGTGAGATGGGGTGGTTTGGCTTGGAGAAGAGAGGGCTCCAGGGCAGTTCCTAAAGGGGGACTGCAAAAAGGCTGCAGAGACACTGTTTAGGAAGGCCTGCAGTGGTAGGACAAGGGGCAGTGATTTGAAGCTAGAGAAGAGTAGATTTAGATCGAATGTTACAAAAATATTCTTTACAATGAGGGTGGTTAAGCCCTGGAACAGGATGCCCAAAGTGGCGGTGGAAGAGATATTCAGGGTGAGGCTCAAAAGGCAACCTGGGCAACCTGATCTAGTTGAGGATCATAGAATCATCATAGAATGTCAGGGGCTGGAAGGAACCTCAGAAGATCATCTGGTCCAGCCCCCCTGCCAGAGCAGCATCACCTAGAGCAGATCGCACCGGACACATCCAGACAGTTCTTGAATATCTCCAGAGAGGGAGACTCCACAACCCCCTTGGGCAGCCTGTTCCAGTGCTCTGTCACCCTCACAGTGAAAAAAAGTCTTCTTCAGGTTCACATGGAACCTGCTGACTGCAGACTGGATGACCTTTGGATGTCTCTTCCAAGCGGAATGATTCTCTGATTCTATGAAATACTCTCACAGGCTTTGTGCAAGATCATATTTTCTCTGTATAAACACAGGTACCGAG
Source organism: Psilopogon haemacephalus (assembly GCA_013396835.1). NCBI lineage: Eukaryota > Metazoa > Chordata > Aves > Piciformes > Megalaimidae > Psilopogon > Psilopogon haemacephalus. Next base: position 19,506 of record VWZI01004409.1, on the reverse strand, counting down.
ACCCACTGCCTGTCCTAGGGAGAATCCAAGCACAGAAAGACTGAAAGACATAGACACGGTCACAGGGGATAGAAATTAGGCTGAGGTCTCCCAAGTGCTAACCATCCCAAATCCAATATACAAAAGGCTCATCAGCACATTTTTGCAACCTGCTGATGCACTTGAAAAATCTGTACCTATTTTTTTTTTTTTCCCACCCTCATAAAACTTGTGCCTTTCATTGTTGAGCTCTGGAAATGCTCCATGCTAAAGTTATTAAGTCTGTCATCTCTTCAGCATAGTAAAGCAGCCTCCTCTCTATCTTCTCCACCAGGCAGAGGGTGGAATAGGAGACAGAATTAACACGGAGTCATTCTGCCAGTACGCCGAACTACGTTTTACATTTGTTAGGCCATATGGCTTTCTGATCATCCCTAATGAGCATTAGGTAGCACTTAAAATTGGATGGCATATTAAGGATCAGCATCTGAGAAATCACACCCACTTGTCTCTGCAGCTTCTCCTGTGGCACCCTGAAGCCCTTCCCCACTGCCAGCCATGACTCCTACACACCGTGAACCACTCCATATTTCATGGCACGACAAAGTGGACACAAGAATCACCATTGCCTGGGCTGGTCTCATTCCCAGCAGTTTAGAGTGACAGGGTTTTATTATTTGATAAGCTGCAGTTATATTATGCCAGGAGATGGCTGTTTATTGGAGTGAGTTCCATTATAAATGGCACAGAAGCATTTTAGCTGATTTTTTTTTCTTTTCTTTTTTTTTTTTCCTTTTCTTTTCTTTTCTTTTCTTTTCTTTTCTTTTCTTTTCTTTTCTTTTCTTTTCTTTTCTTTTCTTTTCTTTTCTTTTCTTTTTTCTTTTCTTTTCTTTTCTTTTCTTTTCTTTTCTTTTCTTTTCTTTTCTTTTCTTTTCTTTTCTTTTCCTTTTTTTTTTTTTTTTTTCCCCTCCCCTCCTACAAAATATCTTGCAATCCAAATGCAGGGAATAAATCAGACATTCCCTGGGGAGGTGATTTGCCTCACACAATCAGGCTCCCTAGGATAGGCAGTCAGAAGCAGTTAGCGTATGAGTAGCACTGCTGCGTGTGCCTGCTCCACAGGAATTTCCCCCACTGCTTTGGGAAAGAAGGGGCTGCACCAGATGGCAATTAATTGAAAATAGAATGCTGAGAAGCTGATTGAAGATCTGAGGAGTGGATAATATTTTATTGATTTGACCGATTTAGGTTTTTTGTTATTTTGGGGGTTTTGGGGGTTTTTTTCCTTCTTTTCTTAAAGTGCTTTGTAAAGTTGCTGCACTCTTGAAAAGCCAGGGACAGTGGAGGTGTAGTCCACATTCTCAGACTAGACCTGAAATAACTGACATCAGTTATTTCTCAGCCAAGAGAACTGGACACTTCCAAACAGGGAGTTTCTGACCCTACTCTAAGATCTGAACTCAATCCTTTGAGATCTCAAGTGGATTTATGCAGCTGCTGACCTGTTCCCAAAACAGGAATGCACTTCTGTGCTGAGCATTCAAACCTGTTCAAGGCCAAATTGGTGAAGGTCCTTTCCATTGCAAACATTTAGATAAATCTCTGTTTGAGTGCCCTCACCCTGTGAAGCTCTGAGTTAGGCAGCTGTGGCACTTAAAGACTTTCCATGGGTATAAACTGTGGCAGCAATTTAGAATCCAAAGGTGTTACTTAAAGACTTTCCATGGGTATGAACTGTGGCAGAAATTTAGAATCCAAGGGAGTTTGACTGTTTCTAGATATTAGATGGCTCATGAGTGCATCCCAAATGGAACTAGAGAATCAGAGCTTCCTGGCCATGGGTGTAGGTGAGGTGGGAATACAGCCTGCAATGCCCAGAGTTACTGAGAAAAGCTCCTTTTGCTCCTTTTCAGGAAATCTAACTTTATTCACCTCAAATTGAGCAACTGAGTGACCACCATTTCAGTGAGGTCCATTCATTCTCAGTAGAGCTCTGAGGGAAGTAGCATCATTTGTTTTTCTCTCTCAGTCTATAGTCTAATTTTCTCACTCAAATCCTTCAATTAGTTCAAACCAGCACACT
>VWZI01004409.1:520-10943 GCA_013396835.1 Psilopogon haemacephalus | reverse complement strand
AAAAAAAAAAAAAAAACAACCCCTCACCACCTAGTTGAGAATTTACTCAGGTCGGCTGCAGGTGAAATCTGTCAGCTAATGGGTAGCTTCAAAGTGCTTGCACTGAATGGTTCATTAGAAAACTTATCTCTGCCTCGGGTGCTAATAGGAAGAACCTCCAACGGGCACTTTTCTTCGGTGATAAATGGGCCCTTGTTACATCCTGAAAGGAATTTGATGCGCGGTAGGTGCAAGCCGAAAAGAAACGCCGCCGTTGCTCTCTGGTTTATATCAGCATCAGTTATTATGGAAATTATTTTAGACTTGGCAAAGTTTTGTGGGTTTTTTTTTTTTTTCCAGAGAAAAGCAATCAGGATGTAAAACCTTCACGACGGGTCTGGTTCAGGCAGCCGTTTCTTACAGCTCAGGCAACCTCGTTTCTTTTCTCTCCCTCTCCACTCTGGAGGGCTTCACGGTTATCAAACACAAACCAGTGGCTGAAAAATGGGTCACTGCTTTGCCACACACTCCTTTGAGATGCCAGGAAACTTTTTTTTCCCAAGATCTTTCACATAGCCATTGCTCGTGGCTTGATTACAGCCAGTCACAGAGTTGTACAGAGCTGGCACCCTCAAGACATTAAACTTTCATAGGAGGCAATGCAAATGGTATATTCAAACACATTTTTTTCTCTCTCTCTAGGATAATCTGCGACACTTAGCTCTCTTTTCCCTTCAGTCCTCGCTGCTGCATTGTTTCCACCTAGCTGCTTGTAAAATGGCTGTGGGGAAGATGCCTTCTTCTCTTCTGTCATGTTATGGTGCTCATCTTTTATTTCCAAAGACAGCAATACAGGCTTGGCATATGCAGCTTCGCATCCATCAGTGACCAGCTCTTGCCTCCGGCGTTGCGACACCACACTCATCTACAACATCACTTCTTAAACTACTTTCTGGCTTTGTGTCCCATATAGGGATGACATGATGTCACCCGAAGCCATCTACTAACCCTAGTTAGGAAGTCACTGCTCCCCTCTCTGTCTTTTTTCCTCTGGTCATGCCAGAACTCTACAAATTATTTTAAAGATCAAAACTGGGAAATTATTACTTTTGCTTTGGGGTGAACATGGGGGTGCCATGTTGCTTTAGGTAACCAAGGGTGAAAAATTAATTAAACATCCGTGTCTGGAAGTTCTCCAAGAGCTGGACTTGAACCTATCTCAGTCAGGGAAAAAGATAAAACCACAGTGAAACAAAATTAGTCAACTAATTCCTCTTCACACACTGGTTTTTTTTTGGTCATATTGGAAGAGATCTCCAAGATCATCCAGTCCAAGCTATCAACCAGCCCTATCCAATGACATTAAGTTCTCCATACAGGCTTTTCTTGAACACCTGCAGGGATGGTGACTCCACCACCTCCCTGGGCAGCCCATTGCTGGACTTGAACCTATCTCAGTCAAGGAAAAGTTAAAACCACACTGAAATAAAATTAGTCAACTAATTCCTCCTCACATAGTTTTTTTTTGGGTTTTTTTGTCAGTAAGGGGAACCTTGCTCTCCAAAGTGGAGTTTTAAACTTTTTTANCCTATCACCCAGCCCTATCCAATGGCACTAAGTGCTCCATCCACTCTTTTCTTGAACACCTCCAGGGATGGTGACTCCACCACCTCCCTGGGCAGTCCATTCCAATGCCAATCACTCTCTCTGGGAAGAGCTTCCTCCTAACATCCAGCCTATACCTCCCCCAGCACAACTTGAGTCTGTGTTCTGTTGCTGGTTATCTGGGAGAAGAGACCAACTCCACCTGGCTACAACCTCCCTTTAGGTAGTCGTAGCCAGCAATGAGGTCACCCCTGAGACTCCTCCTCTCCTCCTCTCCACGTTAAACAACCACAGGTCCATCAGCCTCTCCTCACAGGGCTGTGCTCCAGGCCCCTCACCAGACTCATCACCCTTCTTTGGACACATTCCAGTACCTCAACATCTCTCTTGAATTGAGTGGACCAGAACTTGGACACAGTACTCAGGATGTGACCTGACCAGTGCTGAGTACAGGGTTGGAATAACCTCCCTTGTCCTGCTGGCCACACTATTCCTGATAGAGGCCAGATATTGTTTTTATCTCGGTGAGGCTGAGCAACCTATTTACAAAGAGATGATGAGACAACAAGAAGAAAAATATTGTGAAAGGAAGCATCCCCTTGACATGATGATCTGTGTCCCTCGAAGGCTGTTAAAGATTTGGACCATGAGTTTAAGCTGCAGGGGATGCATGTGGCAGGGGCAAACTGAAAGCGATGAGTCCTGCAGTACCCCTGGATCCATGAAAGAGCTGATGGATTTCATGACACCATGCCAATGAGGAAAACAGCACTAGACATCCCACATCTTGTGTCAGAGAGCAAGTTGGCACAAAGTGGAGATAGCTCCTGTATATTCTTATCTTTGGAGAAACACAAAGCCAACTTTCCATTGGCCCAAGTCCTCTCAGAAGCCTTAGACTGGTTCTAAGTTTTTATCCCAACATACAATATTCCACCTGCCAGCACAGACCGTATTCCTTAGCACATAATATTAAAGAAAATGTGTTTATCACTCTACTGGAAGAATGTTTGAGTGTGTTTTGAGCCTGGACTAGTAGTTTTTCATTCCAATTTGTGGGACTACATTTACTGTATTCGCAGGGAGTGGGCGTCACATTTTTGCTTAGTCATTCAGTATCCTGTTTGCTCCTGAATGGAACCTACTGTTTTATGTACTCATCCTGTGACTAACTGTGAGAGCTTGGTCAAATTTTCCATCCATTGTCCAGTACTCCATTCATGCTTTTTTTTCTTTTTTTTTTTTGTTATAAAGTGTAGGCTGTTACCACACTAAGCACAACTTAACATCTGGAGCAGGCACTGAGGTCATTAATATTTTCACTTTGGGCCTGTGTGAGACAGTGTAAAGAACCTCCCCCTGGGGCCAGAAGCTTGGCCAACTGTAGTCTGTAGTCAAGTGGAGCTTTCTGGAAATGGGTTTGAACAGCCCACTCTCGAAGCTGTGGTTTTCACAAGCTGAGCCAGACCAATCCACCTCCAGAGCAATCTCCTTTCCAGCTTGCTTTCAAAACAGGAAGTGGTTCTATAACATAAATGGAATCTGAAAGCTGTTGTCATGGTATCATGAGAGTTTATGGTGGGGTTGTCTGCTGTGAGTGAGCTTGTACAGCATAGAGGGGTACCATGCAGTTCAAATGGGGTGAGGGAGAGTGCATGTGTGTGTGTCGCTATGTGGACTTCAAGGGCATCAGCAAATGGTGCAAAAGTTGACAAGACACAAGCAGGGCTTTTGTGTGAAGGAAACGTGGTCACCCAATAGGCTGCTTTATCATAGTTGCAGAAATCTCCTTCAATTAATTGAATTACCATAGTCTTGGTCATGAGAATCCTGTCTACATTTCAGATCTACATCCTGCACAGAGATGTTCTGGAGAACATCATCCTCAGTGTGGGGGTAGGAAAATCAGAGGAGCTTTATTTGTACCCGGTAAACTTCAGGTGGTTTTCAAGGTGCATGGGCAGGAGCTAAAACACTTAGATAGTTGAAATCAAAAGAGTGAGCCCTACCCTCGGAGTTTGATCCCCCTTTGCACAGTGTGAGTAAGAAAATAATGCTTTGCCACGAGGTAATTAGGCTTTAAAGCTGAAGAAATGGAGTAACCAGCTGGATCTAGTGGCACATTTGCTGAAAGCAAAGCTAGGCAGAAAGAACTCTTCGCCAGCCATCTACAGGTACACACCATAACTGCTCCATCTCCTCCTCCTCGTTTATCCTCACACACACTGCAGGCATCTCAAATGTTCAACCTGCATGCAGTTTGTGAACATTTCGACTAAGCTACGCCAATTAATGCCAGTAACACTCACAGAATGTCTGATTCTCTCCAGATAAATATCTGATGCCCGATTCTGTAAAGCCGATGCTTTTCAAAGTCAAAATGCCCATATGCTGATTTTAGTTCTAAATGTCATAATTACACAGTTCCACACAGGCTTTGAACCATTTGCTGAGTGTGGCTGAGCTTATCATCCTCAGCTACCTCCTCCCACTGTTAGGATGCCTTTACAATCAAAAGATAGGAATCTCTTATTTGCAGCTCTGTTATTCCCAGTAGTTTATAAAGGACCACAGGTGGCTAGTTCCTGAACTCATCTGGCTAGACATCTTTGTGCTCTCTTTTCCTCCTTGCCTGAAAAAATACTATTTACTTCACACAGATAAAGGAGTTCAAACGTAGGTTAATGTGAATATTTTTCCTGGATATGAATGTTGCATGGACGTATTTACCCTTCTCTTGCTCTCTGCTATGTTTGACAGGGGGGTAGGAGCTGCACCAATAAAAACAAGATTAACAGAAGTAGTTAAAAAAGAGATTGAGCAAAAAAAAGAACTATTTTCTTTCACATCCAACCGTTCTGTGAGAGTTTCATGGCCCATGTACAGAGAACACTCAGATTTTCCTGACAGAGACTGTGCCTGCATGTAAACCTAACTGCTTCTCTGCGTGACTGTGTCTAATGCCAGGCAGAAAGGGACCTGGGGGGGCTAGTAGATACTAGGCTGAACATGAGCCAGCAGTGTGCCCAGGTGGTCAGGACAGCCAATGGCATCCTGGCCTAGATCAGGAATAGTATGGCCAGAAGGACAAGGGAGGTTATCCTGCCCCTGTACCTGGCACTGGTCAGGCCACATCTTGAGTCCTGTGTCCAGTTGTGGTCCACTCAATTCAAGAGAGATATTGAGGTACTGGAATGTGTCCAGAGAAGGGCACCAAGGCTGGTGAGGGGCCCGGAGCACAGCCCTGTGAGAAGAGGCTGAGGGAGCTGGGGTTGTTTAGCCTGGAGAGGAAGAGTCTCAGGGGTGACCTCATTGCTGTCTACAACTACCTAAAGGGAGTAGTAGGTGGAGGTTGGCCTCCTCCCAGGCACCCAGCAACAGAACAAGGGGACACAGATGCAAGTTGTGCTGGGGGAGGTATAGGTTGGATGTTAGGAAGAAGTTCTTCCCAGAGAGAGTGATTGGCATTGGAGTGGGCTGCCCAGGGAGGTGGTGGAGTCACCATCCCTGGAGAAAAGAGTGGATGGAGCATTTAGTGTCATTGGATAAGTTGGACTGGATGATCTTGGAGTTCTCTTCCAACCTGGATTATTCTATTCTACTCCTATTCTATTCTATTCTATTCTATTCTATTCTATTCTATTCTATTCTATTCTATTCTATTCTATTCTTTTATATTTCTATTTCTATTTCTATTCTATTCTAATGAATTTTTGACATTTGTAACAATTTTGGAAATTGTAACCATTTCTCTTGACCCAGCCTAGTTTGGAGCCCTATCTAAGCTGATCTTCTCATTTAAACCTGCAACAGACCTCTTTAATGCTCCTGATTCATGCCACATTAAACAAAGTCTATCTCAGTAGCAACCTCCTGCAAATGTTCTGCCCAAAAGGTACCTGAAAACACATTGGTTCAACCCACTCTGTACAGTTATTGCTGTGGACAAGTCTCATCTTGGGGAGTCATGGAGCAAATACAGTAGAAATAATGTTCCAGATGCCTGAAGGGCAGCACCTCCCCCACCAGCAGTATTTTTTAAATGGGAAACAATCTTCAGTCAAGCAACATTGACCCGAAGTTTTCCTGTGCCTACAAATCCTAAAATGCAGCAAAACTATTGAGCAATGGACTTCTGTGCTTTTACAAAAGCAAAGAGCACGAGGCTCTGAACAAACTGGTGGTAGTACCTTAATCACAGAACAAAACAATGCCAACAAAAGCTGAGGAAGATGTGCCCCTCACTTGCTGCTACTGCCTGGCCACAAGCTGGGCAGACACCACAGCAAAATCCCGGAGAGCTGAAGAGGCAGGAAAGCCCAGGGGCAGCCTGTATGCAGAAGATGCCAAGAATCTCCCAGTGAGTTGATGGTGGAATGATCCTCAGCCATGTATACCTCAGGGTCCTACACCCAATGGGAGTTTCCAGAGGCTGTAGTGACTACCTTCCTTTGGCAGACAAGGACATGGGATATGTGGTAGCTCTGTCCCAGCACAGAGACCTAAAGCCAGGAGGCACCTTGAAAATGTCATCCTGACTGTGACTGAGAGGACAGACCCAAGCTAACTCCCTTTGAGACATATTTATCTGGCTGTTCCTGAAGCCTCCCCAAACAATCCTACCACTTCCCCTCAAACCTCAAAGACAGGCAAAACTGATTATTGCCTTGGTCCTCCCAGCAGCTTGACATCACACATCTCTGTTGTGGAAGCTGTGCTAAAACTGTTCAGAAGCTGTGTGTTGCTTAAGAGACGCATTTCAGCTGCCCCTTGCCTAGCATTTATGTCTCTGTTACCCAGCAGGTGCAGTGTGCTCAGACCTGCATCAGCCCTCTGGTTTGCTTTCCTACCAAGCTATCAGCCCCAAACTGCAGCTGTACTACCTGTGTGGACTGAAATCAATCCAAATCTTCTGTGCGTCAGTGTGGGGGCAGAATTGTCTTTGCTCAGCAGGCTGCAAATGCACTCTTCAGTCATTCAAAGCTCTGCCTACAGCCAGCTCTAATTTTACTCTATTTTGTTTATGCTGGAGTGGCTGAGCTGGTGGTTTGTTTTTTTCCCCCTCCCCTCCACTTCATCTACCTTTGTCTTTCTAATAACATCTCCTAATAATATCTTCCATCCTGATTTATTTATAGCTACTGCCCTTTCATTTGGGTCTTACTACCAAAAGTGATCTAAAATTGAGTCCAATTACTCTGGAGGTGCCAGAGGTAAGTCACTCATTTGTAAGTTAAGTTTTAGATTTGAAATAGCATTGAGATAGATGGATTTTCTGTGTTGCTCCTGCTCCTAGTCACACTGCAGCAGTCTGGATGGGAAGGGAGCACAGCAGCGGGGAGCAGCGTGGGTGTGTGCCAGCATTTCTTCCTGAAAGCTTTCCCATCTCCAAGGAAAAGTGACTGATAGATTAACTTTATTTGCCTGGCAGGTGGTACTTATGGCGGGGAAGCTGCCTTGGACATGCGTGGCCCTTTCATGCTCCAATTAAAGGAAACAAATGGTCAACAAAAAGCAGGGGGAGAAATCCATTCCAAAGATGCTGGAACATGCCAGCTCAGTTTGCAAACACTGCTTGCTTGGTTGTCTTTTTCTGTTTGGTTGTTTGTTTGTTTGTTTTCTGAAACAACAAATCTCCTTATGAGATGTCACAGGAATATGACAGAGCAGAGAGGCATCCTGCAACTTGGCAAGCAGTGTCACTGGCAAAGCTCAGGGAAGGAGGTGATTCTGCAGCATGCCACAGCAAGCAGTGCAAAGGGAAGTGTGGGTGCTCTCCACGTCTCAGTGCCAGCCTGTGTTAGGAGGAAGTTCTTTCCAGTGAGGGTGGTGAGACACTGGAATGGGTTGCCCAGGGAGGCTGTGGCTGCTCCCTCCCTGGAGGTGTTTAAGGCCAGGCTGGATGAGTTCTTGAGCGACCTGTTCTAGTGGGAGGTGTCCCTGCCTGTGGCAGGGGGTTGGAATTGGATGATCTTTGAGGTTTCTTCCAACCTAGACCATTCTATGATTCTATGTTAGAGGTTGGAAGGGATCCAAAGAGATCACCGAGTCCAACTCCCCTGCCAGAGCAGGACCATGCAATCTAGCACAGATCACAGAGGAACACATCCAGATAGGCCTTGAAAGTCTCCAGAGAAGAAGACTCCACAACGTCTCTAGGGACCCTGTGCCAGTCCTCTGTGACCCTTACAGTAAAGAAGCTCTCCCTTGTGCTGAGATAGAACCTCCTGTGCTGCAAGATGGGTGGCTGTCCCCAGAGCTCAGGATCAGTTCACAGACTATCATAGATCTTCATCCCTCCTTTTCAGCACATTCCACCTTGCAGAAGCCTGCAGCTCCAGGGATGCATTTGGTCCATGTTCTAAGTCTGTCAGTGATAGAAGGAGTTGTCTTCTCCATCAGTGTAAAGCAGAGATAGCTGAGGATGCCTCCTTGGATCCGTGCTTGCAATGGTGGTGGCCAACACACACAAACCAGGACTTTGTATTTTTGTCTTCTGTCCTTTCTCTAGCCCCTCTTCTCTCCCCACTTCTCTCCAGGTTCCTGCCAGTCACTTTCAGGAGAGCATTTTTTAAATCCACTTACAACACGGATCCCAATCCTATGATTCTGAGTGTGACAAAGTGACACTTGTGACAAGAAAGCCTTCCTCTTCCCCCACCTCCTCTCATTCTGTGGATGCTTCCTTAGCCAGTTAATCTAACATCCTGTACCATCTAGGCTTGAGAGGCTGGCGTGGCTCCTGCGGGAGACAGAATGTGCTACTGGGAACACAGGGCTGGGGGTGAAAAACAGGACCATGAGGAGACTCCAAACAGCATGAATTACTCATCAGGAGGATGGCAACATGGAAGTCTGGAATATCTTCCTCCTCTGTCTACCTCCCAGCAGACATCTCTGGCATGTGCTTGTCAATACCCAATGGGTCCATTGTGTATGTGTGTGCCTGATCAAAAGAGGGACAAAGACCTTTTGAAATGCTACCAAGCATCTCTCAGGCTCTCTGAAAAATCCCTTCAGATAATTAGCAGGTAGGAATAAGGCAAAACACTAGCTGGAAAGGGATTGCTGTCTCCCTCTGAATGGGTCCCTCTGAAAAAAGAATAGCCAAGTTTTTGAGATCAAAATTAATAACTTGACAAAAAAACACAGACAAAAAGCCCAACAAATCCAACAAATCCAATGCTGTTTGTTTTTTGTTTGGTGGGGTTTTTTTTTGGTTTTTTGGGTTTTTTTATATATAGACTCATAGATCATAGAATCAGTCAGGGTTGGAAGGGACATCTCTGACACGTGCTTGTCAATACCCAATGGATCCATTGTGTATGTGTGTGCCTGATCAAAAGAGGGACAAAGATCTTTTGAAATGCTATCAAGCATCTCTCAGGCTCTCTGAAAAATCCCTTCAGATAATTAGCAGGTAGGAATATAGCTGGAAAAGGATTGCTGTCCCACTCTGAATGGATCCCTCTAAAAAGCATAGCCAAGTTTTTGAGATCAAAATATAGAACTTGATCAAAAAACATAGACAAAAAGCCCAACAAATCCAATGCTGGTTGTTTTGGTGTTTTTATGTAGAATCATAGATTTAGTCAGGGTTGGAAGGGACCACAAGGATCATCTAGTTCCAACCTCCCTGCCATGCCCAGGGACTAGTTTACATTGGACTACAGAGTGAAAAGCCTGAGGGACTCTGTGCTGCTGTATAGGAAGGAGCAAATGTTGGCATGTGAGAAGCAAAGCTGCAGGTGGGGAGATTCAGACTGCAGGTGAGGAGGAAGTTCTTCACCATCAGAATGGCAAACATCCCGTTTAAATCTTCCCTCTGCCAGTTTAATCCCATTACTCCTCATCCTGTCATTACAAGACCTTGTCAATAGTCCCTCCTCAGCCCTCCTGTAGGCCCCCTTCAGATACTGGAATGGAAGAGACCTTTAGGATCAAGTGCAACCAGTAACTCAGCACAGTCAACCACTAAATCATGTCCCTCAATACCACATCCACACAACTTCCAAATCCCTCCAGGAGTAGGGACTCCAGCACCACCCTGAGCAGCCTGTTGCAGAGCTTGCCAACTCCCTTAGGGAAGAAATTGTTACTCATGTCCAACCCAAACCTCTTCAATCACAACTTGAGCATCTGGAATACAATTTTCTATGCAGAGCATAATCTGACAGTGGTGATGTGACTCTAGTAAAGTCAGAAAGGAATTACAGAGCAGCAAATCTAATATCTGCACATTGTTGGATATAAGCTCATGAAATAGTTGCCTGCTTTTTCGAAATGGCAATGAATTTCCTATTTGGTGAGTGAACCTTAAGAGTAATTTTGCTTCAGAGGCAGTGGAAATGCCTGGTCCCTTGCAATGGCACCAGCAAATGAAGTTGGGAAGCAGCCATATGCCTCTAGCTGTGGGATGAGCAGGATGCAGAGTAAGAATTTGTACTACTTTTTTTTTTTTTTTGGGTAGGGTTAGGGAGGAAAGCAGTGAAGGAGAAAAGTGATCCATTTCTGACAGCTTTGTCAAAGAGGAAGGACAGTAAATTAATCTTTGCTTGAATGGCTACTGAGAGATTTAGCTTTACCCTAAGGCATTTTCCTTCATTATTAACAAAGAAAATCATTAACGGTGCTGGCCAAAACTTTTGCCAGAGAATCCAGCAGAATATTTTTTTCTTCTTATTATCATATGAATTCAATAAACAGACCAGAACAACAACAACAATGACAACAACAAATCAACAAAACCAAACAAAAAAAAAATCCCAAGAAGTCTTCCCTTACTCTGCTCTCCTCAGACCCCACCTGGAGTACTGTGTGCAGTTCTGGAGCCCCCAAC
>VWZI01004408.1:17456-29797 GCA_013396835.1 Psilopogon haemacephalus | reverse complement strand
TTTCTAATCCCTCCTTCTGTTTTCCTTAAATCGGTCTCCCTCCTTACGCGGTGTTTCCCCCCCCTCGGTTCGGGAAGGGGCGTGTTTCCCCCCTTGGCCTCGCGTTTCCGCGGATGCTCATAGGCGCGATCAGGATTTGTCTCGCATGTAAGCTCTCTGTTTTCCCCTGTCCTGGTTGTTAAACGTTTATACCTGACGTTTAAGTGATATTCGTGTCTTTTCCTGCCGATCGGAACCCAAAGAACCGGTGAGGGGGGTGCCAAGACCCCCTCCTTCCATGGGATACTGTGTTTTGTTAACTCATTCCCGTGACAACCTTATTTCAGTGAAAAAAATACTATTAATTTTCCAGTTAGTGTGACACTTACTAATACACAAAGCTCAGTAACTCATCTGCATTTTCCATGGGATGGAAAAATTGCTCTTTTGAAGTACTGAAGATTACTACAGTGAATGGCTTGGGACTAGTGGAAGAAACTCCTTCTGTGGCCATGATCAACAGCTGAGTAGCCAGACTCTGCAAGTAAATGAGTCCTCTCCCTTCATTCCCGTAACATGAAAGGATATTAATTAAATGAGTGGGCAAAAACTACATCTTTTTCTGTGGCTCCCATCTGTTTCGCTTTCTCCTGGGCTCAGAAAGTAATCTTGCCATTGCCAGCCTTCATATTACAGACAGAAGCAATAAATTCTTATGAATGTGTTTTTGTGGGAGACAATAGAAAGTAATGGGAGATGTATGCTGTAAGAGCTAGTGTAAAGTTAACCAGAGAATTAGTACAATCAAGATTATTATTTTAGGCATTTTATAGGATTTTAGGTGCAAGTTTTATGGACATATGGCAGAATTACAAGAAAGAAGACAATTAAGTCTTCTTGGTTCTGACAAAAATCTGTTTGGCAGTCACAGATGCTGTCTAATGCAACAGAAGCTTCTGTATGGATACTAGTGTCCACAAACACTGATACTCCTGGAAAACCAAAAGCTTTAATTTTAAATTCACGGTTTTACAACTGTAGGTTATTTGAATTCTTTTCAAACACAACCGTTAATACAGAAATAGCAGCTGCCAAAAGAAACCATGAAGCTGGTGGGTAAACAACATGGTGGCATGATACAAAATGAGAAAATGCTGCAACTTAGCAAATATGTCCTACATCAACAAAGATTAGGTGTGCTCTTCAGTTCTCTGCCAGATGATAATCTGTTACTGACAGTTACCTGGATGATTATGTCTGGGGTCCTACACCAGCCAACTTTTAGTCATTTAAGCTGAAAATCAGTATTTTTAATATAGTCACAGTGCAGAGGCAGATCATAGAATCACAGAACCTTAGAGGTTCGGAGGGACCTCCAGAGATCGAGTCCAACCTCCCTGTCAAGGCAGGATCACTAGGATAGTTCACTCAGGAATGCATCCATGTGGGTCTTGAAAGTCTCCAGAGGAGACTCCACAACCTCTCTGGGTAGCCTGTTCCAGTGCTCTGTCATGCTCACTGTAAACAAGTTTCTGCTCACGTTGAGGTGAAATATTCTATATTCAAGTCTGTACCTGTTGCTCCTCATCTTGTTGCTGTGGGACACTGAAAAGGGATTGGCCCCATGCACTTGACACCCACCCTTCAGATATTTACAGACATTTATAAGATCTTTTCTCAGTCTTGTCTTCTCACACTAAAAAGCCCCAGGTCTCCCAGTCTCTCTTCACAGGAGAGATGCTCAAGTACCCCAGTCATCTTCATGGCTTTCCACTGAACTCTCTCCAGCAGGTCCTTGTCTCTCTTGAACTGTGGATCCCAAAACTGGACACAGTATCCCAAGTGTGGTCTCACTAGGGCAAAGTAGAGGGGGTAAGAACCTCCCTACACCTTCTGGACACACTTTTCTTGAAGTAGCCCAGGATGCCATTGGATCTCTTGGCCACAGGGGCACATTGCTTTTCCATGGTGAACTTGCTGTACACCAGGATTCCAAGGTCTTTATCCATGGAGCTATCTACCAGGGCGGCCCCAAACCTGTACTGGTGCTTGTTGCTATTCCTCTTCAGATGCTTCCTCTGTCCTCTGTTCATGAAGAAACCTAAGACTTGTAAGTTAGATACCTAAAACTAATTGTGTCACCTTTGTTGTCAGATGCCCAGCACAGATAATTTAAATGCACAATAAATTCACAGTAGTCCTGTTATTTGCTTACTGGAAAACGGAATTTTAACTTGGCTTTATTTATTATTCTCTGCCACACCAAATCTAAATTTGTTGTCTAACATTCAGCTTTTGAATGATATTCAAGGCTTTAAGTGAGGCTTATATGACCAAACAACATGTAAAGTGATGAAAAGCTCTGTCATACCTTCCTCCTCCTCCTGTGAATCACAGCACTTGAAAAACATTATACAAAACACAAAATTCAGAAAACAAGTCTTAAAAGAAACTTATTTAAGCAACTGTTCCTATAAAGCTCCATAATTTTATCAAGATTTTTAAAATTCATAGTGGTCTGAAACCAGAAACTTAATTCATGCATTAAGTGTTAACAGCTGCCTTTCTGTAACTGTTACATAAACTCAATGCACAGATTTCTTTGGCTTTAGAAAGATTTTTATACCAAAAACTGCAAGAGAAAATACTGTTTTTTGAAAAAGTAAATACTTTCATTTACATTAATGAAGAAGTTAATGTAAAAAATGTAGTACCTAACACACCACAAAATCTCTTGCCTTCCATTTCTGAAACTTTCCTATTTACTTATTCCCTGTCATCATGATCTTAAGTTGGGCAACAGTCACAGATATTAGGGTGTACAACTAATTTCCACCAAATTAGAACCAATGTTTCCAACATTAAAATTGCTGAGAAGCAACAATTACAACTTGCCTTACCAATACAACTTCCTTTTTTTACTTCATATCCTGGTGGACAGATGATCCTTCTGAATGATCCTTCCAAATTCTGACAGGTACCAGGCGAGCAGGAACCAGATAGTGCCACACATTCATTAATATCTTTGGAGAGAAAATGGCATCAGGGAACATTTAGGGGCATGTCAATCTTATGGCAACAAAACAGGCCTATTTATGATAAAGACTGTAGGATTATTTTATTTTTCTAAGGCATTTAAGTGCCTACTTCAAAACCTAGTTCATTAAATTCACTGTCTTTTTTTACTTTATACTAAAGACACTCAGACTATGTGGTGCTTCCTGCTAGATGGAAGTTAACAGTTTTGTTATTTCAACTTATGAGTACTTTGATGTCACCACATGGTATCATACATACCAATGCAATTCTTTCCATCTAAAGTAAGTTCATATCCTTCATTACATAAACACTTGAAGGAACCAATTTCATTGAAACATCGTCCGTTTCTGCACACCTGACCAAATAAAGAACTGCACTCACCAATATCTGTAAAAAAAAACAAGAACAAAATTCCAGAAGCAAGAGCTGAGTCCCAGGCTAGTATACACAATACCTTAAAAGCACATCCGAATTGCAATACATATTTATGAGGACAAAGCCAAATTCTGCAGCAACAGCAATGAACATCTGACAGCTGTTACTTCAGTATATTATGGTATCCACTCTACCTAAACAACACTGTTTTTTCAAACAGGGTATGATAGTTTTCAAACTTGCAGCATTACCTCAACTACATCTGCAGACATTCTGTTACTGCCAAGAGACTGTAGGATACTAGTTCCAGGCACAGGAAAACAATGTTACACGGAGTGTTCTGGATTTTATCTGGATTTCTCTGTACTCAAATTTCCTCTTAAAACCTGTCTTGTCATTTTCAATTTTTGTAATGTCATTTGCTTTCTGCAGGACAATTTTCACCTTTCTAAGTACTCCAAAGTTTGAAAACGCTTGTTAGTTTGTAGAGAGTTAAAGGAGCACTACATAAGGAAAAATGCAGATGAAAAAGTAACAATAAATGAAAAAGAGATTGGATAACCATCATGGTGTAGGATTGCTGGTTTACAATATTTGAATTTGAATAACAAAGATTAATATCAGTTTTATTGACAAAGTTTTAGTCTTACTCAGAAGCCTTAAGTACTTTTAAAAGAGATATATTTTAAAAGAGATATATTTTCTACTTCAGCCAGTACAGGTGTGCCTGTGTTACCAGTTTATTCCATAGTGTATTTCTTCTGTGTTTCAGTTCTACAAATAGAAATACCTCCAAAGTATTATTTTGGAATGGGCTAAATTTTCTTTGAATGAGTAGGATAGTTTGGAAGAAAGCCCTGAGGCTCTCCAAGCTGTTGAGAGGAGTGCTAACAATATCAAGTCTAGAGTCAACTTGGGCTACTCGAAGGCACAGCCTGGAGCAGAGACATTAGATGCTCCTGGCAGTAGGTTGGCAGCTATACTGCCAAGACAAAGAACCTCCTTAGCAAGTAAAGCCATTCTTTGGCAGCAGATTCTTGTTACTTGGACAAGTTTTTCATTCTCTCTTTCCTGGGAAAGGAGGTGCTTTAAAATACTTATTTGTTTTAACTCTTTTCTGAACCAGAAAGTTCTTTCCTAAACCAGGTTTTATCTTCCTCCTGTAGCAGGAAGGATTGTAAAAACCTTTCACTTATGCACTGGAGGAGATCTTATGATCCTGTTTGTTAGCCCAAGAAGATTATCACAAGTATCTAGGCATTTCAATTGCCTAAACACATTCAATATTCTGCTGTCTGGTGCTTTAAGGAATAGGAAATAGCAATGTCTGTATAAACTCTACATAGGCAGACTTTGTAACCAGTCATACTGCCTTTCTTACCGCTGGTTTGCTTCTTCTTTTCTACTAGTGTGCAAGTGTCAAGTAATATGGTGAAATAAATAAAAAGATATTTTAGAGTCACGAAGCAACACAGGTGGTGTGATACAGTACACATTTATTGCAAGTGCTGCCTATGGACTGTGCCAGTAGCCAAGGTTTTGTGCTGTAAGTACCCAGGAGATTGTTGTCATGGAAGGCCAAAATAGGACAAATAGGTCTGAACATGTCCTGGCTTGCTCAGACACATTTTTCTGCTCTCCCTCTCTCCTGTTGTTGGGGGAAGTAAGGGTGGGAAAGGAAGAGAAAAGGCATGACGCCTTCACATCTCATCCATGTTCCTTCTGTACTTACAGAGTATCCTCATGTGTTTATACACTTTTGTGTGTTCTGCCCTAAAAAGGTAAAAGTAAGCCCTGACTTTACCTAATATGGTCAGTTTTGGCAAAGTGCCATTCTAATTGGCTAATCTGTGGCCAAAGGAACCATTAGTCTTGGGCTACACTGACTGAAGATAAGCAGGTAAACACAATGTACTCTGCCTCAATGTGCTCTGCCTTATCGTTCTTCTGCCTCACTGTTGTTGCATCCTGTCATGCTTTGCTAAGCTATCAGCTAGGTCTGTTATGTGTAATAACAAGCCCTGATGCTTTAGGTTTATCTACCTGGAAACTGGCATTGCCTGAAGTTTGCCAGGAAAAGGTTTTAAGTGCCTCACATGATAGGCTTGCTTAGCCAGCACGACATTGTGCCTGTCTGCGCATCTGCTTCCTGACTACACCTCTGCAAACCTCTGTGCCAAGACTGCACACCTCCAAGTCTATTGACAAGAGTGTGAGCCCTGGAAGGGACACAGATCATCTAAGAGGAATGAGGTCTCTATATGTAGGGTGTGCATTACTTCAAGCTTCACAGTAAAAGTATTTTTAATTAGTTAAGAAAAAAATAGCATCGATTAACCCTATTAATTACTGCACTCAGTTAACATTCTTGGCACCCTGACCTGTTTGCTGTTTGAGTTTTAATGTTAAACCACTGTCCTTGTCATACCGAGCCACCAGCAATGAAAATAAAGGTTGGATAACATCACCTACCCATGCAATAATTATTATGAGTTAGAGCAAATCCTGGATAACATAGGCAGTTATATGACCCAACTGTGTTTTTACAAGTTCCATTTCCACATGGATAGTGTTCACATTCATTATCATCTGCAAAAACAAATAAATCTGTATGTGTTATCTTTGCACAATGACAATATCCTTTGATCTCTCACATTTTCTATCTGCACTACTGATTTTTACAGCTTTTGGTTACATGTAGGAAAACGATGCATGACATATTTTTCATGTATTTTGCAATAAAATACACTGTTTTATGCAAAGACAAATGAAAGTACATGTGCAATATCCCAAAATATTCTGTTTCTCTATTTTCCATACCAGTATTTGTTTCTTAATGTATGTGAACGATTAAAACTCAGTACAAAGCGCCACAGTCTCGGAACTGCCTCAAATTTTATGTACATATTTTAGCCTTAAGTTCAAAAAAACCTGTTGAAAATGCTCTATAAATGAGTTTGTGTCATTGCTCACAAATCAGTTGTAAATATGTTATGTCAATACTACACCCAGAATTCTGAAGACTGCTTGCAAATTACTGGGGACATCCAGTTTTAAAACATTATGTTTCAGTAATTCCTGGAGTCTCCAAGGGATCTGGAAGGTATTTAGATCTTGTTCTCCTAGTTCTTGTGGACTTTCTGAAACATTTTATTTATTTACTGAAGGCAAATATTTTGTTGTACAGATTATTTCCATAACTTGGCATTGTCTAGATTTGTATTTCATACTTTATAAAAATTAGCTTTACAATTAGTTAACTTACTGTCTTAAGCATCCAGGGTCTCAAAATCTTGCATTGTTCAAACAAGTCACATTCCCAGATACCCTCCTCAGATGGTTTGAAAAGTATGACTTAGTCTAACGAGAAGCACATATGAATACGTAATACAATGTGAATAGGTTTAAATGTGTGTTTGAACTTGAAACTGGGACATGCATATTTTATAGGAGACAATGTATTTCTAAATATATCTAAATAGCTAACATTCAGGTGATCATTATTTAAAAAATCATAGTAAGTTTATGGCTAACCAAACTCATATAAGAATCACCTTTTCTTTTTAAAATTCCTTATTACAAAATACCAATAGAACAAAAAAAACCCACTCTGGTTTCACAATATTCTTATTTCTCTGTCATGTCAGCATTTTAATACAAAATAAGTAGAGACTTGAAAGTGCATTAAACTTGAATTTATGTTTTTTAAATGAACATGAACTTGGTAAGTTTCTAAATAACTGAGAAATCTCCAAACTCTATCATACTGTGGTATCTCCTATAAAAATCTCTGCAATGTAAGCCACAGAGTTAATATATTCTCAGTAACACAGAGTTTTAAGAATGCTGATATTTTCTTCTTCAAATTGATATATCCGCTCCAAGGACAATTTTACTTAATTTACTTACAAAACCCCAAACCAAATGAATCAGTCTTTTAATGCCACTGTAATCTCTGCAATAATCTGTATTTTAAAAGCCCAAAACCAACAACAACCAAAACCCTCCCCAAACTAAATCACACAAAAAAGCATTTTCTTTACATACCCATGCACATTGTCTAGTCTTGGGATGCCTTGAAACCATTGTGACATATGCATTGGTAACTTCCTTGCATGTCCACACATAAACCATGGCTGCAAACATTAGGAATTTCCAGATATTCATTGTGATCTATAACAAAACCATAAAACAGATAGCATACATTATTGAATGCCATTATTCACTAATTTTACACAAACATGTTTTTACAATCTGTTTTTATTATTAAGACCAGACTCAGAACTCAACATGAATCACCCCAAAATTTCATTTTATAGGAAGTTCTTCCCCATGCCTTAAGAGTAAACTGCTGCTACAATTTGGTTGTTACATCTAAAATGTGTGAAAATGTTACTGTCTTCTCTTCCATTCTACAGAGAAACAGGAATACAAAGTAGTAACTGATAGAAAAAAACAGCAAACTATGCAAAGTAACTGAAAATCACAGAACGTTAGAGGTTGGATGTGATCTCCAAAGATCATAAAATCCAACCCTCCTGCCAAGGCAGGATCACCTAGGGTAGTTCAAACAGGAATGCATCCAGATGGGTTTTGACAGTCTCCAGAGCAGGAGACCACAACTTCTCTATGCAGCCTATTCCAGTCCTCTGTCACCCTCACTGTAAAGAAGTTACTCTTCATGTTGAGGTGAAAGCTTCTGTGTTCCAGTTTGACATTTATAAACACTGATCAGATCCCCTCTCAGTCTTCTCCAGACTACACTGCCCCAGGCTTCACAGTCTGTCTTTGCAGAGGAGATGCTCAAGTTCCCCAGTCATCCTTGTGGCTCTTTGTTGGAATCTCCAGTAGGTCCCTGACAGTTACTTCTACCTAGAATTTAGATTCTATTGTCTTGTCAACAAGATGAATATTTTGTCCTCAACAAAGCATGAATATACAGACCTTCAGCCTCCTATGCAGCTAATGCCAATGAAAAGGAAAATCAAGAGAAATTAATCTACAACACACTTTTTGGTTTAAGAAGGAACATGCAAGTTCAACTTCCTATGCAAAGAAGGGGGTTTGTAAATTTAAATATATGCCTAAAGAAATTATTTTTTTGTATTAAATAATGTTCTTCTTTACCTCTGAAGTGAAACAGTATGTAGCAGATTGTTAGCTTTTTAAGGTGCACAGGTCAGTACAGGACTCCTGAATACCAATGACAACATTCTTACTGACTTTAGGGTGCACAAAACTTCACTATTATTTGCTATGAATATCTCTACCTATAAAACTGCAGAACAGAAATATGAGAAAGAAAAAATGAAGTTTTTATTTGAGAATTTTAAGAACAAAAATTTTCTCCCTATAATAAAATAAAATTAAACTACTGTGTTTATTTTCTATTTAGAAGTCAGTGAACCACTTAACACAAAAACACTGCAAATTTTATTAAGTGCGTATGCATAAGTATAAAAGAGAAATGCACCGCAAACCGGTTTCTAAACAAGAGCCTTCCAAAAACCCTCAAGATCTTCTCTCCAGTTTTGAAAGACATGTGAATTACATGTTGCCTTTCCCTTTAAGATAAGCATACTTAGAGATGCTAAGTAGAAAATGTTATTTCGTATCACTTTCACAAACCAAGAGCAGGTCATTGTAGTTAAATCCAGTGGGACATTCACAATGGAAGCTGCCAATCTGATTCACGCAAATACCATTTGCACAGATCCCTGGGATTTCCTTACATTCATCAATGTCTGAAAGTGAGATGATCAAGTTAAAGTACAGTACTTCATGACTTTACATGCCTCTCAGATTATCACTGTGATTGAAATTGAGTTGAGAAGTTCCTTTTAATCTACAGAAACTGTATACAGGGTATAAATCAAAACATATGCCCGCTATGAGAGAAAAAAAGTGAAGTTCAAGTAGTGATCAAAACAGACTAAGTGTTAAACCAGATAGAGAACAGATAATGTGCAGATAATGTGCAGAAAAAATACCATAGTATTTTTGAAAGGGAAAACTTTTATCTTACCAATATTAACTATATAGATATAAAAAATAGAAATACGAAAAAGCCTCACAGTTTACGTTACCACTGTATTACCACAACAACCCTATGCAGAACAACTTTTGGTTAAAGTTTAATGAAACTTACCAACAGCTTTCCCAGTATGAATGTCAAAAGTGAAGCCAGGAATATTCCCACATATGTTCTTGAATTCAGCTAGAGCAGAACAGAGAACAATGTGTTTTTAGTGAATATTCATAAATCTCCCAAAAATTACTTGTAGTTGTCTCAGCTTTTCAAGAGTTAATACTGTGAGGGTGACAGAACACTGGAACAGGCTGCCCAGGGGTGTTGTGGTGTCTTCCTCTCTGGAGATAATAAAAAACAGCCTGGAGGCATTCCTGTGTGATCTGACATAGGGATTCTGCTCTGCCAGGGGAGTTGGACTGAATGATCTTTTCAGGTCCCTTCCAGCCTCTGACATTCATTGATTCTGAAATATGAGCCAAATGTACTTCCTCCTGTAGAAATTGTATTGAAAATTCAGATTGCACCAATATGTGAGTGCAAATTGAAGCATTAATTCGTACTTCTGCTTTCTCAAATCTTTGCAGACTTTTACACGAGTAAATGTCTGCTTTGAGAAAGCAGTACATTGATACATTTCCTCCAATAGAACTCCTTAACTTAACCTTTTAAGGTTTGTTCCTGATTTCTTGACACCAGCACAGATTACTGCATCTTAGTTACACTGAACGGTAGAGCAGAATGGGTACTGGTTTAAAAAGAGATACTCCAGTAAAGAGCACTGGTTTAGTAAGCCCATTTTATATCCTCTTTCACAGAGCATCTCAAGGATGGGAAATGCACAGCATAAAACATAAAAGAATAAACCCATGCTTTTCTTAGCAAGGTGCCTGAAATTAAGTGTATTTACAACATACGGAGAAGAATTCCCAGCATGGAATCTACTAACCTTTTCAGGACTGAGAAATATTTACTCCTTTTTAAAAAGTATTAATTATAAGACACCTAAGCTGGCAGAAGTGTTTTACAGAAAACAAAACAAAACAAACAACAAAAAAACCCACAAAAAACAAACAAACCCACCCCATGTATTAAACATTTACAGCGCACTGATAAATTTTGACCTAGGTAGAAATATGAAAAATGACAGGTCTATAGTTATGTAACATTCATTAAATACTGACTCTCAGTAGATTTTGTACTGAAAGCCTACTCATTCCAGGGGAGCAAAGCATTTCCAGTGTAAAGGCACAACCAGTCTGAATGCAGAGTTTGCTATAAGTGTGTGCTTGCAAACAATAACCACGCAGCATCTTTTTAGATTGGAATCTTTTTAGATATCAGCATTCAGATTAGTCAGAAAAATAGTAAGCGTCTTTCAACATTAGATTTACAAATTACTGTTGAGATAAAATTTCAAAGAATACGGTAGATATTTAGACATTCACAACATTAAGCCAAGGCAAAATATTCTTCGAAATAACAGTCCCACTCCCATAAAATTCAAAAGGGTTCTCAAAGTGTAGTATTTGGAGATGCCATGAATACTTGACCACGACAGGCTGCAGATATGGCCCCAAGCCAACCTCATGAATTTCAACAAGACCAAGTGCAAGGTCCTGCATTTGGGTTGAGGCAATCCAAGTACCAATATAGGCTGGGCAGTGACTGGCTTGAGAGCAGCCCTGGAGAAAAGGACTTGGGTGTGCTGGTGGATGAGAAGCTCCATGTGAGCCACCAGTATGCATTTGCAGCCCAGAGAGCCAACTGTATCCTGGGCTGCATCAAGAGAACCATGGCCAGCAGGTTGAGATAGGTGATTCTCCCCCAGAACTGTGTCCAGTTCTGGAGCCTCTTCACCATGAGAGTGGTGAGACACTGGAACAGGTTGCCCAGGGAGATGGTAGAAGCCCCATCCCTGAAGATTTTTAAGGCCAGGCTGGATGGGGCTCTGAGCAATCTGATGTAGTGGAAGGTGTTCCTGCCAACAGCAGGGGGATTGGAGCTAGATGACCTCCGAGGTCCCTTGCAGCCCTGACAATTCTATGATACTCAGTCCACTGTTTGTGCTGCTGCAGACCTATACGAAGTCTATTATGTACCCAATGAGAAGAAGTGTATGGAGTGTCCTTTTACCTCACCTCCAAACCTGAAAACCAGACATATTATTAGGCATCTCTTTCAGCATCAGAAAAATAAAGGAGAACCTTCTGTTTCCCTGTAAATAATAATCTTCAAACAAGAGGGCTGATAGCTTATTTTTCAACTGGCTGTAGTTTGAGTTTCTTGATATAATTTAAGCACTGAGGTTGTAACTTGGATAATTCCTGTCTCCTTTACACCAAATGTTCTTATTTATTAGTGTAGTCGATCATTGCTCAGAATAAGATTCTAAAACCTATTTTATCACAATCAAATGTCCTTTTTTACCTCCTGTACAAGCAGTAGGATCCAGTATGTTTGAACTTCACTGTTTTCTTCTTTCTTCTATTTTTAAATCACTGCTTAATGCCTACTGAGGTAAGTCTTGCACTACAGGATACTGGGCTACAGAAGTCATCACAGAATGGTTTAAGTTGGAAGGGACCTCAAAGATCATCCAGTTCCAAACCTCTGCCATAGGTAGGGACACCTCCCACTAGAAGAGGTTGCTCAAGGCCTCATCCTACCTGGCCTTGTACACCTCCAAGGAGGGAGCAGCTACAGCCTTCCTGGGCAAACTCTTCCAGTGTTTCACCACCCTCACTGTAAAGAACTTCCTCCTAACATCCCGATTAAATCTCCCCTCTGCCAGTTTAAACCCATTCCCCCATTACAAGATCTTGTCAATAGTCCCTCCCCAGCCCTCCTGTAGGCCCCTTTCAGATATTGGAAGGCTACTAAAAGGTCTCCTCAAAGCCTTCACTTCTCCAGGCTGAAG
>VWZI01004408.1:0-12724 GCA_013396835.1 Psilopogon haemacephalus | reverse complement strand
GGCAAGGCTGATCCTCTTCTCTCTCTCTCTCTCTCTATTTCCCTATTCCAGGCTGAGTCGGTTTTTTCCTTCTTCCCCCACCTTGCGGGTCCTGGAAGGAGCGTGCTTTCCCCCCCCTCGCGCCTCACAGGCATTCTATAGATGCGGTAGGGATTTATTTTGCATGTAGCCTCTCTGTTTCCTGAGTTCTGATTGTTAAAGTGTTGCACCTGGTGTTTGAGCAACACGTGCATTTATTTCTGCCGACCAGAACCCAAAAGAACCTCGAAGGAGACACTAGGACCCCCTCGTTCCATGGGATATCAAGCCTAATTAAGCTTTATCCCATTACAGACTTCTTCCACTAGACCAGATTGTTCAAGGCCTTGTCCAACCCGACCCTGAACAGCTCCAGAGAAGGGGTAACCACAACCTCTCTGGTCAACTGCTCTAATGTCTCACCACCCTCACTGTAATGAAATTTTTTTCTAATATCCAGTCTAAATCTACCATCTTCCAACTTAAAGGCATTCTGTCTCATCCTTTCACTACTATCCTTTGTAAAAAGCCCCTCACCATCTTTCTTGTGAGCCTCCTTTAGGTACTAGAAGGCCACTACGATGTCTCCCCAGAACCTCCTTCTCCAGGCTGAACAACCCCAACTCTCTCAGCCTGACCACAAAGGGGAGGTTCTTCAGCCCTCTGATTATCTTTGTGGCCCTCCTCTGGACCCCTCTAAAAGTTCAGTAACACTCTTGTTTTGGGGGCACCAGTACTGTACACAGCACTCCGTGTGGGGGTCTCATAAGAACAAATAGCAGGGGGAGACCCACCTTGCTCATCTTGCTGGTCACACTTCTTTTGATGCAGCCTCTGACCCTGCTCGTCTATATTAACGTATATGAAGGTTATAAAATATCTCCTTTCTGCAAGGGATATTATGTCCTTTACTGCTGTCAGTAAACTGGTGAAGCACATATTATATAAAAAGCTGGCTTTGTGTTCACTGCCTTGTTTCCATTGTTGATGCTAACCTACTCCTGTGATAATGCCTAAAATATCAGGTCTGGGAGACGTGAAGAAGAAGCTCTGAGTATTGCAGGTCTTTTTTCACGCTGTTTTTACCTATATGTTCCATGATTTTTTTTTTTTCCCCAGTTTGCATTGTGCAGAAAAAAATGTGATTGTTAAGCAAAAATGTAAGACAAGGGAGAGTGAGTTCTGTACCCATATGAGAACAAAGCAAGGGCACTGGCATGTGAAGTTCATTTAGAGGAATAATATAATTCTCATCAGAGCAGAATAATGCTCTTAATGACCTACTGAGTTCAGTCTAACAAAGTGGTTAACATCAGTGTATTATAACCCCTGCCTGAGATTTGTAGCCCTCATACAGATTTCAGAACAACTGATTATATCATGTAACTGCAGCTATTCAAGCATTCACACTTGGAATTTGTGTTTGATCCCTCAAACAATCTCCTTTCATGGTGAAAAAGGTTAACCATGTCTCCAAACACAGTAAAAGTATTCAGAAGAGCTAACAAGACAGTAGTGAAATATTTCTGAAAATATTTTAACTCCGTAACTGCTTGCAGACTATGTTGGGTTGTCTTAACAAATCTTTAAAACCTGCAGAGCTTTTTGAGAACTTCATTCTAACCATTTAAAAGGAAAATCCTTTATTCCATCCAAGAATATTAATTGCATGAATCCCTGCTAGTAGTTCGCTATATTCTTCCCACCATGTTGTCAACATGATGACAATTTGATGGCACTGAGATAAATGACCATTGGAAAGAATTTTATGAGTTTTCTGTGACAGCAAATGTATTTTCTCTCAAACTTATTTCCAGCTTTTATCCCTGGCTGCCAGTGTCATTCCTTCATTCTCCCTTCTCCTAATTAAGAAAGAAAAGGAAGAGCCTGCATTTTTTTTACAGTCTCATTTTTATCCACTTTACGGTTTGTGAGTGGAAAGTATTTCCTAATCTTTCTGCTGTTTAAACTATGCCAGCAGGATAAATCATTTGGAATTGAAGTAATGACATTCTTTACACTAACATCACAAATGATGCAGCACCAGAGGTACATGTTTAGCGGTAATAAACTTGGGGCAAAGTGACTAAAAAGACACCTAGATTTTTTAGCTTTATCTAAATACCTTTGTTCTATTTCCATATGTAAGAATATTTTAATGAAGACCAGGTGCTGTTGTCGTATTTCCAAGTTGGCAATGCACCTACCAATTATTTTTAAGAGCTGAGCTATCAAGAGTGTTTTGTTCCAAGCAAGTAACTCCATAAAGACCAACTGAAAAAGAACTGCAGCTTATTATTCTCACCTCCCTTCATAAAAACAAATTATCACTTCTGTTTACATTGCAGTTCTTACTGAGCTTTTTGCAAGTTCCTCACCTTTGACAAAGAAGATGCAAAAGCATCTGAGAGTTGCTTTTATGTGAGACACAAGTGAAAAATCTGGAAAGGCAATACACTCTGATGAAACACAGACTTTTTGCTCTGACAGATGCATCTCTAGATATACAGTAACTAATTTATACTACTCTAAATTAATTATCCTGGAAACCAGATCAGGCAGCAGGCATCTCTTATCAGCCTCAGTATTATTGTGCAGTGACAGCCTTAGAGACGGGAGTTCTGTAATGATTCATTCAGAAACCTTGGTTATGCCTACTGCAGCACTGTGGGGTGTCTTACCCACACAAATATCCATTTTTTATGTAAATGTGGAATATTGTGTCCAGTTGAAGAAGGACAGGGAACTACTTGAAGGAATACAGTGCAGAGCCACAAAGACAATTAAATATCTGAGGGGTGGGTGTCAAGTGGATGGGGCCAATCTCTTCAGTGGTCAGCAGCAATAGGACAATGGCTACAAATTAGAACATAAAAGGTTTCACCTCAACATGAGGAGAAACTTCTTTGTATTGAGAGAGACAGAGCAGTGGAACAGAATATGCAGAGAGGTTGTGGAGTCTCCTTTTCTGGAGATTTTCAAGACCTGCCTGGATGTGTTACTCTAGGTGATCCTGCCTTGGCAGGGAGGTTGGACTCTATGATGTCTGGAGGTCCCTTCGAACCTCTACGATTCTGTGATTCTGTGAGTGGAACACCTGCCTTATGAGGAAAGGCTGAGAGAGCTGGGTCTTGGAGAAGACTGAGGGGTGATGTCATTAATGTTTATAAAGATGTGAAGGGCAAGTATCAGGAGATGGTGCCAGGCTCTCCTCAGTGATGTCCAACGATAGGACAAGGGGCAATGGGTGCAAGCTGGAGTACAGAAGATCTACATGAACATAAGGAAAAACCTATTTCACTGTGAGGGTAACAGAAAAGTGGAATTGCTTCCTGGAAAGGTTCTAGAATCTCCTTATTTGGAGATATTCAAAACCCACTAGAATGCATTCCTGTGTGACCTAATCTAGCTGACTCTTCTCTGGCAGTGGAGTTGGACTCAAAGATCTTTCACAGTCCCTTCCAACAATTAACATTCTGTGATTCTGTGAAATCTAAATAACAAAGTAATTCTACATCCATACAGGACCTCTGAAAGCCTTGATGTTGGAAAGAAAGAATAAAACAACCATAACATACTCATTTTATAAAGATTCATTAACACAAAAATGTCTAAATAATTACCTACAGATACCTGTCTTATGAACATCCTTTTAGCTACTGGGCTTGCTTACTCCTGCTGCTGATGGGAAATAGTCTGTATTTTCAGTTGCTTTTTTCACCTCAGCAACACTGACATACATGTTTTCTTGCTCACGCCTTCGGTAACAGCTGACAGAGAAAATATGCATGTTCTTCTTAATTATTTATTCTTAAGAGGAATGACTGGTGTCTTCAAACTATTCAAGCTGTATCTTTCCATTCAGTATGGTGTGACAGTTCTTTCACTTAAAAAATATGGAAGAAACACCTATTCTTGCCTATCAAGCCAGCACTTAATCTTGACAGAATAGCAGAATAGCAGAATATTTTCATTCTGTTTTGGGAGTACATCAAGTGTTTTTGGGGACTGAAATGTTAACTTTAGCTAACAGGTCAAAGGGTTAATAAATGAAGGATTGAAGAAATCTACAGTATTTGATTTAGACTTACATAAAATTTGATGTATTACGAGGTTTCACTCAAAGACACAAATGGGAAAAAAGAAAATTCTCAAGGAATCAGAAACTCACTGCAGATACTTATCAGAGATCCATTTGTATAGTAAACCCTACCATTTGAAAATAAATAGTGAAAATAAAATATTTCAGAGTTCTGTTAAGGGGTAGGAACATTTGAACACTGCATGTCAGTTGCTGAGATCTCTTTCCTTGCTACATGACATAACTCTCTTGGAGTTAAAGGTAGGAAAAAGCTGTACAAAGCTTTAGAACTGGCCTCATCTAAGTGAAATTTTTAAGCAGAGTGTCGCCCTGAAACAGTCTAATATTCAGACAGGAAAGATGACATTTTGCATATCCAAGCAGTTATGTCCTCCACTGACCTGCATATATTCAGGTAGGCAAATGCAGATGTAGTTCCCCAAGGTATTGTAGCAGGTACCAGGACCACAAACACCAGGATGTGCAACACACTCATCAATATCTACAGACCAAGTGAAAACACTACAATTAAAAAGGGAAAAAAGGAGTAAGTCCTAGCAAGTGTTTCTGAGAAATATGCCCATAATAAATCATGCTAAGACAATAAAGCTGCTTCATTTAAAGGCTAGCTGGTGAAATACAGCTCAGATTTGGGTTAAACAGCTGTTCCAACAGCTGCTGAAAAGTAATATTGTTAATCTCTATTAACTTCAGCAAGTGAAGTGCAAGAGAACATCCCAAATAAATTTAAAACTGTTTAAATTATCAGTGAAAGTTGTGCCCTATCAGCTCCACAAAAGACATCTGCCCTCTTTCCTCACAGGAACTTTTCAATTCTGTTAATGTGTTAACTACTCTATGGAGAAATGACCTTTTAAGTACTCTTCCTAGAAATAGGCAAGCTGAATAATTGCAGTCTTGTTACTTTAACCTTGGGCTTTCTTACTTAAGGTATTTGAAGTGTAAGGTGGTTTTTTTTGCCCACGCAATTTTCATTTCAAACCCAGTTTGTGAGTTTTCTTCACCTAGGCTTAGCAAAGCCTTAGGAGTCACAGGCTCTGTTTTGAAAGCAGACTTTTTTTATCCTCAAATAATGAATGAGGAAGAGGAAGCTGTCCTACAACCCTCAAAATGAGTAGAATCAGTTTCCTTATTTTTTTAAATCTATTTACAGTTTTTGATTCTAACACTTATGATAAATCTCATACACAAATAGAAGAATAATTTTAATTCATGTTGCATAAATTAAATTGCTACTTTAAAATATTGTGAAGGGGAAAGATTTTCTCAAAATACAGGGTGCCTAGTGAAACTAGCAGGAGATACAAGGTGTTAAAGTGGGAATCCAGAAATTAGGAAACTTTAGTTTACTGAATAGCTGAGATTTATCACGTAGAAACAAACACTTACATATTTCATGTTTTTTATTAATCATATCACTAGTCCCCAAACTAGTAATTTTAGAGAATATTTTAGATCAGGGTGCAGGTAACACACCCACATGGAGTTAAGGTTGAAAATGACTATGCTATTCATAGTAACTGCACTGTAATACAGAAGGAGGTTTCAAGGGCTAAACCTTCACAGATTCTTGTTTCTTCACTGAGGTAGTAGCCTTTGGACATTCACACTGGAAGATGCCAATTTCCTCCTTGGCAGAGACCTGGCAGCTCCTGACATTCATCGATGTCTGAAAACAGAGAACAAAGCCCAACACATTTTCATTCCAGAACGAAAAGAAACAAGATGGTTTTAAGTAATTCCCTCAAATTGTACTAAACTGTAGTTACTGAAGTGCACTTAATGAAAGCTTAGAAGAGATGCTCATTCTCTTCCATTTCAACAGGTCCTCAGGAACATTTCAGCTTCATGAGTCCATGGACTTCAACTGCCAGTACCGTTTGCAAGTTTTTGGCATCTAATTCCTCATTCCAGTACACTCTTTAGAACCAGAGTTTCTTTGGCAAAGAGTATTTCCTGAAACTTATATCTTCCACTGATAAGCTGTAATTTACTTACAATTTACCCTTCAGGGGCCAATTCCAAAGGCCTGTTCAAGAAAGATGGCACAGGAAATTTATGAAGCAGCTTATTTTCATAGCAAAATACTGTTTTACTTCTTCAGTATTCTTTTACAGTATGCCTTTTCATCATGCTGTTATCAAACCCATATTAGCAGAGGGTTTCGCTTTGAACTAAATGTAATGAATTTTGCAAAATACATTTCCTCTATGCATCTCTCCAAAGATGACATTTTTTGTTATTACTAGCCATCGCACTCATTTGCAAGAAACTTACCTTCTAAAATAATAGTGATAGGATTTGGTCTGTCCTTCTTC
This sequence comes from Psilopogon haemacephalus, assembly GCA_013396835.1. Taxonomy (NCBI): domain Eukaryota; kingdom Metazoa; phylum Chordata; class Aves; order Piciformes; family Megalaimidae; genus Psilopogon; species Psilopogon haemacephalus. The sequence goes on along the minus strand of VWZI01004408.1, from coordinate 6,286 downwards.
CCCTGGAAAAGGGTATTATATTCTGCTAAATTATAACAACAAGAGTGAGCATGTCAGTTATATGAATAATAAAATACTAACAACAGAAACACAAAAATTTAATTTGTTTTTTATGTTTTCTTCCATACAGTCACTGGTTTCCTACTTGACCTATGCACTTTAAGTAACACAATGGCATTAGATTAGTGGAAAACCAAGATAAGACTATGAATTCTGCTTAAAACAGGATGCTAAGGTTATTACAGTAACCTCAAACACTCTTAAGACACGCACAACGTTGTCTTCTCCATACTGTGCCTGGTTCTGGTTCAGTTAGGTCTTTAATGTGGAATATCAATATACCATCAATAAAGACGTGTTAAAATTTGGATTTTAGCATATGCAGAGCTTACTGCTAGGTTGGTTGGTGTGAAACAGCTCTTTATTTGTAGAAGAGAAGTTAAGAGTGTAAATGCTTTACTGACAAATATTTTAGAAATAAAACCATTGCTATTGCAACGTAATCATAGAACAGTCTTTGTAGAAGCAGTATGAAAATTTTCATCCCTGCAAGGCCAACTTGAATTTTTCCTGGAAAAAAACTCTTGTAGACAGAATCTATGTCAAACTATTAGTCACTTTTCTTCCCATCTGATTTTGCACATTATTGCAAAGTCCTCACTTTACCACACTTGCACCAACTTCTCTTCTATCCTCCCTGTTGAAGGGACAAGTCCAGAAAGAATGAGGAGGATTCACCTGCTCAACTCTTGGCTTCAAGACTTGTGCAGGATTTTGGCTTTTTTTGACCACTGCTCTCCCACATGACATCAGATCTGCTGGCAGCAGATGGGGGTGCACCTCTGTCAAAGTGAAAGGTTTATATCACAGGGGTTGGCTGGGCTCATTAATTATACTTTAAAGAAAGAGGGCCAGGGGGAGAAAGGCAGGCTTACTATAAGCAAGCCTGAAATAATTGTGAGTCGATGTGTCAGCTCCACTGCTATCTCAGGGGAGGTAGATAACAATGAGTTGTGTGTTAGAGAAGATGCAAGGGCTAGCAATACGTGTAAGCTGAGGGATGGCACACCAGGAAGGGAGGCTAATAAAAGCCTGCAGCCTGTTACCTTGCAGCATGCTGGGCACATACAAGAACTCTTACAGTCTTACAGAGATGTACCACCAGGATCAAGTAATACGCACACACAGAGCTTACTGCTAGGTTGGTGCCCATGGAAGTGGCTGGGAATGGTGAGGCTGCAAGAATGAAAGCCAACAGATTAACTCCATCCCTGAAATGCTTATACCAAAGCATGGATCACAAAGAATAAGAAGGAGGAGCTGGAGGTCTGTGTTAGGCTGAATAACTATGATATAATTGCCATCACTGAGACATGGTGGGACAGCTCCCACAACTGAATGTTGTCATGGATGGCTCTGTACTGTTCAGGAAGGACAGACCAGCAAGACAAGGAGGGGGAGTTGCTCTCTATGTGCAAGAGCAACTGAAACATGCTGAGTTCTATCCAAGGGGAGAGCTAGAAAACGTTGAAAGCTTGTGGGTAAGAATTAAGGTATGTGGGAAAGGAGGTAAAATTGTTGAAGGCATCTAATATAGAGAACCAAACCAAGAGGAAGATGTTGATGAGGCCTTCTACAGACAACTGGAGGTAGTCTCTACAGGTAACTCCCTGGACTCATGGGGGACTTCAGTGACGCTGATATTTGCTGGGAAGCTCACACAGCCAGGCACAGCCAGCCCAAAAGGCTCTTGCAGTGTATCACTGATAACTTCTTGATTCAGGTAATGGAGAAACCAACAAGGAGATGGTGGATAACAAGTTATCCATGGGACAGCAATGTGCCCTTGTGGCCAAGAAGGCCAGTGGGATCTTGAGGTGTATTAGAAAGAGTGTGTCCAGCAGATGAAGGGAGGTTCTCCTCCCCTTCTGCTCTGCCTTGGTGAGACCTCGAGTACTGCATTCAGTTTTGGGCTCCCCAGTTTAAGAGGGACAGGGATCTGCTGGCAAAGATCCAGCAGAGGGTTTCAGGGATGATTAGGGGCCTGTAATAAAAGGGCAAGGGGAGAATAAAAGAACATTCCTTACTGGTGTTTACAGGTGGACATATCTCACAAAGGTTTCCCCAAGCCTTTCCCAGAGAGCAGCAGCATGAGGAACGACTCACTCCAACCCTGATTTCACTGTTGCAGGATAGACTCTCATCCCCTCGTGGTCCATTCTTCAAGTAGCAATTGCCAACACGGTTATCTAGACATAAAGCATATATGACTACATCTGTACACAATGACCTAGAGCAGCAGGCATTCATTTTAATATTTCATATTTAAAAGCAGAAACTTAAGAGATCATTATGTTTTTGAAATCACTGTCAAACTCAAAACACCAATGTACACTGTCAATCAAAGATGTTGAGAGAGAAGGGAAACTGGGTAGCTTTAGCTTCTTAAGTACTTAGAGACAAGTTTTAAATGTCTTTACAAATGGGAAGTAACTAGCAGTGACTGTTTGCGATCCCTGCATGCTCAACAAAAATATTTCATGATGGGCATCTGTTAGATATCAAGGCCTCTCTCAAGGCCAGGTTGGATGGGGCCTTCAGCGACCTGTTCTACTGGGAGGTGTCCCTGTTTATGGCAGGGGATTGGAACTAGAAGATCTTTGAGGTCCTTTCCAACCTAAACCATTCTATGATTGTTTTTCTCCTTTTTTTTTTTTTTAAGACAGTGTTAGAGGAGAGTAAAATGAACTGCCTTTTTAAAAGGGTACATCCTGTTCTTGTGGAATTGAGCTTGAACAATGCAAATGTGGTCATTCTGAGAATAGCTCTCCTCCTGTTCTCAGAGGAACTGCATGCTTCTCTCCATAATGACAGCACAAGACATCTGCCTTTTAAGGAAAAGAGAAACGGCTTCATTCTTCTTGGGAAAAGTGAGTAAAAATGACCTTTTGGGAGAAGGCTTCAGCCAGTCTTGGGTCCATTAAGAACAACAGCAGATGACAGAACTTGAAATGAAGGCAAAGTAGAATTATTGATGCTGAGGCCATCAAGAGTGTGAGGTTTCAGCTTACTCCTCACAAGAAGTGCCTTGACGTGGCACCATATTTCTGTTTCTTCTGAAAGCAAACAGAATTTAAATTTCTCCACCTTATTTTGATCAAGCATGTGAGAAATAACATGATTAAAAACAGCCATAAACTGCTCACAAAAAGTTATTGGAGCTCTTGTGCATTCATTCCAGAAGCAAGAAACTTTCATTCTTCTTGGTGATGTCTACAAGACTTGGTGGGGTTTTTTTTGTTTTTGTGGTGGGTTTTGTGTTGGTTTTTTGTTTTTTTCCCAAATGTCTACATGAATACAGTGAAAATTGGCTAATATTTTACCATGCATCAGTGACAAAAACATTACTGCAAGTGAAATGGAAACTGCAGTCCTAACACTATAAAGGGTCTGAACTTCTTCCCTGTTTGAACTGTGTAAATTAGTAAAGCAGACGTACCCAAGGCATATGGCAAATTGGTTTCCATTTCCCATGAAAATTAACACTCTGAAAATATTACAAACGAGAAATGTTGCTGAAAGAAAGAAAGTTCAGACTGAGAACTAACTATCAGAAGAATGGAAATGCAGGTAAAGTATGTTTTGACAAATTAAAAGGTGTATAAACAACATTAATCAGTTAAGTAACTTTACCTCTATAAACTATATTAATAGTATATGTAACATGTGGAAATATATGTTATATATCTTGCTATGCTCATTTGCTGTTACTTCTAAAGAAATAATTTGGTAGCTTTTACTTACCTACACAACCCACTCCTGTAGGATTCAGCTGGAAGTCTGGAGGGCAATTACACTCATATCTTCCAGGTGTATTTACACGAAGACCATTAACACGATTAATGGGATCAGCACATTCGTCAACATCTAAAATAGGAAGGTTACAAGCATGAATCTCCTCACTGGACAGAAAAGAACCTTTTTTTTTTTTTTTTTTTTAAATAAAAGATGGGCAAGAAAATTTGAAATGTAAGTAAATTTTATCTGAAATGGAAAAAAAGTTCTGCTAATAATTTGTCACATATTTAGGACTAACCATAGTACACGCACACATTTAAGAAGCCATTCTTTTTGTTCCATTATTAACTCATAGCATGCAATTTTATGTATTATGTTTTAAGTAGGGGAGAGAATGCGCTCTCATTGTAAGAAAATACAACCCACATTTTGTGAACTCATCTTTCAATTAACTTGGTGCAACTTAAAGTAAAAGCAAGCCTTGAGGTTATTTCTAAACAGAAGAGATATACCTGTACAGCTTCTCCCAGTTTGATCCAGTTCATAGCCATCATCACAGATACAATGAAACATTGCAGGTAGATTATTATAGGTACCAAAGACACAGATGTTCTGGAAGGAACATTCATTGATATCTGAAGGGAAAAAAAGTTAAGAATAGAAAGTTGTATAATACTACCATATCAATACTGCAATAGGGTATTGTGGTACTAAAAGCAAACAAAGACACACGCAATTGAAAAAATTACTTAAAATAGTAATTTTTTCACTACTGAAATAGTGAATAATCACAATTTGGTAGCATGCTAGAGGTAGCAATTTGTGAGTCATTCTCCATTAAGCTACCTCATAATTATTCCTGTTTTACCTAGAGTGAAATAATTTTTTTAAAAAAGACAAAACTGACCTTGCAGGACTTAAAATGTCAAGAAGTCAAACTGTTCCTTTCAAAATGTGCATTAAATAGAATGAAGCACAATGCCATAAAAAGGTGTCTGTCATTTCTTAGCTCATAGTCTGCAACATTTCTTACTAAAAGCAAGTTAAAATTTTTAAAATATCATTCTCAGACAAGAAAAAAACATACCAAGAAGAGAGAGAGGGAGTAGGTACCAGAAGATACTTATATCTCCTTGGAGAAAGAATATAGAGAAAAGGATAATAGAAAATAATAATTAGCTCTGAATTTTTCCAAGCCTACATGAAACCATTTATATAGAAGCTACAGGTAGATGAGCTAAAACACATGTAAAGGACTGCCTGTGTGCTCATGAGAACTGAAGATGAAATGAAATTTAAAGGCAGAACTTTGTCAACTGCAGTGCTAGAAATTGAGTGAATTATTAACAGCACAGAGTGAAAAGCCATGGTTTTAAACAGAAACAATACAGGACTTTTAAGCTGGGCAGGGATGGCATCCAGAGGGACCTGGACAGGCTGGAGAGGTGGGCCCAGGCCAAGCTCATGAAATTCAACAAGGCCAAGTGTAAGATTTAGCACCTGGGTCGGTGCAATCCCAAGCACAACTCCAGGCTGGGTGGTGAATGACTGAGAGCAGCCCTGAGGAAAAGGACCTGGGGGCCTGGGTTGATGAAAAGCTCAACATGAGCCAGCAGTGTGTGTGTGCAGCCCAGACAGCAACTGTGTCCCAGGCTGCATCAAGAGCAGGGTGGCCAGCAGGGCAAGGGAGGAGATTCTCCCCTTTTACTCTGCTCTCATCAGGCCCCACCTGGAGTACTGTGTGCAGTTCTGGAGCCCCCAACAGAATAAGGACATGGACCTGTTGGAGCGAGTCCAGAGGAGGGCCAGGAAGATGCTCAGAGGGCTGGAGCAGCTCTGCTATAGGAACAGGCTGAAAGAGTTGGGGGTCTTCAGCCTGGAGAAGTGAAGGCTTTGAGGAGACCTTTTAGTAGCCTTCCAGTATCTGAAAGGAAGGTTGTGGAGGAACTATTTACAAATTCTTGTAATGACAGAAGAAGGGGTAAAGGGTTTTAACTGGCAGAGGGGAGATTTAATCAGGATGTTAGGAGGAAGTTCTTTACAGTGAGGGTGGTTGCTCAGGTTGCCCAGGGAGGCTGTAGCTGCTCCCTCCCTGGAGGTGTTCAAGGCCAGATTGGATGAGGCCTTGAGCGACGTGTTCTAGTGGGAGGTGTCTCTGCCTATGGCAGGGGATTCAAACTAGATGATCTTTGAGGTCACTTCCAACCTTATTTCTATGAAAAAACAGGGCAAAACCCCCAACCCCGCATGTACCATTTGACAGCAAGAGTTGTAAGTTACCAAATATAGCAGCTGTGAAAAAGGCTAATACAGCTCAAGTATATCTTACTGAGCTGTTTTTAGCAGTGACAGGGAAGATGAAAGCATTAATACCATTGTACAATGCATAGCTAAATCTTAATTTTAAATTCTGTGTACAGTGCTCTGCCCAAGGCCAATGAACTAGAACTGCATGTAGTGTAAAAATAGGGTATTAGAAGGATTCAAA
>VWZI01004404.1:137528-200605 GCA_013396835.1 Psilopogon haemacephalus | reverse complement strand
TCTTTTCTTTTCTTTTCTTTTCTTTTCTTTTTTTCTCTTTTCTTTCATTTTCTTTTCTTTCCTTTTCACTTTTTTATTTTCTTTCCTTTTATTTTTTCTTTCCTCTCTNTTTCCTTTCCTTTCCTTTCCTTTCCTTTCCTTGCCTTTCCTTGCCTTTCCTTGCCTTTCCTTTCCTTTCCTTTCCTTTCCTTTCCTTTCCTTTCCTTTCCTTTCCTTTCCTTTCCTTTCCTTTCCTTTCCTTTCCTTTCCTTTCCTTTCCTTGCCTTTCCTTGCCTTTCCTTGCCTTTCCTTGCCTTTCCTTTCCTTTTTTCTTTTCTTCTCTTCTCTTCTCTTTTCTTTTCTTCTCTTCTCTTTTCTTATTTTCTTTTATCTTTTCTTTTCTTTTTTCTTTTCTTTCCTTTTCTTTTCTTTTCCTTTTTCTGTTTCTTTCCTTATTTTCTTCTTCTTTTTTTTATTTTGGAAGCCAAGCAGTCCTTGGGCTTACAGAGGGAATAAGGAATACTTAGATTCATCTTGGCCATCCATGGGATGCCAGGGGAGCTGTGCAGATACTCAATCCTCATCAGCACCAGGTCAGACCCCAGATGAGTATCAAGGACTCGAGTGGGACTTAGGACAAATCACTGAAATAAAATGTCACCTGTGTATCCTTGTCTCACCATAATTAATCCCACCACCATTTGTCCTGGGCAAATTGCTCAAGCATAAGAGGGATGTTTTGTTATCAGTTTTAAAAGCAGTGAGATAAAGGTACTCCCTGCAACACCACATATTAATCTCATCCTATGCAGAAACACAGATAACTCTGAATATTGCAAATTCTCTCTTTCCCATCACTCACAAATAGAAATACAGTCCCTTATCTCTGTCACTCTGTGCCTCCTTCCTCACCAGCTGCTTGCCTGCATTTTCTGCTTCTGCCTGCCTAAATATGCCCATGCAGCACTCAGATATTCCACTCTGCCTGCCTACTGTTCCCCCACATCCCTGACAACCCAGGATTCTTATTTCTTACCCACACACCCATGTCCTCTGATGCTCCTGCATCAACATGCACACTGGGACAGCACAACCAGACCTCTAGGGAAGACACTTTAAAGATTTTTGTAATTTCATTAAAAACAAATCCATGTGTATTTATGTCGCTTTACATGCTCTGATCTGGAAGTCCTCTCCTGCAACTGCTGTGCCTATTGAGAAAACCTGGGCATACAAAGCCACTGGTCACATCCTTTAGACCTGCCAGGTGGGTTCTCATGGTGCACAAGCTGGTGAGAGACTCAAGCACTAGGGCAGATGCCTGAAATCCTGCATCACTCCTGGCAAACAATCACCCTTCTATCACTGACCTCAGCCTCACAAGTGGGCTTTAAGTTAGTTTTATACAGAAATCTCTGTGATACACAAGCTAATTTGTTTGCAAATGTTCCACTCATCTCATGTACAGAAAGCTGCACTGAAGTAGCCAAACTCTATTTTTACCATCTCAGTTTTCCATTTAATGTTGCATTTGGATGCACAAGAAGTGTGTTCTTGTTACCAGTCTATTAATTTGTTAAAAGCTCCCCTCCACTGGTTCAATATGTTGGGTTTTTTTACTGAATAGGAGCTGTTTTCTCTTTTAAAGGTCAGGTCCTCTATCGATTATTTCTGTAAGTCCAACTACATATACCTGACTTACAAAGACATTGAATTCACATTTCATTTGAGCATATTTATTGGTTCATGTAGTACCTTTAACAAAACTTGATGTCTATGAGCAAATCCTTGAGAGGTCATACATCTTAGAAGTAGATTTCTCTATACAAATCAGAAGATACATGTAAAGTAGAATTTACTCCTTTTTCTCAAGACATCTAAAGGCTATGAAAGCTTTGAATTATTTGTGCTCCTGCTGAGCTTTGCTAGCTCCAATAAGGATAGATGGGATTTGCTAGCTAAAAGCTAATGTACCAGCTAAGACGTCAATTATTTAAAAACCAGAACGCCAGTTCAGCCTGTTCTGGTAAGATCCACGCAGGCGGTCGAAATAAAATTTAAAACCACACAAATATTTCATTTTTGTATAAAAATCCACATTCAGCCACCCAGAAAGTTCCTTAACAGATATGCAGATACTGGATGTTGAAATCTAGCCAGCCAGGATAATATGAGAGCCCAGTACTCTCAAATCTTTCTGCTCTTTCAGGTTCCAGTTACCTCTCAAAGCACCTCATTTATCAAGAAGAAACCAATGATCTAGTGACTCATGTATGTATGGGGCAGTGCTGGTGACTGAAAGTAGTGAAAAAATTATCCTTTTTTTTCTCCCCCTATTTCTTTCCAGGAAAATGGGGGGGGGGAGCTCCATTATCTTGATTATATTACATTAGAACCCTACTTAATGTGATGAAATAGTTAAAGCACTCCTTTTCTCTACCACAATTTGGCAAAACAGCTCTCTAAAAGTCTTCTCAGGGAAAAAAGGGACATACAGAGTGGATTCTTTCAACATAACAATGCCCATCATTAGACTGGGAAGATATTATGACACTGGTTACCAAGAGAAAAAATTTCTGTGATGAGGCTCTGAACAACCTGATCTAGTGTGAGTTGCCCCTGCCCATGGCAGGAGAGTTGGAACTAGATGATCCTTGAGGTCCCTTCCAGCTCTGACAATTCTATGAATTCTACGATTTAAAAACTCAGACTGAAACTAAACATATGCTCATTTAACCTTTTGTTCCAATTCAACTAAACAATGTATTTGAAATTAAAAAGAGCGTGAGCTGAGTCATTTTTTCTCTTGCACTCAGTTTGCTTTGTAGACAAAGCCACAAACTCTGACTTTAACAAACCTATTGTTGACCGTGGAAGTCCTTCCATCAAACATATGAGCATCATGCAGATCTAGCCTGCAGCTGCACTCTTACTGCCTGAAAATAAAAGCATACAGCCATTCAGGCTCCACACAAAGAACAAACAATTTTTCTGAAGGTGCTTCACAGGGACATTGAATGAACTAGCTTTCTGGAAAAATATATATATATATAATTTTAATTGAAGCTTTGGGAGTAGCAGCACTCATTAAAGTAAAACATTTTTTTGTAGTCCAGTCTTATACAGATTCCTTGGCATCTGATAGAGTGGTTAACTAGATATGTTTTTATGACACTTGGTAGGAATTTCGTGTTTCTGAGGGCTCCACAGGCCATCAAATGCTGCTGTGCCTACTTTTCACAATCTAACTACAAATCTGAAAAAAATCTAAAGCCTAAACACCAGCCAAATTGTGGTGGGTTTAAGAACTATAGCATTGAAAAATCCTTCAGGGTCTAGGACAGTTCAGGAAGTGGGCCCAGGAAATTGTAATTTTGTTACTGAATCCCATCATTCTGCTACTTCTTTATAAGCTACCAGCATGGCCAGCTCGGTCTCCTTTTCTCCCTCCTGCCCGCTCTTTTCAGTTGGAGACCTCTTGGAGGTCTGTACTCCATGATCCTGAAAGGCACAGGTCTCAACCCAGGACACAAATTTTTGTCAGTAATTAAGAGAAAGCCAGATAGAGTGATGAATCAGGACTGTTTCCTTAGGAAACATGGTGTAGTGGTTTGAGCAGTTACCTGCCCCCCACCCCCACTTTTGAAATAAACCCCAGCTAGGACTCAGAACACTGGAAGTTAATAAATGAAGCTTTATATTTACAGCAATGCACAATATACAAGCAAATATTTACAAGATATAACAGATATTTACAGATATATATAGTGAAAAGGTAATACAGAAACACCACAGCCCTCCCAGAGACCAAAATCCCCAAGAGGGGTAACCAACCACCCCCTACCACCTTTCCCCCCTTCCCCAATCTTATCTCACCACCTGTTGATGCTGCAGATAAGTGGAGGTAGATCGGCCAGAGGGATTAGAACAGGAAAGTAGTTAGTAGAATTACTAAGAATTAGCTACCAAGGAGACCACGCAAGAGGAGCAGCCACAGCCAGAGCGGTCAGAAACTGTCTGATATCTAATGTTTTGGGTACAATACTTAAAAACAATTTTTTTTTCTTTCTCAATAAATCTCTGGCGAAGTGACATACTGTGTTTTCCTTTCTCAGTCAATAGTCTAATTTCTCACTCAAATTCTCCAATTAGCTCAAACCAGCACACATGGTTAGAGTGCTATTCTGCACTTCCCATTTCCAGGTTATCAAAATACTACAACCTAAAACAAAACATTGGCCCAGATGAAATTCTGAAGTTAGAGGTGTTTGGATTGTTTTAAAATGTCACTTCCAGTCTGATATCTCAGTTTTGGGTTTGGGCTTTGTTTGGTGTTTTTGTTGTTATTGTTATTGCAGTCTATAAACTGCACAAAATAGAAATGAAGATTCAGTAGCAAGAAACTAGGTCTTTGTATTGCACTGTGACTTCTTCTGGCAGGGAAAGAGGATGATGCTAGTGATGACCTAATTATTTAGTTAAAAGAAAGCAGTCAGAATCATGGTATCAACCACAGTAAGAAATGGAAAACGAGGGGAGGAGGGGGATGGGAAGAACATGACAGCTGTTCAAATAAACTGAGCAATTTTAAGAGAGGGTAACTGTCTGGTCTCTGAGACAACATTATTTGTGAGGCAATGTTTGGATGCAAGAATTTGGTTTTGTATTATAAGCCGAATGAACGATGTCACTCACCTCAACCAAAAGAAAACTGAGTGCATCCACCAAGTTATCATCAAGAAAGACAGTAGCAATCACAGAAACGTTGTTTCCTCAGCATCTATGAGGTGAAAAAAAAAAGAAAAAGGGCATTTTTCTTTCTATGTGTGCAAAAAAAGTTAAAATCCTGACTGATATCTGTGAGAGAGAACCGCCTTGTTCTTTTGAAACACACTGCTTGAAAGCAAAAGCAAAAAAAATCCTCTGACTGCAAAGAATTTATCAGGAAATAAAACCACTGTCAAAGTCATCTCAGATCTCCTAACTCTAAACTGGTCAGGTCCAACATCTATACCAATGTATAGCACCTTTGATAAATTTCTGTAGGAAAGTACTTGAAGTTCTTGGTCTTGGTTTTCAGGTTTATTTCGTTGTGTGTTATTTGCCTCGGTCAACTGGTACAGCATATTTCTTTTCTGACATTTTTTTTTCCATTCTTCCTATCCCTTATATTTATGATCATTCATTGATCAAAGCAGAGCAAACTGTCAGAGTATGATTGTGCAGCAGTCAAGATGGTTCCAACACCTCCCAGGGAGCCCTATGAATATTCATGTGCAAAGCTGTCTCATTGTTCAGCAATACAGGTAAAAATTGCATTTGTCTATCCCAAGTTTAAAATTCCAGTAAAGCTACCATTTCTTCAGAAAGGGTTGCAGAAAAGGTCAGAGATAGAGCTGGGATAGAAAACAGAAAAGAAGGAGAAGGGCTAGCTTCTTCTAGCAACACTGAAATCTGGTGGTATCAACTTTTATGAGGGTTTATTTTTCTTCTCTTTAGTGATTTAATTGGACAGGTAGACTTTGACAAGGACAACAGCTGCCTGTCCTAATTTCTAAACTTTTCACATACCTGAATATGCACCAGGCCTGTCACCCATCTGACTACATCTACAATGCTAAATGAAACCATGCCAGGAATTATTCTGGAATCCTGAGAGCAAGAGGTACAGGAAGACCATGTCATGCTGAGGAGCACTTGGCCCTAAGTCTTGTGTGGTCTTTATGTGTCTTGGTGTTAAGGCATAATTAGCATGTTGAAGTGATTTTATCACTTCACATCAGCTGAAGTAACATGAGGTCTGTGCTGCAGATTAAGGTTGTATGAGACCCTGTGGAGATATCTGTGAAGCCTGAGGGATTAAAGCATGCTGACAGATGAAGGAAGCCAAAGCTGATGCAATCTCATCCACATTGTCTAATGGAAGCAGTCCCTGGCACATACTCTCTCCCAAACCACTCTTGCATACTGCCTCAGAGCACTAGTTGGCATAGGACAAAGCCAAGATGGGTAACTTGCTAACATTTAGCAGTACAGATAATCAGAACTGGACAGGAAAGTAAACCTCCTTGTGGTGGTTTGGCAGTTGGCTGCCCCCCCCCCACTTTGAAATAAACCTGGCTAGGACTCAGTTGGCTGGAAGGTAATAAATGAAGCTTTATATTTACAGCTTTGCACAATATATAAGCAGATATTTACAATGCATACCAGATATTTACAGATGCATATAGTTAAAAGGTAATACAGAAACACCACACCCCTCCCAGTGGTCAGAATCCCTAAGAGGGGTAACCATCCACCCCTATCACCTTCCCCCTTTCCCCAGTCTTATCTCACCATCTGTTTTACGCAATAGATAGACGAAGTTACATCAGCCAGGGGAGATTAGCAGCAGGAAAGAAGTTAGTAAAATTATTCATTTTCAGCTACAAAAGGCAGGGAGAAAGAGCCATGCAAGAGCCACAGCCCAATGTTTGGGTTACAACTCTTAAAACATTTTTTTTCCTTTCTCAGTAAAGCTATGAGCGAAGTAGCATCATCGGTGTTTTCCTTTCTCAGCCTATTGTCTAATTTCTCATTCAAATCCTCCAACTAGTTCAAACCATCACACTCCTATTTACAGTTCAGCTTCTAGAAGCAATCAAAACCACTCTCCAGATGCCAGTGATGTTACAGGTGCAGAATTAAGTGAAGCAGAAATACCTACATGAAATGTTCAGCTGGTCAGTTAAGTTTTTGTTTCCAGAATTTTTTTGGGGAAAATTTTAATGGGAAAAGGTCATGAGAGGGAGCTGATTCTCCCTATCACACAAAACTTGATAATACTCAAGATACAAATACATTTTCCATGTAATTGGTAAAGAAAATATGTGGAGAAAACAGAATTTAACCAGCTATCACAAAACTTAACCTGGAAGGGTGAGCTGTAAAGAAGCAGCTCAGATGCAACAGAGAAGCTGCAGAGAAGATGAAGTCATACTCTTCTCAGAGGTGCACAGGCAAAACCACGAAGTTATCAGCACAAGGTGCAGTGGTGGAAATTCCGATCAGATATAACAAAATAAAGGTCTGGTCCCAAATAAGAGGAGCAGAGCTCTGGGCTAGGACCCAGAGAGGCTATGGAACTCCCATTCTTGGCCCTGAACAATGTCATACAGCTATGAAGCTGGTTCTGTGCTGAGCAGGTCTCATTGGCCAAGACATCTTTAGAGGCCCCTGCTGACCCAAAATATTCTCTGATGGTTTTAATTTAATTTTTTTTCCTGACAGAACATGGAAACACAGTTTTTAATTGATAAGTCAGTATACTTCCTTCATGCTTTCTCCTTTTCCTGACACACCCCACAAATATGAAAAGTTGAGGTCTTAGTAATACTGTAAATAAATAGCGCAACTGCAAGCAAAAATTTGGGCATTAGTACACGTGACAGTAGCTGGCAGAAATAGCTGGAGTTGAGTAACTGCAAGAAGAAATCTCTCAGGCAGTAAGTCAGACAATGACACATTACAGCAACTCAGGGAGACATATATCTGATGCAGCAGCATCAGAAAGCAAGCATGTGGCCTGTATTTGCAGCTATTAAGGCCTGTCAGCACCGTGAATCATTAACAAACCCTATTATCCCTGCTATAGCACTTGTCAGTAGTTTTGCCACATGGAAATACTAGACATGAGCCAAGGTTCAATGTTGCCAAGTGGCATGGCTCACGGTAGGTCACCTGAGCTTTCTCTGCCATTGACCTTGCTCCACAGCTTGCAGAAATAATGACAACTATATCTACTTTCCAAGCGAATAAAAAATGCATCTTTCTATATTTCTCACCTCAGAAGACACACTTCTTCTGAGGACACTGTATTCTGCATTACTTGTGGATGGGACAAAAACACCAGAGCAAAGGAAAGAGAAGGCTAGTGTTTTGAAAAGAGTGCATCCCTGACTTCTTTGTGTGTTGCAGTGTGCAATTGCATGCAAGAGTCTCTGATTTTAGTGTCAGCCTTGGTGCACCTATCAGGTCCAAGAATCTTGATTTTGTCTTTCTGGTAGTCTGCTGTTTAGTCTTCCATTGGTAGGCCATGATTTCTGGAGTAATCACTGCTCCCTCCATCATGCTGAGCTTTGTCTCCTTTGTGCCACATTCTCTGAAATTCCATGGGACACCTATTTGTCTCCCTTTTGTAGTTCTAGACGTTTATCTTTCTCAGGTTTATTACCTGCTTATGGTGAAAATGTCTTTGGTTTTGCCTTTCTGATGAAACTAAGGAAACAGAAGTGAGGAAGTTAAGCATGAATAGAGAGTGAGCACTAGACAAGGGTGTTAGATCATCTGCCATAAAAGATAAGGTGGAGTTGTTAATGTAACACATAGCTTGTGACAGAGATTACTTGTACCATCCGGGGAAATACAATTTAAAAGAATGTGGCACAAGCACACATGTAGCATCAGCAGCAAATATTCTGGGTCTGAACAACATCTAGACTGCACTGAACTGGGCCCCCTAAATACTTTCTGGACACTGGTCCCAGTCATCATGCACATAAAGCTGTCAGTGGCCAACATGTATGATGACATCAAAAACAATAGGTTCGTTTGTGTAGATTCACATGCTCTCAGGAGAATCCTCACCTTAGCCTCACTCTCTCCTGCTGAAGCTTTTCTGGAAACCACAAATCGTGTATAACTAGACTAATTGGACAGTAGCAGAGATCTCCAAATGCTCCTTATTGCAGAAATCTATGTTTACTGCCAGGCGTTTGCTCTAGAGGTGGCTTTCAATTAATGCTGACTCCAAGCACTCAGGCTTCAGGGAGTAAACAAGTTTGGGATCCTCAGCCTCACGAAATGCAGATGACACTGGTAATCAACTGCCTCTATACTGTCTCCTGCACTTCAGATGAAACTACATTTAGCAAAACACATGTTTAAAAAGGCATTCTAGAGACTTGAGCAAATTCTATACCAAACTGGTATTAAAAATTAAAAAAAAGACAAAATCTACAACATCAAATAACTGCCAAAACAGAATTATGTGGGGTGTTTTTTTTGTTTTGTTTGTTGTTTGGGGGTTTTTTAATTCATGAATTAGCTTTGTTTTCTGTGCTCAATAATAAAAGGTCAAGGATCAGAAATGAATGGAAATGTTTGCACTGTGTAGAGGAAAAGTGTTACTCAGGATGATTTTTTTTTTTTTTTGGTAGCTGTACAGGCTTAAAATAAATTTAAATAGTAGAACATTATTTTTATCAAATTGTATTAGAATAATGAAGCAGGTAGTGTGAAAAAAAAAAGTCATTATCCTTATAACCTCTTTTATAATCATATTTCCATTTGCATTTCTTTTCTAGTAAACTCTGCTGGTGAAATAAATATAAATCACATGCATGCTCTCTCTGAAATTATATTTATCATTCTATGGGTGCAAATAGATGATGTGGTTCTTGAATAAATTTTCCAACTCAGTGTTTGTTGAACATTTCAGCATTTAAAAATGAAGAATAGACAACATTCCCAGCCAGGTGAATAGACAATCTTGCACTGATTTTGACAACACAGGAGCAGATCCTAATTCCTTTTCTTTTTCAATAGAAAAACTACATTTTGTGATAACGACTGTACACAGTTGTTAGCTGATCATAAGGAACTCTTTTTCTTCTTCTTCTTTCTGTAAACACAAAGCCTTCAGTTCATATCCAGTGATAATACATAGTGTCTTGTAGTACAGCCTGAGTTCATCAAATAAGCAAGTCTCCCTCCCTTTATTCTGAGAATTTACGTTCTTAGGGCTCATCAGACACAAGATTTTAGAAAGCTCTGAAATGGTGACTAAAGCCAGCCAGAGATTTGGCAAAGCAATTCAGAAGCTCCTCATCTGCTTCCTCTCTCTGCATCACAAGCAAGAAACAGACTCAGGCTTAGAGCAGAGTATTAACACTACAGGAAATACCTTGTGCTGTGCAGCACTACTCCTTCTCCCAAAGTCAAAGCCCAGCAACCTCACAGAGGCAGCCAGAAACAGAAATAAGAACCTCGTACTGACAAATATTCCATAGAGGAGTTTGGTGTGAGGGAGGCTTGTGATCACAGCAAATGAGAGGTGAATATGGAAGACTGTTCACAAAAGGCAGGTTTGCGTCTTACAAATGCAAGCATCTGTGTAACCTAAAAGTAGCCTTCATCCTATCAGGAAAGTGATCACCATACAGAGAGAAATCACAGTCTCTTTGACATTTCTATACCTGCAATAAAGCCCATGAGAACAACTTGTAAATTGTAATTTAAAATTTTTGTTTAAATTAGTGAATTTGCATACGAATCGATCACAGCTGTATTACAAGAGCTGAAATTAGTCTAATAAAATATGGTGAAACATTCACTGAACTTTCTGTTAGCTTCTGTTATGAAAAAAAGGTCACTTATAATTTGTGATATTCTCTGCCTAAACTCCAAATTATTGTGCATGTCATCCTACAAGCCTGAAACAATATGTAACCAAAATAGTCTATGAGACAAATATGCCCTTTACATACCTGGGTTTGCTTTGTATTTGCACAGTAGTATGACAAAATCTCTGATGCACTACCCAAGTACAAAAAGAGTCACATTGCCCATGACAAAATTATTACTTATAGCTTATGTTGCTCTGCTGGGTAAAGCACTGGCTGGCTGGGCCCAGAGAGCAATGGTCAATAGAGTTAAATCCACCTTGAGGCCAATCACAAGTGGTATTCCCCAAGGCTCAGTACCAGGATAGGTCCTTTTCAATTTCTTTATCAACAACTAGAATGAGGGGATGGAGTGCACCCTGGGTAGGTTTGCAGATGGCGTGCAATTAGGTGGGAATGGTGATCTACTTGAGGCTAGGGAGGCTCTACAAAAGGACCTGGGTAGATTGGACTAATGGGCTGAGGTCAATTTTATGAGCTTCAACAAGGCCAAGTGCCAGGTTCTGTGCCTGGACCACAACAACCCCATGCAGTGCTACAAGCTTGGGGAAGAATGGCTGGAAAAGCTGTGGCAGCAAAGGACTTGGGAGGATGAATCCTCCTGATAAGAGGATGAATACGAGCCAGCAGTGTGCCGAGGTGGCCAACAGGGCCAAAGGCATCCTGGCCTATATTAGAAATATTGTGGCCAGTGGGACCAGGGAGGTAATCATCCCTCTGTACTCAGCATTGGTGGGGACACACCTCAAGTACTGTGTTCAGTTTTGGGCACCACAGTACAGGAAGGACATTGAGGCCCTGGAGTGAGGTCAGAGAAGGGCTACTGAGCTGGTGAGGGACCTGGAGAACAGGTCCTGTGAGGAGCAGCTGAGGGAACTGGAGCTGTTTAGACTACAAGAAAGGAGGCTGAGGGGGGACCTTATCGCTCGCTACAACTACCTGAAAGGAGGTTGTAGAGAGGTAGCCACCATTTTTTTATCACAAATAACTAATGATAGAACAAGAGGGAATGGCCTTAAGCTGCACCTGGGGAGATTTAGGCTGGACATTAGGAAAAGCATTTTGACAGAAAGGGTTGTCAGGCACTGGAATGGGCTGCCCAGGGAGGTGGTTGAGTTGCCATCCCTGGACATGTTTAAAAGTCATATAGATCTGGTGCTTGGGGACATAGTGTAGTGATAGACTTGGCAGAGTGATGAAATGGCTGGACTTGAAGGTCTGAGAGGTCCTTTCTGGTCTGGATGATTCTGTGATTCTGTGTGATATGTTACATTCACAGTCATGAAGGTCATCTCCTGTACAGCTCATGGTTGTTTTTTGATGCCAAAATCATGTTATTTTATATTCTCTAATTAAAAATATGTGCTTGAAAACACTAGAAAACACTGTACCTTTCCAGTGCTGTGCTGGAATAGAAAACACCAAGGCCACAACACTGGTTTAACCCTTACTGGGAAATAAAATTTATAGCCAAATTCCTAGTAAAGCCACTGACAAGGCATTGACCAGCGCAGAACTGAGTAAACACAATTCCTAGCTACATTTCAGGTGTTAGCATGGGACACAGACTTTTCTTAATAAGCACATTGAAACAAATTTGCTTTGAAAACAACAGGAGTTAAATAATACAAGCGTGGGCCATACCACTCCATTTAGCCTCCACGTGAAAGAGTAGACCTGGGCACATGTAATTTGCTAATATAGCCACAGCCAGTACATAGTGCTAGGATGAAACACAAGTGAGCTATTCAGGGACTTAATTTAGGAGAACTCTTTTAACATTTGCTGGAAAGTGAAACAAGTCACTGGAATCTCATACATCTTGTATGCATTTGCCTAAGAGACTCACTGAAACAAATACTTTAAACAGAATAGTCTAAATTGGCCTAAATTAGCACAATATTGCTATCTGACTGCTGTGTTCAAATAAACATAATGTTTACTGGGAGAGGGTGAAGTGTTCAGAAGTACCTTTTTTTTTTTTTTTCCTGCAAAGCAGATTAACAATATGTATATATTTCTGTCATGAAGAAAAGCAGAGGGAGTAAAAATAGCTCTCAAGTGAGCTAGCTGCTATCCACTGCCTTGTTCCTGGAACCGTGACAGCCATTATATAATCAAAAGGAAAATTAAATGAAATAAACATCACAAGCTAATTGGGTTGATATAAAGTAAAAATATAATTAGTCAAAGTGTTTCGTGGCAAAGGCGCTGACAATATGTGGTTGCTCCTCAGCCTCAGTGGTGAACAGAGATCCTGCTATGTGCTTAAGTTATTCATCAAGCGTTTCCATGGAAACACAGAGTTGCACAAATCTTGGATCACTTATTTCAGGAATCGCTACTCACAGAGTTCACTCTGGAGTGAGAACTCAACGAGGAGAGGGTGGTAGGCTGTGATTCTGGTCTAGATATCTCTCCATACAGTTATTAGGAGAATTTGGGTGGGGAAAACAGTGAAAGGACACCTTGCATAAAATACTAAATATTTTACCCTAATCCTCCTTCTCAGAGGCTTCCTGAGGGCTGAGAAATTACACCTCTGTAAAGCACCTGAATAGTTTACAGAGTGGCCAGATGCCCTCAGGGACATTAAAATGCCCAGAAGAGTGCTAGCCAGGTGCAATACTGAGTCTTCTTAGGTTAACTGTGGTCACTGGGTTTTGTTATCCAAAACTGCCTGCTTACATTTCCAGATGGAAGTCAGCTTTGGTGTGACCTCTCAAAGTGAAGAAAAATCCTCCCACATTGGAAGCGACAGGTCTCTAAAGCCCACTTACCATGACAGTGGTAGCCCACCAGAATGTTCTGGGGAGCACAGTGCTGCAATATATGACTGTTAGACATGCCTGGATAGGGATGTCCCTTCAGATTTCTCCTGATGCCATTAATTGGCATCTGTGTTACATCCCAGCCCTGATGTGGCTGAGTACACTTTGACATTTCTGGTCAGGTAGAGAGGTCTAGGACATGGCTGTCTTCAATAACAAGGCCAGAAGAAAGGTATATTCTCAAAGCCAACACCTGCACTCTGCCTCTGTGTTCACGCTAGGCTCTGACTGGGAGGGGAAAGCAAAATATTCATAATGCCTTAAAGATAATGAAGCACATTAAAGAGCATTGCTAGTGGAATATATAGACCATTAAAATCTCAAAAGCCAGAGCCTTCATATTCTATTCTTAAGTATTTGAGGGGTCCATTACTGCAGTGATGTGATAGCTTCTGTGGACTGAAATTTCCTTAGGCACAACAGAGAGTTAAGCGCAAAGTGTAAAGCCTTAACTTCAAATTTGCTGAATTTGGCTGCCTCGCAAGGTTCCTGCAATGCCTTTTTATTGTGTTTATTTCATCTTGCATTATACAGCGTTAGCAATAATGCAAGGAGGCACACTGTCACCAACTGGGATAAGTTCATTCAGAACTGACTGCCTTGTGACACAACTTCCAGTGGTGCTGCTACCATCAGCGTGAATAATGCTCTTTAGACATGGGACAAAACTGAAAAGGTGACCCAAAGTGCAGTGCATAGTCTTAAAATACAAAAGTCTCCTCCAACCCCTACCATTCTATGACTCTATGATTCTAGTTGCTATCAGATTTCCATGCTGCTGCCCAGGACATTGCCAGACAGAGACCTCCGAGACCATGGGGTGCCAGAGGCAGGACTGTTGTGTCAAGCAAGAGTTTTGATATGCCTCTGCCTCCATTTCCCATCCAGGCAAGGTGCACTCAAAAGCAACCAGAGCTCAGGGGAAGGAAGTGCTTCCCATCCCAAGCTGCTCGTTCCCAGCTCTGCTTGAAGGTTGTCACCCACAGCAAGACTGAGCCATCCACACTTGGACTTGTACAGCAACTAGCACAGCATGTTAGCGTAAAATGTGACCTTTGTGCAACATACCAACAACACACAGGTCAATGCTCTGACTGTTCACCAGGAGCAGCTCTCTAAATCGATGGTGCAACATCGCATCGGTGCTACTCTCTCCAGAACCAAGTGCCCAGACAGAGACAGAAGAAGCCTTTTCTCTTCAGCCTGGCAGCAGAATGATAGCAGTTTGCCAGGAGGGAGGAAATTAGGAGTTTAAGATCTGAAATTGCTTCAGGAATAAGCTCAAGAGCACAGAAAGTAAAAGGCAATAGTTACACCAAACCTCACCCTGTCCTGAGCTTCATGAAAACACATTTGATTAAACCAGTCTCCCAAGTGATTTTTTTTTACATAAATATAATGAAAGGCAAGTACTACCATTTCCAGGGGTTAAATTCTTGCAAGGCAAGTGTTGTACAAGACAAGGGAGGAATGTTATTTAGGCCTGTACCAGTAGAGATATAGGTACACTTGAATTAAAGACCACAGACACACTGAATTAAAATGAAATATTGTTTTGAAGTAGTGTATGTTTTACATTACTGGGAGAAGGATAGACAGTTCTCTGTCTCAGTATCAGTGAGACATTGATTTTCTAGGGAAATGTGCTTGAGCTGGTGTATACCAGCCTGCCTTTCCTTTAGTAAGAGTACGATTGGTTCTTCCTAAAAACTGTTGGGTTTTTTTTCAAACTCCTTATACTTGTTTAATACTTTTCCCATAGCAATGCAATTGATACAGAAAATAGCTCAACGGTTGCTCATTTTCTCTGCTCATCTTGTTGACTGAAACACCAAGTGAATTCACTTCCCCGTTTATATCTCCCATCTCCCAGAAGATCTTTTTTTGTGTATAAGAAATCTCATTTATTAAACTGTAAAAGGGGCTAGGGGAAAGAAAGATCTGTTTCAACACATCCTGTAGAATTTAAATATGGGTATATATAGGATGGCCTAACAGGAAACAAGAGTTTTCCTTCAAAGTACTTCTTTTTAGCAGTAAATTGAGGCTGCTTGGCATCATTTGACTTTTGTGTTATGAATCTATTGGGTGAGCAAAAAACAGGGATGATAATTTTATTGGTTAATAGTAATTTCCCACCAGTAAAAGAGGAAGAAATTGTGTCGATTCACAGAAGTAATAAGTAAAATAATGCCTGCATTTTTCTTGTTTGTTTTTCATGGCAGCTAACGTACTGGAAGAAGACTCAATGGAGCAGGACATAGAGAGCCCTGTCACGATTCATCAGCCAAAGTTGCCCAAACAAGCTAGAGAGGATCTGCCAAAAAATATAAACAAAGAATGTGCCAAAAGAAAAATCCAGAGGTATGTTAGGAAAGATGGGAAATGCAACGTCCACCACGGGAATGTCAGAGAGACTTACCGTTACTTGACTGACATCTTCACTACCTTAGTCGATCTCAAGTGGAGGTTCAACTTGTTGATTTTTGTCATGGTTTACACTGTGACTTGGCTCTTCTTTGGAATGATATGGTGGCTAATAGCCTACATGCGAGGAGATATGGATCATATAGGGGACAGCACGTGGACTCCATGCGTCAGCAACCTCAATGGGTTTGTCTCAGCCTTTTTATTCTCAATCGAGACAGAAACCACCATTGGGTATGGTTACCGGGTCATCACGGACAAGTGTCCCGAGGGAATTATTCTGCTTTTAGTGCAGTCTGTTTTAGGTTCTATCGTCAACGCTTTCATGGTTGGCTGCATGTTTGTGAAAATATCCCAACCCAAGAAGAGGGCAGAAACCTTGGTTTTCTCTACAAATGCAGTTATTTCCATGCGGGATGGAAAGCTGTGTCTGATGTTCCGAGTAGGAGACCTTAGGAATTCACACATTGTAGAGGCATCAATACGAGCCAAGTTGATCAAATCCAAACAGACAAAGGAGGGGGAATTTATACCACTCAACCAGACAGATATCAACGTAGGTTATTACACAGGGGATGATCGTCTCTTTTTGGTTTCACCACTGATCATCAGCCATGAAATTAACCAGCAGAGTCCTTTCTGGGAGATTTCCAAAGCCCAGTTACCCAAAGAGGAGCTAGAAATTGTTGTAATCCTAGAAGGAATGGTGGAGGCAACAGGTAACATTTCTTATACTTTGTATCAGGTAAATGCTTTAATTTTAGAAAGGAAAATCATTGGGTTTGCTTCATTTTGAAGGAATCACTTCAATAGTCATCACATTTGAAAAAAGCATGTTATCGAGTTAGCTTCAAAACAAAAAGCATGCCCAGTTTAATTGTCTGTTCCATCTTGCCTAATGGAATTAGTGTTGTTTCTGCTTTGTTTGGAAAATGAGATAGCGTTTCTCATTTTCTAGATTCTTCACAGCATGTCACCCAGTTATTTGTCATTCTGTTGCAGGAGTAACTCAACCACTAGGACCTTGTGGGATAAAATGATTTAGGGGGAAAAAATATTCAATACAAAAGTGTTTATGATTAACACGGAAGCACTATAGTTCCTTCTGCTTCAAATCATCCACGGATAACTGCAGTATCACTGCCTGCCATATGAAATTCCTTGCCTGTTTGGATCCAGTAGGAAGTGGCAATATGTTCAGCTTTCTCTTTTTGCTTGTTTGCATGTTTCTGTTTTAACTTGTAACAGGGCTTTTTCCACTTTAATTCGTGGAAGATCTGTCCGATTTCGTATTGCACTGAGATACACTACGCACTGCAGAAGTGTACAGAACACTTAAATTTGGTATAAATAAGGCATGTTATGTCACCGGAGTCTTTTTCAGAGGCTATTTGGTCATTACTTACAATTACACAGCAGAACATCAGATATCACTTGACATGGAAAAAGCAGTGCTCGGAGCTCACAGCGATGTTTCCTCTTTGCATTAAAGGTAGAATATTAGGAGAATATTTTATCTAAAACTGCTGTATTTCCTACAGTCAGAATGCTGCTATACTTGTTTAAGGATCTGGAGTAATTTTTTTTTCCTGTAAATGATCACATCAGTCTCTGAAATGAGTAAATATAATCAATACAAGGAAATGATGGTTAGAAACATGGCAAGGTGTGTTTGGAAGGAGGAAACCCTGGTCATAAAAACAGAAGAGACAGATAAAACTTTTTTCCACTACTACAGCAAAAGCGAGGAAAGTTTGAGGATGAAGACTGCACATCTGACAGAGGTGTAACCTTTCTAATCCTGACTCATGTTTTGCAGCTGAAGCCAGGAGATAAAGAGCAGTTTATTACTAGAACATGTCTGTGTGTTTCACACATCTGTTATGTGGTGTCAGAAGAAAACTGCATTTGTCACCGTATAACAAAAGTGTGAGACAAAAATGGAGCAAAATTAAATAAATAAATAGAAATGAAAGGAACCTGGCAGGGAATTTGAAGCGGTAAATGCAAGGCTTCCAAATTTTCCAGGAAGTAGGTGGTGCTGAAGAGAAATCAAGATGAAATGTGACTGACACATGCAGTAAGAACAGAGGTTTCAAACATCTGCATCACCTAGGGATGAGATGATGAGGAAATCACTGTTCGCTAGATGGAAACATTTTGAAATTTCTGAATTGTAACTAAAAGAACTTGACATCTCAAAGACCAATGGATATTTTCAGGTTTACTGAACACCATGTGTCTATGTTAAGCCCATATCTGAGGCTAAACTATAGCAGTTGCTCTATCACCCAAATGACACCTCCCCATCATAAAAAGGGAATTGAGAGAAGGATACTCACATGTTGAAGTGAAAACCAGATGTAATGAAATAACCAAGCTAATATCAATGTCAATACAGATTCATAAAGCCATACTCAGCCCAGGAAAAGTGCAACAGTCTCAATATCCAGAAAGGCAAGCACAAGAAATGGAAGAAGAGGATGGAGAAGTAAAATTCTTCCTTTATACTGAATGTGATGCTGAGGATATGGGATACACTTGTGCCATAACTCAGGACAGATGCTCTGGCTGGCTTTGAACTGCTAATGACCTGCAGCCCATGGTTGGCTTGTGACTCTGTCACAGCAAAACCAGAACGTTATGTTTTTCAGAAAAATTAGTGGCAAGTAGCAGATGTATAAAAACATCTTACCAAAATACTTATGAAATCCAAAGGCAATATGCTTCTGTAGTGCATCAAATGTAGCTTCGTTGTCTTAAGCCTCATCACTCTTCATTGTTTAACTCTTTCTCCCTTACCTCATCTTCACCCCTTCACACTCACACAGCTCTCTGGACCCTCCTTTGCTTCATAACTTCCACTCAGCCATTATCAGCTTTCGCTGGAGGGGGCTACCTCTCAGACTGCTTGGGCTGTCAAAGTTGAAGTGGTTCATTAGTCTATATTAACAAAGAAACTGGATGCAGTGGTTTGAAAACCAGCTGAACCCATCCAGGATTGAGGTATTACCCTGGCACTGTATAGGTAGCTACATTTACCCTGTTAAAGGTGCTCTGTTCTCTTCTGTTTAGGTTGGCTCTTTAGCCAGATGTGAGGGGAGGGGAGGCCATCATACAGATTAATATTGTCATTACCACCACAATTTCTAAAACATGTTTGTGTGGAAGTAGCCACCTGATCTGTGCTTTGCCCACATGCATTGGGTTATTTTTTTTGAAGGTGCAATCAGGCCAACTTTCTACCAAAAGCAGACATTTTCCCTCTATTTACAACAAAATTTCCAATTACATACTGATGAACACTGAAAGCAAATCTGGGCCATTATATATCCACATTTCATCCTTGTAACCAATGAAGAGTGATAGCAGGAAAAGAAGTTGCTTATAGAAGCAATCTCCAACCGTGTAGGGTAGGCAATACACTACTCATCATACCTGCCAACACTGGAAAAAGTAATAGGATCTTAAAAAAAAAATAAATAAAGATGAAGCTAAGAAACTGTAAACTCAGATACAGCAATATCATTATTCAGTGTCATTGCTCCTGGGTCAAAACAGATTGAAATCATTAGCTGATGTTATTCATCAGACAACCACTCCTGGTTTGACCTTCCTGTGTTTTCAGAGCTTGCCCATTCTGGCAACGTTTATAATTGTAAGGAGAAGCAACATGGTGGAAAATGGTCATATAATGCTCATAAACATTTGCTATCCTTCTTTTAAATTATTGATCTTGTGTTTCAAGTTTTACTGAACAGGTGATATAATTTTATACATACATAATGCTTCCCACCTAAAGGGCTCTAAAAGCACACTTGCCTACAGTTTGAAACACAACTGTACATGCAGTATCATATGAAATCTGCATGTTAGGACAGGAAATTAAAAACAATTCATTTTATCTAACAAAATTGAAATAATTAACCAAACTAAAATTCAGCAGAAAGGTCAAATCAATGACCTTCTAATTTCCCTTGGAAGCATCACTATATCTTTCTGAGGTGTAAAGAGTAGATACATCTTTATCAAGACAGATACAAAAATATTATATGAGGAAGTATGAATATCCGATGAAGTACTTCAACCTGCTTAAGTCAACAAGACCCTCAAACTTTGTGAAGTTGTATGTGGCCAGTACAGTGCACTCAATGATACTCTGGCAGTTCCCTCTGCCTAAAAATAAACCCACAAAAATTGAAACGGTACCAAGGAAAGAAAATTATCTACGCATCTATAACTGTCAAACAAACAAACAAAAAGGCAACAAAACTAGACAGATAACTTTAGGCTCGTATGGATAATTCTACAAATAAACTTGTAATTGTGTGCATTTATAATCCTGACACACAGGCAGCTTGAACACAGTATTTGCAGAATGGTTTATAGATAAGTAAACAAACACACTTGCCAACTATATGCATGGAAAGCAATAAAATGTTCACATAGATGGTTATTTATATGGTAAACGATGCTATCGACTAGACAAACACCCTATAAACATGTTCCACTCTTCACTATAGCTCCTTTGACTGGCTGATTGATTGTCTTTTTTATTTCTCCTGGATGAATAGTCCTACTTACTCCTTATCCTTGCCCAATCCAAACAGACATCTCCCTTTGATATGTATGTTAGTAGTTACAGCCTTTCAAAACCTCTCAGCAAACTTTACACTCACTCCAAACCAGCATTGCTCAAGTTATGGGTTTTTGCTAGTTTTTTACTGCTCTTTAAAGCAGAAATTGCTTCTTAAGGGGATGTAGATGAAAGAAAGGAAAGAATCAGGATTTTTCACACCCACGTGTGTTGAAAGCAGGTTTGATTGTTGTCTCCCAGAATCTGACCAATGTACACTGACAGAAGCGTGGTTTAAACAGGCTCAAGAATAAACGGCTTCTGCTCTTCCAGGATCATCATAATTTCAGGAATGGTCAGAATACAATGCATCTCCAGTCCTTAGCTCTTCTTTCATTCCATTTGAGGAGTTATAACACCTCTTGATGCTAGGTGTTAGATTTAGACATCTAGGTTCATCTTCTCATTTATATAACCCAGTGAAAAAGGACTTGAGGGTACTGGTTGATAGCTTGGATGAACATGAGCCAGCAGTGTGCCCAGGTGGAAAAGAAGGCCAACAGCATCCTGGCTTGTATCAGAAATAGTATGACCAGCAGGGCCAGGTAAATTATTACATTCCTCTACTTGGCACTGGTGGAGATGCACCTCAAATACTGTGTTCCCTTTTGGCCCCCTCACTATAAGAACATTGGGTTGCTGGAGCATGTCCAGAGAGGGTCAGCAAATCTCATAAATGGTATAGAGCACAAGTCATAGGAGGAACAGCTAAAGGAACNAAAAAAAAAAAAAAAAAAAAAAAAAAAAAAAAAAAAAGAGAGGCTCCAGGGAGACCTTATCACTCTCTACAACAACCTAAAAGAAGCTTATGGTAAGAGTCAGTGTATTCTCCCAAATAACAAGCAATATGACAAGAGGAAACATACTCAAGTTGCATCAAGGGAGTTTTAGGTTGTATATTAGGAAAACTTTTTTCAACTGAAATGTTGTCAAACACTAGAACAGGATGCTCAGGGAAATGGCTGAGTCACCGTCCCTGGAGGTAGTTGAAAGATGTGTAGATGTGGTGCTTTAGCAAATAGTTTAGCAGTGTAGTTGGCAGTGCTGGGCTAATGTTTGTCTCAATGATCATAAAGGTCTTTTTCAAACTAAACAATCTTATGCTCCCCATTTCTCTAGTGCTTGCCAGCAATCCCTTACACTTATATTCCTTGTTTGCATTTTCATTCTTTTAATTCTAAAACCACTTTTTGTTGTTATTAATTCTAACACAGAAAATTAGAGATGCAAAAATGAGTGACTACAGTCTTGAGCTGGAGTTCTGAATGCTGACAAAGAAAAGCATTCCAATTTCATCGGAATATTTCTTTCAAGAAATACAGGTGGGAAATATTAGTCTGTTTAGTAAAGGAGACTACAAGGCTTAAACGAGGCAATTACAATTCCACGATAGCAATTGATATGCAAAAATGCAAGCAAGTTCCTGAGAAAGGAGATATGCTCATTATGACTTTTTCAACCAAAATTTGGGAGCGAGCACCTATATTACTTTCAGGGAAGGCAGGAAAGAGGTATTATACATTTTGTTTAATTGCTTTATTGCTCAAAGTGGTGCTGTGTTATAAAAATATGTCACCAAGTGCATGGTAATAGCCCCTATTTTTCATCTTTCATCTCTTTCTCACCAATTAATTACTCAGCTTTTCACAACTACAAAAGTCTCCCTCACTTCTGAATGTTCAGATATAATATCAGATTTAAGTAGCAACGTACGTGAAAAAGTGAGATCCTTAAAAATCAGATTTAAGACCCTTCTGCGCTGTATTTTTAATAGATAATTATATATTATTAAATAAATCTGTTCTGAACACAAATCAAACTTGCAGAAGAAGAGGATCACTTTACACGTCATGGCCTTGCAAATCGTATTAGATCTCTCCAGGCACAGAGAAAGGGCAGTTTCTAGTTCTTTGCAAAGTCCCATAGACCTCCACTGTTAGCATCACTCCTTTCCAAGCACAGCGGCAAGCAGAGAGAGAGATGCCCAAAATTTTGTATTTGGTCACCACTCCTCACTCATGAGCCTACACATTATCCCTTCCAGGGCTCATCATCTCCACAGCCAGAGAAATAACAGGATCACAAAGTTGCTCTTTAACACTGGCCCTTCCCTAGCACAAGAACAGAGTGGGAAGCTGTGCTGGCATCCTCCTCCTTGCCTAGCCTAGACCTTATCAACCACCACTTGCAGACTGTCTCTAATACCCTGCAGTGCCAGATATTTAACAAACAGCACTGCTTCCAGTATATCTTCAAGTCATCATGTTTTCCTGAAGTTTTAGCACAGAAGCAAGGCATCTGCAAAGGTGATACAGCTTGGGTTTTCAGACCCAGCTGTAACACCAAAGAATGATTGTGGAGGGACCAAGAAAGTGGAGGCTGAGCTGCACTGAGCAGTTCCCATGTAGCCTCAATTGCAAAGATCTCCACTTTACAAAACCAGTGGGATGATTCTCCACAAAGGGCACACCAGCATTATCCAGGTCAGAGGATCCCTCAGGCAAAATTAGCTCACTGAACATTTCTCACCTGCTTGCCAAGTGGAATCATGATTTCTAAACTCCCCTGAGAAGTGCTGCTGTAAGACAATGAAGTGACTTTCACATTTCTGAGCAGTCTTCAAGGCAATGGCTATTAAACTGAGCGTGCTCAGTTTGTTCACTTGCTCTTGGGACTGTGTAAATGAAGCACTAATGCTGAAATAGCTGACTTGGAAAAAGAAAAATATAGCTATCATTTCTAATTTTAGGCTTCCACTTCTGGTCATCTGAGATTGCTATGAACCTGCACACAATGGCTACTGCACTCCTGCGGTGAAATTCCAGGCACAAACTGATTTGAGTCAGGGCAATGTCTCACACCCAGGACTTTTGCTGAAATGAATTTATTCTTTTGTGTTGATTAGCTTGTTCATTCATGTTTGATCTCCAGATATGAAACATACTTCAGTAACCTGCAGGAAGCATTTTTGGCAAGCTCCCCTCTCACTCCTAACCCAAAGGGATCTTTTCACGCCTCTCCTTGGTGCTTATTTACTTCCAGCTGTATAATGCTGTTTCCTCCTGTTCCAATTGAATTGTAATGAAGGATAAACACATTACATTACACTCCCCCATAAATGCAAGGCCTCCCTGAAGTCACAGGTATTTACCCAGGCTTCTAATGATTGTAAGCAGGTAGATTATTCATCTTCAGCACTATGTTCTCTTACCACTGAATACAACAGAAACTGTGAAGTCAAAAGTGATCAAAAAGATTGAAGAATGAGGAAGCAAAGCTGTTAACTAAAACCAGAAATTCAAAATCAGCGTTTGACAGATGAAAACTTATGAGGATATGGGCTGCTACAAAACGTACATGAAAAAGAGAGAGAAGACTTACAAGTATACATTTTCTGTCCTAGAAAGCTTCTGCCTGCACTAAAAGTTTCTGTTATGGCACAGCTCCTGGGTTTTCCAAGGCTACTACAAAAAAAGTCCTCACAAGGCTACTGAAAAAAAAAATCATAAAGAACTGCAATGCTCTCAATGGTCTCAATCACAGCACTTCAAGGAAAATCAAACACAATTTTGGAGATGATGAGATTACCAAGAGCAGCTGAGCTCTGGTTTATCCATG
This sequence comes from Psilopogon haemacephalus, assembly GCA_013396835.1. Lineage (NCBI taxonomy): Eukaryota > Metazoa > Chordata > Aves > Piciformes > Megalaimidae > Psilopogon > Psilopogon haemacephalus. The sequence goes on along the minus strand of VWZI01004404.1, from coordinate 176,672 downwards.
AGTTTCAAATTGTGTTCACATAGCTGCACTCTTGTGTCACTGAGAAGGAGCAAACACCACACTGTTCAAGTCTGAGCCCAAGCCCAAATAATCAGATTAGGCACCAATTTCTGTGTACACACAGAGACTGCATATGCTGAGCAGCCACACGTTTCTCACCATTCCCACCTGCAACTCGTAGCTGCATTGATCTGCACTGCACACCTGGAGGCAGGCTGGCCTGTTTTATTCACTGACTGAGGAGAACGATCCAAAGCTTCAACCCAGGAATACACTACCATGTAATGCTATTCCACTGCAGCATGCTCTCAGCTTACAACAGTCAGATGAATTCAACGCTAGGTGCTGATGTCCCAGTAAGTGGTGTTGAACATCTATGATTTATTATTACACAGTTGATTTTGGTATGAAAAACATTTCCTCCGTGACAACCTGAATAACTGCCAAGCAACCTGCATCTCATTTTTAGGGTTGTGTTCCACTCCCTGCTTCTCCACATCTGCTGTTATTACCAGAAGAGATAGAAAGAAAGGGAATCTTCTGGGAGTGATGAGGCAGCTGCTGTGACAGCAAATGTGAAAGGCATGAAGTGCTTGTGTGATCAGCCTTGTGCTCTCACTCACTGACTCTCTCCTTCATTCCCACAGGAATTAGAGAAAAACTGAGTCACAACACTTTCCAAGAATTTAGTTCTTCCAGGTTTTGACAATTTTCATTTGTTGGAATTTCTGTCAAATGGATTTTTTTTTTTTAATAGAATTAATAAATACAAAATATTCCATTCTTCCAACTTAGCCAATAAAGAAATTCCGTTTAAAGGAATATCCAGGACATTGAGGCAAAATTGAAAGTCATCACCTAAGCCAAATTTCCAGTGGTTATATTTGAGATTTCTGAGGATTTAAAATGTTTTACTGAGAAAACAAATTCAAAAGAAATAATTGGATCGGCTCCAACAACTTTTCAGAAATACAGTAGGAAGCGTAACACACACTCTAAGGTATTTTCTGGCCTGCAAAGGATGCCAGGTTGTAGGTTCCCAAGTTCCTCCCAGGAGTTTAATTTTACAGAGCCACGATCTATATTAACAGCTTCCTCAGACAGACCAGAGCAGGACTTGATTTCATACCATGCACAGCAGAGGAGAGAAACAGCATATAGTCAGATGAGTGCAAATGCAGGCCAATATCGTAGCAACAGAAAGGGACAGGGTAGCCAAGACACCTGATTCAGGACAGTTCACAGCACTGGCCAAGGCTAATAGAGGAGCCAAAGCCCCAGGAATTTGTCTCTGAATTCATAGATGGTACTAAACAGATCTGGAAGAAGCCAACATGTCCCTGATGTCACCAAAGTGACAATGAGAGTAAAAGGAAGAGACAAGGGAGGAAGCTGGCAAGCACCACTGCCTGCCTCTGCTGTTAGGTGCAGGTTTCCTGATAAGATGAATGGGCTCAGGTTCACACATACAATGAACAGTGCTGTCTGCACTAAATTAATTGGAGTCAAATGAGCAAAACATCTCTGCAAACACAGTTCTGAGCAAGCCATTTAACTACATCTCTTAGCACAAGCTATTCAGCAAGTGAATGACACACATCAAAATAAGTCCTTTTGGTGAATAAAGGCCAACTGCATTCTGGACTGTGTTAGCAAAAGTATACCCATTAGCCTGTTTCTCTATCACTTGTGAGGCCACCTCCTGTGTGCTGTGTCCAGTTCAAGGCTCCCCAGCACACGACAGATATAAATGTATCCAGAGCAAGTCCAGCAGGGTCACCAAGATGACCAAGGGTTGGAGCACAAGATACACACAAGGAGAGGAAGAATCTGCAGCGTCTCAGCCTGAAGAAGAGATAGTGAAGAGGGATCTTGTTGCTGTCTGAACCAATGGGAGATTATAGAGAAGATGGGCACATCTCAGAGGGGCACAGCACAGCAACAGGACAAAAGGCAACATGTGTAAGCTTCAGGTATTTCTTATAATACACTAGGAAAAGCTTGCTTTCTTTTTTTTTTTTTCCACCCCACCATAAAGCTGTTAAGACCATGAAACACAGGCCAAAGGTGCTAGAGGAATCACCATGCCTGGAGATATCTATAACTTGACTCCACAATACCTGAGCAGCTCCAATTATTTGGCTGTGCTTTGTGCAGTGGATACAGTCATATCACTCCGTAGATATCTTCCAGCCTAAATTAGCCTGGGATTGTAAAACTCAAAGCCAGCTCCTCCTAGTGTTTTATAGCTGTGAAGAATTGAATGGCTTTGAAAAATGAACAGCCCTGCTAACAGCTTTCATTGTTCTCCCGTGTCACTATTTAAGAACTGTGTTTTCTACTGTGTTCTGTGGCCACCACTGAACCACTGCTGACAGTACCACGTCCAAGAGGCAAGGCAGAAGTGGATAAGCAACAAGTACCCTGCTGCAGTACCCCACAGACAGCCTGTACAGCCAAGTTTTGCTCTGGGAGGTCTGATGGAAGAGGAAATCTTGAATTTGTAATGCTGTGCTTTGTCATGAGACTAGTCCTTAAACAGTGGTTCAAAGATTGCATCAGCTCACAGCATTCCCTCTTTGTCCTGGGTTTGTCCCAGTCCCCTGGCCAGCACAGTCACCCCTTTTTGCACCTTTCTGCACTGCTAGACAGTTCATGAGGGATGCTGTGATGGGCATCCAATATTGCTGTGATTGCGTCCTCTCTCTGTCAGATAGGCTTTGTGTGATTCAAACTGCCACACAAAAGCTAACTACAAGCAATTGTTCAATTGTCATTATTGTTATTACTACTAATGTCGTCATCATCATCACCACAACTGTTAGCCCTGCCGTTAGCAACAAAGACATTTAAGATTTGTCTTTGAGGGGAGCTCTAGGCCACATCAGGCCTGACAACATTTTTGCACATTTCTGAGTGACTCAGAGTAATGTGAACTGAAGAAACTGGGGCTTACCACTAAAGGAGAAAGATCAATCCAACTAAGGGAGAGCTGCCAGGCACCACCATAACAAAAAAGATTTATGACTCAGCCAGTCCAATTAAATTGTACTGGCACTTTCTTTAACCAGACATCAGGTTCTTTTTTTTTTTTTCCCACCCTTGCATAAGAAGTATTAACATATTACACTTAGATCTTCAGTAGGCTGAGAGAGGTTCTCCTCCTGCTCTGCTCTTCCCTGGTGAGGGTGCATCTGAAATATTGTGTCCAGTTCTGGGTCCCTCAGTTCAAGAAGGACAGGGAACTGCTTGAGAGAGTCCAGCACAGAGCCACAAAAATTACTAAGGCAGTGGAGCATCTTCCTTACGAGGAGAGGATGAGGAAACAGGAGCTCTTTAGCTTGGAGAAAAGAAGACCGAGAGGTGACCTCCTTCATATTTATAAATATGTAAAGGGTGACAAGAGGATGGAGCCAGGCTCTTCTCGGTGATGCCCAAGTACAGGACAGAGAGAAATGGGTGGCAGCTGAGGCATAGGAAGTTTCATGGAAATATGAGAAAGATATTTTCACTGTGGGGGTGATGGAACACTGAAACAGGCTGCCAGAGGGGGTTGTGGAGTCTCCTTCTCTGGATATACTCAACACCCACCTGGATCCATTCCTGTGCGGTCTGGTATAGGTGACCCTGCTCTGGCAGGGTGGCTGGACTGGATCATCTTTCGAGGTCCCTTCCAACCACGAACCTTATAGAATCATGGAATCAGTCAGGGTTAGAAAGAACCACAGGTATCGTCTAGTTCCAACCCCCCTGGCAGGGACACCCCACCCTAGATTAGGCTGCCCACAGCCTCATCCAGCCTGGCTTTAAACACCTCCAGGGAAGTGGCACCAACCACCCCCCTGGGCAACCCATTCCAGGGCCTCACCACTCTCATGCTGAAGAACTTCCTCCTCACATCCAGTCTGAATCTCCCCACCTTCAGCTTTGCTCCATTCCCCCTAGTCCTGTCACTACCTGATAGCCTAAAAAGTCCCTCCCTTGCTCTTTTGTAGGCCCCCTTCAGACACTGGAAGGCCACAATAAGGTCACCTTAGAGCCTTCTCTTCTCCAGACTGAACAGCCCCAACTCTTTCAGTCACCTTTTGTGATTCTGTGTAGTTCTGTGATCTTCAGGAGAGGAAACCCTACTGCCATCCCTTCCTTTTCATAATTCTCACATTCTCTTCCCAACGGTCTCTTTTTACAGAGAGAAGACAAGCTACTTTTTCAGATAATAAGTGCAGGAATGAGTTTCTAACTGCCAATATGGCCATGACAGATGCCATGAAAAAAAAGTAGAAGAGTCCAAAGCCAAAGGTTTTTAGTCAATCAGGGATTCCTCTCTTGACAAAAATTTGCTTCAAAGGCAGTAGCCACAGCTACACAGCTGTGAAGTGGAGATTCAGCTTTGCAGCGTGAAGAAAACGTCCTTCTCCCACTCTAAGGGCATGCTCTTTTATAAAAACAGAGACCAGCATCTGCCTTCACAATGCAACTGCCCTGCAGTTTGCCAGCATCTGACTAATCAAGTTTGGTGCTTTTTTGAGCAATTTATCTGGCCTCATATTGTGTACCCTTATTACAGCAACTCAAGCCTTCCCAGAGCATTGTTGCAGAGTATTCAGTTTAGAAATATAAGTACCATTATGCTTGTGGGTCAAGAGTACTGCAATGTGATCACTTGCAGCACTTCCACCATGATCTGCAGTGTGGGGCAGGGAAGGATGGAGAGATGACACCAAGCAAGAATGTGTTCCCCCAGGGCTCAGAAAGCCAACAGAGGGGTTTTTGTCTAAGGAAGGGTAACCAGAACCAAGAAAGAAGGATTTTCTCCAGGGCTCAGTATTGGGGCCAGTTGTGTTTAGTATCTTTACCAATGATCTGAATGAGGGGATCAAGTGCATCCTTAGTAAGTTTGCAGATGACACGAAACTGGGTGGCAGCATTGATCTGCTTGAGGGTAGGAAGACTCTAGAGAGGGATCTGGACAGGCTAGATCTATGGGCCAAGGTCAATTGTATGAGGTTTAGCAGCACCAAATGCCTGCTTCTGCACTTGGGTCTCAACAGCTCCATGCAAAGGTACAAGCTAGTGAAAGAGTGGGTGGAAAGTTGCCTGAAGAAAAGGACCTGGAGGTTCTGGTTGACAGCCAGCTGAACACAAGCCAGCAGCATGCTTGGCTGGCTGAGAAGGTCAACAGTGTCAAGAATAGTGTGACCAGCAGGAGTTGGAAGTGATTGTGGCCCTGTACTCAACAGTGGTAAGGCCACACAAAGAATACTGTGTTCAGTTTCAGGCCCCTCACTACAAGACAGATGCTGAGTTATCAGAGTGTGTCCAGAGAAGGTCAAAGAAGCTGCCAAAGGTTCTAAAGAGCAAGTCTTATGAGAAGCAGCTAAGAACTAGAGAAGATGAGGCTGAGGGGAGACCTCCTTGCTTTCTACAACTACCTGAAATGAGTCTGTAGTGAGGTGGGGGTCAGTCTTTTCTCCCTAGTGCCAAGTGACAGAACAAGAGGAAATGGCTTCAAATTGTGGCAGGTGAGGTTTAAATTGGGTATTAGAAAATAATCCTATACTGAAATAGTGGTCAGACATTGGAATAGGCTGTCTGGGGACATGATGGAGTCACCCTCCCTGGAGGTGTTCAAGAAACATGTGTGTATGGCATTGGGGGACATGGTTTACTGGCCATAGGGGTCCTAGGCTGATGGTTGGACTTGATCTTATAGGTCTTTTGCAACTGAAACAATTCTGTGATTAGTTCAGGGGAGGTACTGCAGCAGCGAGCGCAGAATGAGCACAAGCCCACCTTTCACAACTGGCCTGCTCCAGCCATTCCCCTGAAGAAAACTGATTTATTCCTCTTTTCAATTTTACAGTTAAATTACATTTTTTCCTCCCTCTGTGTCTAGCAAAGAATAATGAAGCAAAAATCTAAATCCTTTCAAAATACAAACCTTTCAAAATAGATCTAGCACTATTTTTTCATCTTGCAGGTGAATAAGAAACAATGAAATGGAAGTTGCCTGTGTGCTTCAGAACAGCTTATTCTACATCTCTTTATGACTCTTATCTCAGGGCCAGAACATAACCAAAACAGGCTTTTAATTTAGCCAGGATTCAGAGTTTAAGACAAAACATGAATGTTAAATTTGCTATATCTGCCTTCCTTTACCCTCCAAAGGAATGCAAAATACAGTTCAAATACTCCAAAGTCATCAGCGATAGAAATCTAGTCCAGAGACATTTCCTACCTATATGTATGGAACGTTTAATAGACAGCTTTGAGCCTGATCCAAAACTCTCCCTAGCCTGTGGAACAGATCTCAGTCTCTGGTGGCCTTTGAATTGGGACCTCAAAGGAATAAATTGAGCTGTGTGATCTTGGTCAGCTCCCTAATGGTCCCAGAGAAGAAGCAATTTAGACTCTAATTAGAAGACAAATGAAAGATTAGAAGCAGATAATTGCTTATCGTCTACATAAAGTACCCATACTTAAGGTTTTGTCTATTAAAATGAAACTTCACCGCATCAGAAGATGTTCCATACCTATGGAAGGAGCGGTACTATCAGGCAGGATATCTTTCCCCTGGGTGCAGCATATTGCAGCAGTTCTACAGTTCTGTTCTGCACAGCCACTGCCCCTTCTGCTTACAGGCAGAACAAGCTGTTCCACAAAGACAGCCCCAGCAAATCTTGAATATTTCATCGTAAAATTTGTTCACAGCAAATACAGACACTGCTACATAGGAAAATGCTCAGTCCGTGAAAGCACACCTTACTCCACCTCTTTTATGTACTCAGTTCACCGCCTCCTACCGCGTTTCCCATCTGTCACACATGGCTTAGCACATAATCTATTACAAAGAAAGGAACCAAGAGCCAGCATTTCACCAGGTCCATTGCTAATATGTGCTAATGATTTCATTGAAAAGATAACTGGAGTCGTGAACTAGAAACTCCTGTAAATACGCACAAATCTTGAGGATGATCCTCTCTATGGCAGACAAGACAGAGACCAGATTTGCCTCAAAACTCTTATCATTGCACTGTGTCAATATCACATCAAGCAAACCATAAGCATTGAGTGAAAAATATTATTTTAAAAACAAAAATAAATATATATACAGGAGAAGAAGAGGCTCCCAGGTGACCTTGTTGTGGCCTTCCAGTATCTGAAGGGGGCCTACAGAAAAGCTGGGGAGGGACTTTTTGGGCTATCAGGTAGTGGCAAGACTAGGGGGAATGGAGCAAAGCTGGAGGTGGGCAGATTCAGACTGGATGTGAGGAGGAAGTTCTTCAGCATGAGTGGTGAGGTTCTGGAACCGGTTGCCCAGGGGTGTGTTTGGGGCCACTTCCCTGGAGGTGTTTAAAGCCAGGCTGGATGAGGCTGTGGGCAGCCTGATCTAGGGTAGGGTGTCCCTGGGCATCCAGGGGGGTTGGAACTAGACGGTACTTGTGGTTCTTTCCAACCATGACTGATTCTATGATTCTAAATAACTCCAGAAGTTATTTCTTCAAATTATACCCTTTTCCCTTCAGAATTCATAAAGTCTGTTGAGCATGAAACCCCATTTATATGAGGTCTGGACATCGCTATTCTAGCAGTGCCATGCTCATCTCCTCCTCATTTTGCTACATTCTCACTTCTTTTTAGGAAAACCAAATTGACAGACAACCTTAATATTTCAAAGTAGTCTTCTGAAGAGCCCAACAGCTTTTCAGCCTGTGATGTTGAAAAGATAGCAGCCAAGTTTCATTGGTCTACAAATCAACCAAAATAAAATGCACAGAAAGCAATAAACAATTGCTGGGTAGTATCTTCTACCCAGCAATTCATACAGCATCTTCCACCTGAGGACTGCTGAACAGTCAGGGCTGTTAGTAGATTAGTGCAGCAAGTCTCCCGTTGCCTTGTTTTTCAATCAGGTTTGATTTCCAGCTTATTTGGTGCTCCCTTGTGATATAGGAAGCCGTGTGGAAGGAACAGAAAACGACCACACAGGTCCTTTGGGGAACAGAAAAAATAACATAAATCTCTAGTGATGCAATATCACCAGTCAAGCTAGAGGTGGAAAATGATAAGCTGGTTTGCACCAAGCTTAAAGAGGATTTGTGTGACTAAGGCATACGGGTATAAGGAAATACCACAAAGTGGAATGATAACTCCTGGCACTTAACGCGCATTTTGGCACAGATTAGGAGTAATGGCAATATCACATCTTTTACATTAGCATGGGTAAAATATGTGTGTGTGTGTGTGTGTATGCATATACATAAAACAGATGGATTAAAAGATAAACAAAATATTTAAGTCATTGTATCTGCCCCTGAGGATGTGAGAGTACTGCTTGGGCAGGATGAGTATGAGTTGTTTCTTCTACCATCTGAGAAATTATTTATGCCAAGGCTACCTCAGAGCTCCCAAACTTTGGGAAAATGAAGACAGGGCAAAAAGCAACATGTAAAACCTGAATGTCTAAATATCTAATGCTCTTTGCACCAAATATGATCCACTGTGTGATGGAAATATGAGAGGTTGTTCAGTACATTGGTGCCAAAACACACAGAATACAGGAGAGCTGTTTGCTTGCCACACCATGGTCACGAAAAAGCTGATGTCCTGGGACCTGACAGGAGGGAGTCTGGGGAGCTGAGCAAGGCAGAATGCAGCAGCCCCAACAGAAGAATAGATGCTCAAATTCTCATACTCTCCATGCAAGCTTTCTAGGTCTGGTTTTCCTCTCAGCCATCCATTCAACAAATACTCAGTTTTTATGGATACCTTCTACCAGCCAGCCAGCCAGCCAGGCACTTCAGTCCCTCCTCACAGCCCAGACCCTTGGTAGCACATTGTGTTTACTCCCAGGAACCTGGAAGGATGTGAGGACACAAAAAACCCCCTTGTGCACTGTCCTGCAGGGATGCAGAAGGTATCACACCTGTTGGACCACACAGAGACTGAGGCAGTCCTGAGGCAGCTGCATTCTTTGGTCTCACTTCATAGACAAAAAGCCAGCAGAGGGCTATCACTGACTGCTGGGAGAGCAGTACAAATCAGCAGTTACCTTCCAGGTAAAAAAAAAAAGCACAATAAAGTACAGAAAGCCTTATCTCCACAATTCCAGCTATGCAGGACATAAGAAGATATGGAAAAATCAATTTAAAAGCAATTTAATATTTAATTTGAGGCCAGGAATAAGTTACTTAAATAGACAAAATACCTGACATACTTGCAGGTTGTTTAAACAAAAGGAGAGAAAAATGACACTGAGCAGGAATGGATCTACTGGCAGAAGATTAACACTCGATGTAAAATCAGTGTTGTGAAAGCCAAAACATGAAGATTGTCTTATAAATCCATATTGGCATTTGTAATATGTGTTGTAATGTCTTTATCGTGAGACACTGTAGCATCACACCACATCTGAATGATGAAACCACGCTGATACAAAGAGGATATTCCAAGCAGGTGGTGGCAATATACATCAACTGTATTTTCCATATAAATCATGTAATTACAGTAAGCTCAGTCTTGAAAATCTTGTAAAAGTAATATTCTTAGTGGGGGAGTATCCTTCTGCTCTCCAGACTGTAAAATCTTGGACTTTCATTATTGTGAGTCTGAAGGCCTGGTGCTAAAGGGTTGTAATCTGCCAGGGAAGAAAAGCTAATTTCTCAATGAATTTTAAACCACAGATTGTTAAACGAAATGCTGAGTCTATACAATTGCAATAAATACCAGGGAAAGCATTCAGGCAGAGGCCACTCCATTATACAGGGTCACCCTAATCCCAGACAAAGTAACAAGTAAGTAACAGGGTCCTCATTTCCTCATTTTGTGTATATGGTGTTTATATACGTGCAAAGAAGAGCTAGAGAAAAATAGAGGAACTGATGCAAATCAAAGTATCCTGGCTAAGGCAGAACATCTTGTGGGGTCAGAGGCTGAGTTATATGCAGTCAGTTGTCATTCTGGTTATAGTTCAGAGTCAGTTAGCTCCTCTCAGAGTCAGTTTGCTGCTTTCTATGACCTGGCATAAAGTATTTTTAGAGTAAAGATTAGGGTTTATCTCGGTTTTCCACCAGTTTGAAGGTTCTACAAGTTTTTCAAGGAGATGAAAAGGAAATCTCCTTGTGAAGAAGTTTTGCTTATGGCACAAAACCATTTTTTATAATAAAACACAATGTTTTGAAAGGCTGTCGTGGGTTAAGGAACTGTCCCTCCCACTATTTGAAATTACCCAGACTAACTCAGACGGTTTGGAAGCAAGATGAAGCTATATATATATAGCATGGCAAAACATGCAAGCATCTATACACAATTATCTACAAGTATTTACAATTACATACAAGTTAGAAATAATACCGAAATCCTGCTTTTCTCCTGGACAAAGCAAAATGCCCAGAAGGGCTCAAAGCTGCTCCCCTCTCTGTTTCCTCCCCGCTCTGTCTCTGATGCACACACACACAAAGGACAGCTTACCTGTTAATTGCGGAGACTAGACCTGAGATATAGAAGCAGATCTGAGGTTAAAAGCAAGTGATTAAATCTAGGGACACAGACCAGACCATAGGATCACAGGATGTCAGGGGATGGAAGGGGCCCAAAGAGATCATCGAGTCCAAACCCCCTGCCAGGGCAGGACCATACAATCTAGCTCAGGTCACGGAGCAACGCGTCCAGACTGGTTCTGAAAATCTCCAGACAAGGAGACGCCATAACCTCTCTGGAGAGCCTGTTCCAGTGCTCTGTGACCTTTACAGTAACGAAGTTCCCCCTGTTGTTGAGGCAGAACCTCTTATGCTGAAGCCTATATCAAATGCTCCTTGTCCTATCCCAGGGAGCAAGTGAGCAGAGCCTGTCCACCCTCTCCTGACACCCAGCCTTCAGATATTTATAAACATTTATTAAATCCTCTCTCAGTCTTCTCTTCTGCAGACTAAAAAGCCCCAGGTCCCTCAACCTCTTCTCATAAGACTTGTGCTCCAGTTCCCTAATCATCATAGAATCATGGAATCACAGAATGGTTTGGGTTGGAAGGCACCTCAAAGATCATCTAGTTCCAACCCCCCTCCATAGGCAGAGACATCTCCCACTGAAAGCCCTCATAACCCTCCACTGGACCTTCTCCAGCGGATCCTTGTCCCTCTTAACATCGGGAGTGCAAAACTAACCAGACAGAGAAAAGAACAGGGCAACATCCCAGGACAAAGTGAGACTACATTGATTATGTTTTGACTTTTTATCCCTCTCAGCAAACCAATGAATTATATAGACACCATCATTATTATCTTTTCACAACCAATAATCTAATTTCTCTCATTAAAATATTCCAGTTAGCCTCAAACCAGCACAAAGGTGTTTTTATGGGCTGCTACCCAGAGGGCAGTTGCTGATATTAAAATGCTGAGAACTTGAGATAAAGCAGTTGCCAGTGTGTGTAAGGACATCCTGAGTTCTCTGCAATCAAGAGAAAAAACTCTTGTCACCCTGAGTCAAGTCTAACAGCATCATCACCAGGGCTTATAACATTTGCATAATCACTACACGGAGATTTTATTGCATCCAGATCATAAAATATTACACTAAATCTATCTCAGATGTTGCATTTATTAGGTTTTAATGCAAATTTTCTACTTCCTCCCCTCTTTCTCATTTTAGAGTAATTGAATGCAAGACCATTTGATTAGGAAAAAAAAAAAGATATGTGAGCAGCACTTCAAGCCTAAATATGGATACTTAAAGCTATAAATTTCAACCCCCCAAACTGTGCACAACTGCCTTCCCTTATACACTGGACTAAGATCTAATGCTTAGATTCAAGTCTTTTGGCCTCTTTTGGCTTTGTGTTGGTTCCACAGAGCCAAAGCAAACAGACCCAGTGAAGAGAGGTGCAGAGGGTATGAAGCTTTAGAGGTGAAATCTGCTTCAAAACAAGAACAGACTTGTCAGCATCAGCTGGTGTCCAGTTGCTGCAGCACATGAAAAGGACCACAGTCATGCAGTGCTGTGGTCTCTGACCTCCAGCTGCCCTGGCTGCACTCAGTTGCCAGCACTGTCGTGTGCCAAGCACCTGCTTAAGACCAAGGGTCTGTTCGCACACACCAACATAACAGCCTCTCTAAGAAGTTAGTCTGAGATCCCCACAGGACTGAGAGCCGAAGGACCCTGGAAGAGGCAAGTGATCTAAGCCCGAGTAGCACTGTCCTGCTTAAATAAAAAAGAACCAGCATTGTGCAGCTTTGAGCTGCCAACAAGAATTAAACAAACCAGATGACTGGATCAGAATATAGGCTGCTACATTACAAAAGACAGACACTAACATGACCCAAGTCAGCGAGTAGTTCCCTCTCACCTCACACTCTGCCTCTTTGTTTCTACATCTGAACAAGTGAATGCACAGTTCTCCTAGACTTCAGCTGTACAACTCAGCAGCGACTTAGACTCATTTTGTAGGCAATTTTCATGGATGTGAACAATTACAGCAAAGACACATCATCAGAGAATCAAGCCCTGCATCTAATGTTGGTAATGTGCTTAATAATAACAACCCCACTTTCCTGAAAGAGAACATTAAACCTGTTCAAAATACAGTATTTTTTTTTTCCCCAAATGATAGTATTTCTTCCCTCCTACATCATATCTACCTTAATCATCTGACTCCCACATAGCTGGCTCGACTTCAATGACAGTCTCCTCTACTTGTTTAAAAGTCGTGTTATTTCCACTGCCATCAAAAGCCATGATTTTCAAGTGAAGTTATTAGGTTTCCAATACAAGGAACGATGCGTGGGTGCTACTGAAGTAGACTCTCAGGATGAAAAAGAGATTCTCTCTCTTCTACCATAGATTTAAGTTTGCCTTCTCTCTGAGGCCAGGAGATGCCTTTATTTGTTAGGGTGTTTTGGTTGTGTCCAAAGAAGTAAAGCCAATGTCCAAGAGTAAGCCCAGTGATCTAATTCTGGCTCCATTAGAAGGAAACTGGGGATGTTTCCTCTGTACATCCATGGTGCTGCATGAACAGGAAAATACTCAGTATTTTTTAAATAGCTTACTTATGTCCAAAGTCTTTGAGCCTAAACATTAAAGACCATGGGCAATGTTCCCAGCTTTCCCCTGGAGGCTCCATCAGGCTGTGCTCTCTACCAGTCTGCAAATAAGTCCCAAGTATACCTGAACTGTTAGAACTAAATGCTGTTAGGTCTGATCCATATGCCTGATTCCCACCCAGCTCCTAAGCCCATCATACAGGCCATAGAAGAAAATTTTTGTAGTACTTTCTGGGGAAGCACAAGTAAAAAAAAAAAAAAATCCAAACAAAAAACACACAACACACTCTTAAATTCTAACCTGCAGCTTTTATTCCCTAAGCTTTTTTGTATGTATTGACAGGTGGGCTTCAATTCACTTTACTGAGTTTCACCTAGTCTTACACCAGCTCACACGTGTTAAGTGTTAAGTATAGACTTTGTCAAATGGCAGTGGTTTCTATGACATTGGTATGAACTGATAGCTGAGTTAATTAATCTCAAACCAGTTCTATGTTTTGTGAGAGATTCAGATTCTTTTTTTTTACACAGATCTCTCATCAGCTGTCAAATCACTGCGGGTCTTCATTTGCTGAGTCCTACTTCTTTGAACTCTCACTTCATTAGCTGCCCTTTCACAAGATCTTTCAGCTCTGTTCAGATCCTCTGAATTCAGCAGGATGAGTAGATGAAGGGCTGCTCCAGCTGATAAGATTGGAAGGTTTATGAAAACTACATTAAACGATACCTACATTATTAATGAATTAAATCCTCCAGATTAATTCTTAAAATATTCCCATTGTTTCTAAACCTGTCAGAACCCTTTCATCAAATTGCAGCCTTCATTCAGCTCAAGATTATACCTGATAATGTGCCAGTTTGACATACAGGCATCTGTCATTCTCCAACACAAGGGGCCACAAGGATGCTCAGAGGGCTGGAGCACCTCTCCTATGAGGACAGACTGAAAGAGTTGGGGCTATTCAGTTTGGAGAAGAGGAGGCTCCCGGGTGACCTTATTGTGGCCTTCCAGTATCTGAAGGGGGCCTACAAGAAAGCTGGGGAGGGACTTTTTAGGCTGTCAGGTGGTGACAGGACTAGGGAGAACAGAGCAAAGCTGGAGGTGGGCAGATTCAGATTGGATGTGAGGAGGAAGTCCTTCAGCATGAGAGTGGTGAAGCCCTGGAATGGGTTGCCCAGGGGAGTGGTTGGTGCCACTTCCCTGGAGGTGTTTAAGGCCAGGCTGGATGAGGCTCTGTCCAAGCCTAGTCTAGGGTAGGGTGTCCTTACCCATGGCAGGGGGGTTGGAACTAGATGATCCTTGTTGTCCCTTCCAACCCTGACTAATTCTATGATTCTATGATTCTAACAAAGAGAGAAAGAGAATAGACAAATGGAAAAGGTACAGAAAGTTTTCTTAACTTCCATGCTGCCCCAGCTTAAGACAAATCAACCACACTGAGGCCAGATTTAAATGCAACTCAGACCTGCTTGAGCTGATCACCTTGAAATGTTGAATTTTGCAACTGGTAGCAGGTGTATTAATGGTGCAAAGATCAGAGTGGCTAAGGACACAGAGCAGTAATGAACATGTGAAACTTGTTGTGCTCTTATAGCTCACATTGAAGTGCACAGTTCAAAACTTCTCCAGCTATTGTTATTCACAATCTAGGCTGTGTTCTGGTGCTGATGACCTACAGCCATACGCTGGGAGTTATGCTTCTCCATGTTGCCATAAAACACTGGTATTTAGGACTGGTATTTTCTAGAATCAAAATTTCTTTCTCAAGGTGTCCATGACACATTTTGAAGCTGTACTAACCTACAAGACAGAAACTATATGACTGCCGTTCTGTGCCAGCCACTTCTCTGCAACTTCATTTTTTCATCACACAGCACTTCTTCTCAGCCTGGGAGCTGCCTGTGCTGCTCCTGCCCAGCAGTCTTTCAGAGAAATGCAGAATGGATTAGCAGCATTCTTTGAGTTAGTTTAGAGATTTTGTCCCCTTTAGAGTATCAAAGCCTAATACAATAATTGGACCTGAACCCCACATGATTAGATGTTTATGCAACTTGTCCACCAACTCTGCTTGTGGCATTCCAGCTTATTTACCCTCTTCTTCCTCACACTTGGCACAATAGGAAGAGAAAAGCAAAAGTCAGAACTGTCTTGTCATGGCCCCAGCAGGTCCTGTAGCCTGAAGTTAAAGAAAAGATGCTCTTGACCATTCAGGTTGCTATTCTATATTTAAGATTTCTCAGTTGTGTAGCCTTCCTGGCCCTTCCTGACTGCTCAGAGAAAGAAGACTCCCTTTGTAAGTGATGCTTTTTCCAGGAAGAAGTGTTCCCTGTTAGGCTTTTTACTGTCTTCCCAGTGAGCTTCTTATTGTCATATTCCCAGGCACAGTCTAAAGACAGCACAACCGAAATCTTAGAATCATAAAATAATATAATCGTGAAGGTTGGAAAAAACTTTTAAGATCATCAAGTCCAACCATCAGCCTAACTACCATGACCACTAAACTACATCCTGAGGCACTACATCCACAGTGGTCCACAGTCTCCATGCATCAGGAGAAGTTTGTGGCAGATGTGACCAATAGTACTTTAAAATTTTTGATCCGTATGTTTCTGTGCATATATTTCAAAAACGAGGTCAAAAGTGCCTGTCTGCCCCCTTAGATGAAAACTACTGAGTTTTAGTTGTTACTGGAATTTATCTCTGCCTCTTGCTTCTATAAAAATTAAAAAGTTCCATTTTGACCATCCTTAACCCAGATGGAAACAGCCCACAATTATTGTGGTCTCAGGTAATGAACACCTTGAAAGTTAGCACAGCTTTTTATTGTTATTGCAGAGGTTAAATGACAGGTAAGGTGTGTCTGTGGAACTGCTTTGGCAATGAGCGTGGATTGGACTCCTGGTTT
Source organism: Psilopogon haemacephalus (assembly GCA_013396835.1). NCBI lineage: Eukaryota > Metazoa > Chordata > Aves > Piciformes > Megalaimidae > Psilopogon > Psilopogon haemacephalus. The sequence continues at coordinate 160,729 of VWZI01004404.1, read as the reverse complement.
TATGCCCTACTAAACTGTGTTGCATTGCCCAAACAGGAGATGAACTATATTAACTGAATAGGCCTTGTGCATTAACTGAAATGAAGGAGAACCATCAGCTGTGCTTAAGACACATCTGTATCTTTAGTTCTGGACTCATTCCAATGAGATCATTCCTTTAACTGAAAAGCAGCATCAACCTTAAGTTCTTATGTGGAAAACATCCAGACATGGATGCAGAGAGCCTATCAAGGCTCTTGAATGATGACAAAATTAAGCTGCAGGAATTTTAAATTATTGCTATATGATGGCACCAAGTTGTAATAGTGACCAGTCTGATTGCCTATTCACTGCCATATCGTTTTTTAGATGCCCTGTTCATGTTAGTTTACCACGGGCTTGCACTCTCATCAGGAGGGCACAGCAGAGCCTTGTCTTTTCACTGTCCAATAACTCCCACTTTCATTGTGTCTTCCTGGCTTGTAGTCAGATTGACTTAAAACAGCAGATTAAAACAGGCCAGCTGAAGTTGTTACTGCTCCTTGCCAGCCTCCTTTCGGACAAACATTGTCACAGCTGGTGCTGTTTTAACGCACAGCATTGCTGCTGCACTCATCAATTTTCCAAGGGTATCCACAGAAAGCTCCCAAATCCCCTGTTTCTGATTGTTTAAGCATGGAATTAAAAAGTGAGGGAAATGCAAGGTTTGGGTAGATGGTGCAACCTGAAGCATTAGCCTTTACTTTAGGCTCCTCTTTGACTGCCCAGTAGATGTATCATTGCTCCCCGGGTCAGCAAGACCTTCAGATCCCAGAGCAGCCAGTGCCAGACTACATGCAGTATGCACTGGCCACTGTTACATGCCAGAATGCATAGTTCACCAAAACAAAAAGGAAATTGGCTGGTTTAATCAACACAGATGAAGGAACGAGCTGCCATCATTCTTCAATTTATTCCTCAATGTTTTTCATGCCTTCTTCCAAGTATGCAATCAAAAGTAGTGGGGGGACACATCTCCTGATTGGGTGGAGGAGCAATGGCAATGCAAATCACCACTTGGAGTCTTTGAGCGCTCTTCCAGTCTTGTGTATATTTTTGCTATCAGTAGCTTGTGAAATTATTTCTGCTGTCAGCCTACAGCCCTATGACAGTAGTCACTCGGAGGTGGGGTGTATGATTACACCTCTCATCCCACCTCCTCCCCAGAAGTCTTTGGTCCAGACATATCAGGACTCATGGAAGATTCCTTCTGGCTAATCCGTATCGCCCAGCAGTTCCCTAAGAACATGGGAAAGCCTCCAGCAACAGAAGGAGACTACTTTAGTACTCTTTCACACTACCAAGCAGTGTATTGCAGCACTAACACATTGAAGGTTCTAGTCCATTAACCTTAAAATGAGCTTATCAAGGGAGATGGCAGTGCTTGTAGGAAAACAAAGCATTCAAAGCTGCTTGCAAATCCAAACTATCCTCCGCTAAAGCATCATACCTCATCAGTGATACTTGCAGTAGCAAAGTGAATCTTCTCTGCAGCTACCATCTTAATCTCCATCTTTCTGAATTTAGCAACAGAGCTACAAGCTACAGCACCTTTCAGGAGTTTCAGTGTCAGGTCTCTGATTGTGTTCCTTTGTTCAAGATATTTGCTCATAGAAATTTAGTTCAAGGTATAACAATAACCCAAACCACAATGCAAAGCAGACCAGCAGGATAGCCTGATCTGACTTGAACATGGCACTGTCTAGAGTGGAAAGCTGTTGTGGCATTGTTGTTAGATACTTCAGAGTTCATGAAGCTGAATCATTCCTTTTAAATATGAGTAACCCAAGTCATGGCATCCCCATTACTTGGGGCTGATTTCCTTTGAATTAGTTCTTTTGTTGTTAGTCTGTATGTTAGAAACATTTGTGTGATTCATCAGTCACCAAAAAAAGTAATAATTTCTCCAAAGGGAATTCCTATAGAACAGGAATAGATTTCCCTGTTCCTATGCAATAGGATCGTAGAATCATTGTGGTTGGACGAGACCTTTAAGATCATCAAGGCCAATTTTTAACCCAGCATGACCAGGTCACCACTAAACCACGTCCCTGAGCACCACACCAATACATCTTTTAAATACCTTCAGGGATGGTGTCTCAACCTCTTCCCTGGGCAGGCTGTTTGAATGTCTGACAAACCCTTTTGTGAAGAAAATTTTCCTAATGTACAACCTAAACTTCCCCTGGTGAAACCTGAGGCATTTCCTCTTGTCCTACCAGCTGTTATTTGGGAGAAAAGACTAAAATCCAGCTTGCTACAACCTCCTTTCAGGCGTTTGTAGAATGCAAGGAGTTCTCTCACAAGCACACTTCTCTTCAGGCTTAGCATTGCCGTTCTTTGGACATGGTCCGGCACTTCAATGTCCTTTTAGTGAGGGGTGCAGCCTCACCAGTGCAGGGTAGAGTGGGTTGATTACTTCCCCAGTATAAACTTCTGCATCCTTCTGTCATCCACGCTTAGACTGCTCTCTTCCAAAAGCCAAGAAATCCTGCAAGAAGATACTTTGGTCCTTCGTGAAGCATCGACGGGGCCATCACCTTGTCATTGGCTTTGGACGCCATCCACTGGCTGTTTGAAAGCCTGTAAAATAGGATCACTGGTTAGCCACGTATCACAGCTCCATCTCTCAGTTCGTGAGGGGACACTATCATATTTCTCTTTATCATTATCGATAGGAAAGTTAAGAAGATACTAAGCAGCTTCTCCCTCATTCACACGCACGCACACATGGACACACCAACAACCTGGCTAAGTTCACAAGGGGATTTATTAAATTAAAACCCTCACAGTTGACCAAACATTGAGGAGTTCCCTTGAAAGCCTGCATTCAACCCCGTGATTGGGCACAGTGTATACACTGTGTGGTTTGCTGAGCTTTTACCCCCAAGCTGGCATCTGGGAGGGCTTTTATTGCATTAGTATGCTTGGTGAAATCAGAGCAAACTCTGTGCTCTGTGATTAATAATGTGTTAAGCCACAATTCTAAATTATTTCAACCTTTCAATGGTTATGGGAACATTAACAAGACTTATGGTTGGACTGTATACTGCCAACAGGCTGAAAGAGCTATCATTTATTACTGGGCATTCTTGTAGCAAAAATGTGTAATACTACCCTGGTAAACTGTATAGAAAAAAGAATTATGTGTTTTGGTACAGCATTTTCTCAAATTAGAAATCAAGTGACACCTTCTGCATTACCAATGTTTTTATTGAGAAGAAAGAGAGCAGAAATGCACTTAAAATTTCCCAAACACTTCTGCCCTGCAATATTGCAACAAAGCTTTGCTCGTTGTGTTGGCTGATTTAATCCACTTATACCACAGTATTTTGTGGTGATTTGTTGTTCAGTTTCACCATATGCTTATAATAGCCAAGCCAATCCATCATTTCCCAGTTATTTTCTTGTAACTGTGCCTTAACTGTCTCAGGGCCTCTCTGAAGTCTATTAATTGTCTTCTCACTGCTTTCAGTTAAATTCTTTCCTCCTCCCCTCATACAGCAGAAATAATTTTAATTTTATGATTATCAACCTATCTCATTAAGCATTTGAAGGGACTGGGGATTTCCAAGGATCACACATCAAGGGCTTGCTATTTTGGGCATAGGAGAACTGCAAAATCAGTGACCTCTCTATCTCTGTACATCTCTCTGTATCTGTGTACATGCGCATGCGTGTGCCACAGCCTCATGTCCTCACTGCATCTGCAAGCAAAATCTCTGTTATTCTAGTGATAGAAGAAAATTTTCAATCATGATTAAAAGAAAGAAGTCCACGTTGCAGAGAACAGGAAAAGGCTGAGGAAGCACAATCGCAACTCCAGGAAAACAAGTTCACAGTCTGTGATGTGATTCATTTCATGCTCCTTCTGTTCCACTCAGGCTGGATGAGGCTCTGCCCAGCCTAATCTAGGGTAAGGTGTCCCTGCCCATGGCAGGGGGATTAGAACTAGATGATCCTTGTGGTCCCTTCCAACCCTGACTGATTCTATGATTCTATGACTCTATGTTCCCAAAACAAGCACTCCAGATTTGTCATCCATACTGTTCTTTGCTTAAAGTAGAAAAGAGATATAGTCCTAGGAAAGATTGTGATCTCTGCTGAGACCTCGGTAAAGAGCTTGTCTTGTATTAAAATAACAGGACCTCAAAATATCCTGTTCCAAAAGTTAGAGCCTCAATGAAAACTGAAACAGTGCTTTAGGCAAAAAAAAAATCCCCCTGGCTCACATCAAAGGACCCCAATGATATTAAAATGCATGTATCCTCATCACTGTACCATTTCTCCAATACACTTCTTCTGTGAGGCCTTAGGGCAAGTAACCATTATATGCCTCAATTACCCCACTGGTAAAATAAAAATAGTAATATTTCCCTCCTTTTAAGATTTTCAGATAGGAGGTCACATGAAATAAGAGCCAAATGTTACCACCACTGATCCTCAGAAATCCATTCCCTGCTGGACTTCTGGATTCTGATGCAAAAGTGTTAGCATAATATGTTCTGTACGTGTAGTGTGGCATTTACATTGACCTCCATTTCCAGTGAAACCAGAACCAAATGTAATCTAAAAATTGATAGGAAACACAAGAAGCAAACATTGCAGGCTGTACCAAATGAGTAGCAGTTATTGCTCTATGCACATAAAATCCAGCATGTGCCAGCTCTACAGCTGCTTCTGAAAATAATGTGTAATGTCACAATTTGGGCTTTTTGGGGTGCATCTACATTTTTCAATTAATTTCTAGTACTGACATCCATGCTAAGAATAAATAATTGCAGTTTCCCCACCCCCCGCCTTTTTCCTCTTTAGAAATGTGTGATTAACAAGCAAAAAGACTTTTCATTCCTCAAGACAGCTCTGCCTGCACTCATCTCAGATTAACCAGGCAGGAGTTCAGCCTTAGGGGGATGTTGAGCACTTAACTTGCATCAGAATCATAGAATCATAGAATAGTTTAGGTTGGAAGAGACCTCAAAGATCATCCAGTTCCAACCCCCCACCATAGGCAGGGACACCTCCCACTAGATCAGGTCGCTCAAGACCTCATCCAGCCTGGCCTTGAACACCTTCGGGGAGGGAGCAGACACAACCTTCCTGGGCAACCTGTTCCAGTGCCTCACCACCCTCACTGTGAAGAATTTCTTCCTAACATCCCGTTCAAATCTCCCCTCTGCCAGTTTAAACCCATTATCCCTCGTCCTGTCATTACAAGTATTTGTGAATAGTCCCTCCCCAGCCTTCCTGTAGGCCCCCTTCAGATACTGGAAGGTTGCTATAAGGTCTCCTCTAAGCCTTCTTTTCTCCAGGCTGAAAAGCCTCAACTCTCTCCTCCTGTCCTCATAGCAGAGGTGCTCCAGCCCTCTGATCATCTTCGTGTCCCTCCTCTGGACTCTCTCCAACAGTTCCATGTCCTTTCTGTGCTGGGGGCTCCAGAACTGCACACAGTACTCCAGGTGGGGTCTGATGAGAGCAGAGTAAAGGGGGAGAATATCCTCCCTTGCCCTGCTTCTCTTAATGCAACCCAGGACACGGCTGGCTGGCTGAGCCGCATGTGCACACTGTTGGCTCATGTTGATCTTCTCATCCACCAGGATCTGATCTGAGGATCAGAGCCCAGATCCTCAGTTGTGCTTTGAGGAGAAGTAAGAAGGGAAGTGGCCCTGTTGATCTGTCATGTGTTCCAGGAGCACCTCTTAGTTTTGGTTAGATAATAAAGTGCCTTGTGCAAAGTTTTTGTTTCTTTTATCTCTCTGATCTTTTAAAATAAATAAATTAATTAAAGAAATTAAAACTTTGCCTGGAGGAAGTACAAAATAAGGCGGTGGAGGTGTGTTTAGTTTGGCAGCCATGATGGGAGAAGAGCTCATTGCATGGCAAGGAATTATCTCAATTCAGCATTCTTCTGATACCTTCTCGAACTCTTCTCAGACTCGCATCCCCTTCACTACTCTGCCTGTTCTCCAAACTATTGCATTACTCCTCCCAGGCTGAGTGATTTAAAAATGTTTGAAGGGAGCTTGACTAAATTTAAAGCTGTCCCTGAACTCCCCTACTACCCAAGACAAGTTCACTACAATCATGAAGAAGAGAAGGGGTCAGCAAGCTTTCAAAGAAATCATGTCAAGCTTTATTTCTCTTTCCCATCCCAGAGGTTAAGCATGCCTTAGCAACACAGCAGGAGCCATAGGCTGCAGCCTCATGAGCAGACATCTGCTAGATTGTTTGGGACTTAGCAAGGATCCCAAGGTGGTATAAAACAGGAGAGATGAGTAAGGTCCACAGTCTGGAATAGCTATATCCTGACAGAAGGCACTGCTAGTCTGAACTGCTGCTGGCTGAGATGAGAATCTGGCACTGTGCTTTCCAGTTGCTATGGCATACTTAAAAAAAGTTCATGCTAGACACTCATATCTAATATTAGAGAGATATCTCTTTAGCCAAAAATGCCTGGTTTGTCTTTTCCCCTCTCTTTACCTCTGAAACTAGGAATCTGGTCTGGTTTATTTTCTGAGAGGTAGGATACCGTGACAGCAAAGGATACCCAGTTTTAGCCTTTGTGCAAAGCACATGTCCATTAAGTACTCTGAATTAGCAGTGGTCTGGCATCAGTAACAAAAACTGCAAGAGGCTGTGTTACTGTGCTTGTCATGTAGAAGAATATAGTTCAGAGCTCGCCTACAGAAGTGCCTCAAATCTGTAAGAGAGTCAAAAGAAAATCATGTAAGCTCAAAGTTCAGCAAGGTATTTCCTTCGAATACTACATTCCTGCCACAAACACACAGCAGCATCCTGGCGATTGCCTCATCTACCTGCCTGCCTGCACAGATATTTCGAAAGTAATTTCTGCAGTAAGCCCTCAGCAATATTTTGCAGGCATTGCTTCTGGTTTCTTAGTTTAGATATATGCACACTTCAGAATCTTTGTAAGCTATCTCTTCTGGTAAAAGAGTGCCACCTCATGACCAATGCAGAGGAATTAAACAACTCACAGCAGTAAAGCTGAAAGCGCTCTAGTGCTCACCACCAAGGAGGACTGAACAACTCATACCCAATGTATCTCACCAGCATCACAACACCCTGAGACAAAAGTTCCATTGCCAAACAAGTGCTTTCTGTTTCAGGAGAAAAAGCTTAGCGTCATTGGAGAGCACGAAGCCCATCCACAGTTTTGAAGGTAAATTAATTAGTCAGAGTAACAGGCATTTTGCAGGCTTATACACAAGGTACTTTTTTCCCCTCAAAAGCCCATTCATTCTTTTTCAGATGCCTCTGTACTCTGTTAGGTACCCTCCCCTGAGAACTCTACAGTTTTTTAGTGTGGGCACCCTCTTCCTCTTGCTTTCTCCAGTTGTTTTCCCCTGCATAGACACCAATTCTCAAATTGTTGTTTTGGTTTTTTTTAGTAAAACAACCAAGTTTTCTCACCAGCCGGGATTAAAAATGTTAAACTGAGAAGAATTTAGGAGTACTAAAAGTACTAATTACTCTCTTGCTTCAGTGCATGTGGGTGCATGTGTCAAAGAAGCTCAGAATTTCCCTGCCCTGTTACCAGCTGGAAATATTCATAGCTAAATTAAACACATTCTCATGGATTAATCTGTCTGTGCTCATCCCAAAACCAGGTAGTTTTAATATTAACAACAAATGGACAAGGAATGACTTTTTACTTGGGTTTTACCATTCCCCNCCCCCCTTTTAAATGAATTCAGACATTGGGGAAAGTGCTAGATTGAAAAGACTAGAATTTGAAGTGTGGATTTTTTTCCCAGAATAGCAATATCAGGAGAGTAGTACTGAAGCCTTCCTAAAACCTCAACTGCTGTTATCCTGCTTTATTGGACTCATTGCAAAATTCCAGACAGAAATTAAAGATGAGAATCAGCTTCCTCCTCCCCACTTCATATAAAACTGAAATCAATCGAAACCAAGCGAAGTATTAATATTTCTAAAATGGTCGTTGATCTACCAGCAGGTACATTAATAGCACCTAGTGGCAGACAGGATGCCAAACAGCTAAAATATAGATACAAATTTTGACATCATTTTACTATTAAGTAGTGTTTCAGAACTGAAAGATTTTGCATCTCATTCCCTGATGCAGTCAGTTTTTGCTCAACCCTGCATTTCAAAAATACATTGCTGAAGTTGACAGATAGCCAATATTATTAACCTGAAAGCATCAACTTAATACGTCTCATCCTATGAGCTGACAAAAAAAAAAAATCAAAACCCACTTGCTATTCAGTGGGAGGATTTTAACAGCACAGATGATTTTCTTTGCATAACTGCTAGAAGGCCTCAAAAGTTCATCAAAAATCAGAGCTGCATGAAGTCAGGGATTCACTGATGCCTTTGTTATGATCAAGGTAACAATGGCTGAATCAATGAACCTAATTTAAATTTTAATTAAAGATTATTGTTAAGGCAGATGACTTTTTAAGCTTATTGTGTTCAACTGTTTCCCTTAAAAGGATTTTTATAAAGGAGTTGACTCATCACTCTAAATGATAGTGTGAACAAATGTTTGGTTGTTTGAACTCTCCCCTGTTAAGAAAATGAAAAGGTTTAACAGCTACTAATCACACCCACCACTTGATAAAACTCCTTCTCCCAAAGCAGGTGTGTTAGCACAGGGCCACAGACAGTGTAGGTGTTCATCAGACAAGACTGCAGCTCTGACCCTCCTCAATTCTTGCTCTGTACACTCACAAAATTGGGAGCATGCTTCAAAGTATCTGACCAAAATTTCTCCACCTACCAAGGGCTATGCTGCAAAGAGGTTGTGGTAGGTTTAAAATTACCCCCGAAATAAAATCACCAGGCAATCTCAGAAGGTTTGGAAGCAAAATTAATCTATATTTACAGCAACCCAAAATTTAAAAGCATAAAATACAATGAATATGTGCAAAATATATTTACACAGATTTGCAATTATTTACAATTCAGAAATAATACAACCCCCACCTCGAATAGTTACTCCAACCCCTTTGGACAAAGGAACAAGAGAATAGCTTTCCCCCTTTAGAGAGATCAGAAGATCCCTGCTGCTATCTACTTAGCCGTAAACAAGAAGTCTCAGCCAAGGTCAGCAAAGCCATGCACAGGGATTAGCCAGCAGCTAGAGTGAAGAAGAGAAAAAAGGGAGTGAAAGCAGTTTGTGCAGTTTATACTAATTAACAATCCAATGCAATGATACAAATTTATCTATTACTTTTCTTCAGCAGCTAGAGTGAAGAAGAGAAAAAAGGTAGTAAGAACAGTTTTTGCAGCATACTTTATACTAATGAACAATCCAATGCAATGATACAGACTTATCTTTTTTTTTTTTTTTTTGTATCCAATGCCCTGTTTTATTTACTTTGTACTCAAATATGTCCAGAAAGTTCCTATTTCTTGTTTACAATTTAAAACAGGGCTAGAGTGCTAGATCTAAGCCACCATACAGATCACAGGAATGGAGATAGAGGCAGTCCATGCTTACGCCACCCAAGAGGAGAGGAGATGCTGCCAGCTGAATTAACCACCATCAGCAAGCAGCAACACCTTTAGGAAGCTGAGCTTCATCTAAAATGCCCAAGGAAAGGACTGGTTGCTTGTTTGCTTGGTTAGAGAACCAGAAAGAACTGTGCTGTTATTAGCCAGTGCTACAGAGCTGGGCTGATCCAGCTGTCACACATTCCCATGCCCAGCTGGTTTTTGTAGGCTGATGTGTGATAGTAGCTGGCCTTCTCTAGTGGCAGCTATAAATGGTTTCAGCAATTCCATCAGGATTCAGAGCTTTCTTCTGAAAATCATGGAGCACCTTTACACCAGTCCCCTCGGTACTCTTTCAGGTGAAGTATAAATAAAACCCAAAAGCTCTGAAACTGTGATATCTTTAGAAAAACTGATTTCTTCAAGCTGTCTGTTTTAAAAACAAGTATACCTACCTACGCTTAGCTTCTTTTCCAGCCCACCTAAAAGGATGCACTGTTATGAAACTGTTCAGGCAACCCCACTGAAATGTTCTGTTGCTTAACAAAAATCCAACTGGTTTTGGATGGGACATAATTTCTCTTTATTTGCGTTGCATTTCCAAACATCACTTCTTACTAGCATCTGCCTGGCAGAAACAAGTGCTTTATCCTGAACTCTTTCATCTTCTCCTCTGATTTCACAGCAGCTAAACCAGGCTTCAGCAATGCCATTAGCCACAAACCCAGAAACAACCACGAAAATTCTTGGTGGGTAATTCACAAGATTTCGTTGTCAGAAAGCTAGTGATCTTCCCTGTTTCCTGAATTTTACAGTACGCCATGCTGCGTATTCACACTGTTTTGTCTTTAATCCTGGGTTCGTAAACATTTCCACAGTAAAATGTGACATTTTTATAAAAAGCTCTAAGCCAGTAAAGCTCAGAATAGAGGAAAGCTTGGATTCTCTGATCTCTCTGTAAGTGGCATTTCAGGAGGAGAAACAAAAGCCATCCAAACACGCAGGCTCAAATTACACGTTTAAGAAAGCCTGCACAGCAAGAAGAGAAATAGATCACACATCTGCCTTAATTAAATGTTTTTCTCACAGTCATGGCCATGGAAGTGTACAGTAGGTACAAGCAGTTACAGAAAACGCTTCTTTCGCAGCAAGCAGCATCCCAGCTAAAGAGGTTCTTGGTTCTTCTCCCAGCATTAATGATAGCAGGGGGTTTCAGGAGTGTGCAAACATGCCTTGTTCTAGTTTCTAGCACTGTGTGTGTTCCTCAAGAGGGATGCATATGCTATGCATTATGTAGCATAGAGTAAATGTAGCAGTCAGTTATAGTTTTCCACAAAAGCCTGTCGCTCTGTGTATATGTCTTCAAGAATGCCATCTTGGAAGAGGTGTCACGTAAACCATGCTACTCCTTTCAAAGGCCAAAAGCATTTAGGGTCTGTATTCTCAGCAGGTGGGCACACCACCTGCAGAGCAGCCAGCTCACCTAATGCCATCCCTGAACAGTGCCCTGGGAAGCTTGATGCAGATATGATGAAGATGCATCTGAACAATTTCATCCTGCAGTATCAGCCCGAATATTTTGGAAGAGCAGTTCCTACCCAAGCTGCACATCAGTGGAGATTTCAAAAAGACATTGGGTTGTACCAAACACTGAATCTTAGAGGATGCTTTGGGGATTTTTTTTTTTTCTTCCTTCATTTCCTACCTTCCTCTCATCCCATTCTCATCTTCTGCCTTCTCAGCAAGGAGTGGCATTGATATTGGACTTGATCTCTGGAGGTCACTTCCAACCTCTAAGGTTCTGTGATTCTGAGATTCTATGAACTTGCTTCTGAGATGCTAACCTCATCTAGCCTTCAGTTTATGCAGAACAGAGAGAGGACCTGTTCTACTATTCTCTTCCAACAAGGGAGCAGCTCAGGCAGTTCCTTCTTCACCCTTCTTTATCTGAAACTGTATTTTCCTGTGAACCTCTGCACCTTCATAAAAGATGAAAGAAGGTGCAGGGGACTCAGAGATCTAGAGGCAAATGGACTCTCTTTACCTTCTCTCAGCCTGAGATCATGCTGCATGAAGCCAGCTATGGCACAGCACTGCTGCAATCCAGTCTACAGCTGGGTCTCCCACTCCTCCTCTCCTCTTGTGGTGCTTTTATGAGATGTATTTTTCCCCCGGAGCAATGAATCTGGTGGCTGGAAAGAGATGGTAAAACAAACTGAGCCCCCCAGTGCTTTCAAATGCCAAGGTAACCAAACTGGAACATGTGTGTGAATTATATATTTTATGAGGTTCTCTGAAATAAGAATTAAAGATGATGCTTATGATTGTGGACAAGAAATAGGGAGCCAGCAGGAACTCATGCAAAGGCTGTAATTCTTGATGGCTGGTTATCCTCTCTGTTATGAGGTAATCTATCAAGATAGACGGAGAGGTCCAAAACCATAAACTGGATTATTAGCTTTAATGTATTGCCATATCCCACTGCCACCTAGGAACCTCTCTGCACCATGTCAGACCTCCACTCTGGTTGTTTAAGTTGCACTGGGTAGCAAAAATTCCTGCCAAAACCCTCCTCCAGCAAGGTAGTGGCAGGCAGCTCAGCTGGAGTTTGCCTTTGCTGCCCGCTCCCAGCTGTTTGCTAGGAAATTGTGGAGCAGGCTGCCCACGCACGTTGCCAGAGAAGAGCATCCCATCTGTGGGCCAGAAGTCATTGGACTAATAGCAGTGTATTTTTAATAGGTCATGACAGGTTTACTCCGCACTTTGCATTTTGAAAGCAGAGACCCTGAAAATACAACCATGCGCTACAGCTTTTTAGAACAAAATTGCCCCATATCCTCCTCTGCAAGTATCTGCTAGGAGAAATAAAACACTTGTGTGGTACTGATTGAATGTCTGAGAAACGACCAAATCTATAAATGTATCCCAACAGTCAAACACAGAGCAGGGTACAAAATCCTGGCACTTCGTGTTCCAGCTCCACCAAATTGAGTCTCCTGTTTCCAAGGACTCTGAGTGCCAATTCTGGAACGAGTTTCTCTCTCTGGTCAGACTCTGCATTATTTGATATATTAAATTTCCACAGATTTAGTCGACAGAAAAATGCAATCATCGTCCATTTGAAAAGGCACAGCTGAAAAAAACTATTAAAATTCATACACATCAGGCAGCTTGATTTGCTGGGCATGGCCTGAATGTAAGGCTAAATGAAGGTTAAATATTGGCTGAATAGTAATTGTGCCGTCTCTTTCAGAAGCTGTTTATTGAGAGCATATATAGTACTGTTAGCTAAAAGTGGCAGCACATTTGAGACTGAATCAGACAATCTTCTCAACCTTATGCATAAACAAAGCTACTTGCCATTAGAAAGCAATAAATTAGACACAAAATACTCAATGGAGTGCATTTAATTCCTGGTAGGAAAAATATTAACCAAGTAAATCAAATATTTCTAAGTCAACATTTTTTGCATCGGAATGTATCATTTTGCTGGCACTGAAATCTCCTACCGGAGAAGAAAGAAATGTGCATTTAAAAAATATTTGGAAAAAAAAGACTAAAACACGGCCATCTTTTCCTATTTTAGCTGCTGCATTACATAATGTATCACATTTGAAGAAGTCAGAATGAAAACAGAATGCTTTGGCTGATCCAAGTTCTATTTTGTTTAGAATTTTTTTTTTGGGGGGGGGGTTATACTTTCTCTGTTGTCTTCCTATTTTAGAAAGAAATAAATTTAGAAATGTCAGAAAGTCTCTCTGACATGTAATTATGGTTTCTCGTCAGCAAAACTTCCTATGCTTATTCATTTCTTCTGTGAAACATGACCTATTAATACAAGTCTTCCACAGGGGATGTGATTTCATTACCATTGCTGATGGTCAGGTCAGCTGCTCCAGTCCCCTCCAATGGCAACTTGTGTTTTCTGGTGTGGAGCTTGTCCCTGGTCCCATCACCAGCTGCAAGAAAAAGACAGCAGCTACCACAAAGACCTCTGATCAGAATTCACAAATGGCATTAGATCAAAGCCACAAATTTTCAAATATAGTGATCAGCTTCTTGGTCTGATTCAGAAATATTAAAATAGAAATAGCAAATTACTGAAATCATTTATGGGGGGGGAAAAAACAACCCACCAGTTTTAACATTAAAAAAGGAAGAAGGAAATAAATAAACCAAAGAAAATAAAAGCCAATGAATGTGAATTCCTTATATTCTTACAGGAAAATAATCTGTCTCCCCAACTCCCTTCCTCTCACACACACTCCACACTAGCCATTGCAACAGAGCCAGGAGCAGCCACACTGCAATGAAGCTGGGGCATGGAGAAGACACACATACATCATTCATAACCCACAACATGAGGATGTTGTGCAACAAATTCTCAGGCTCACAGATATTGAAAAGCACTCTGGCAACTCTTCCAGTTTCAAGTGCTTTCAAGAGCTTTAGCCACCGCTTAGGATGACACAATCTCCAATTTTCAGGTGTGTTCTGAATCAAGATATCAGAACTCCTGGGAATTTCCCATTGCTAGCTCTGAATGAGAGGTTATATATAGTGAGATATATTTTATGTACTCGAAACTGAAAGAAACCCACTGATTTCTTGTCAGATGTATATAAATACAAAAAGGAGGGAGGAAATAATCTTACCACAGCATGGTGTTTGCAACATTCTCCAGCAGTAATAACTGAATCTTCAACTTTACAAAAAGTGGTAAATTCAGAGTATAATTTTTTTTGTTTCTTTTTTTTTTTCCTTTATTGATTGTTTTTTTTTTTTAATAGTAGGGAATGTTTCTGACAATAACTTGGTAACAGTGTGGAAATTTTATTCTAAACCTCTGTTCTTTTTTGAGGCAATCATTTTCACACCAGGGAGAATTGTTTGGTGCAGATTTAACAGTGAATGTCTAGATAAGGAAGAGAATATATTACAAACACATGTACTGCATGTATATCTCAGCATGTCCCTTGTGGCACACCAGTAAAATAGACCCACCAAAGAGAGGTAATTTGTCAGAGCCCACGCAATATCTGCAGGAGAACCAAGGTATCAATCAGTTCTTGACTCCTAGCCTTTTGCTTGTTTTTAATAGCACACATTACTTTCTTGTTCTCCTTAACATCTAAAAATAGCAGACTGACAAATCTTGCACCAAATATATTTGAGAGCAAAAGGTCATCTGGGCAGAGACCATCTCTGCCTTGTAGCACACAGCTTGGAAATGCTTAACGAAGACAGCAGCAGTACTCAGATACAAACTTAAAAGTCGCCATAACTTTTTTAGAGCAATATAATAAGAGCATTGCACATGCACCACCTGCTCCCACCTGGAGGCTCCAGATCCAATTCTGTACTCCTGTACATCTGAAACTCCACTCCCTCCAGAAATGGGGACACCACTGGTTTCTGTGCACACCTGAGTCCTCTGCTGTTGAGGTCTTACTTTGGGATGAACTGTGAAGTAAACTTCCCATGTAACGACGGAAAATAGGTCTTTCTTAGGGGATATTCCATTCCATTTTGTACAGCAGAAAGTCTGCCTTGCTTTCCTAAGTGCCAGAAGGAAATCACTGAACATCAAATAGGAAGATGCAGTTAGTAATGCACAATAATTGTCATCCCCTTTTCTTTCACAAGAGTGGAATTTGAAAACTAAAAGTCCTGTTGCAACAAAGACTACCTGAAGTGAAAGAAAAATGAGGTTGTTTCTGTGTCATTTACAATAGGCTTAAAATCACTGTATTTTGGACCAAACATCCTAGATTACATGATTCTGAAGCATCCCTTTTCCCCTTTTTAATAGCTTCTCTTTTTTTTTATTTTCCTTTTTTGCTTGGTTTGGGTTTGGTTTTTGGTTTGGGGTTTTTTAATGCCTCTCATCAGAAAGCGAAATAACATATCGTAAGCGTGCATGGCACAAACATATTTTTGTGCTAGCTACCATGAAGTCTTCATTTAAGTGCTCTGTGAGGAAATGCAACAAGTCACTCTGGGTCAGCATGACAAGCCCTTGCAGCACTGTAAAACAGTGCAAGGAATAAGCATAAATAGCAATAGACAGCATGAACTGTAACCTCAAAACTGCATAGGGCAACTTTTCAAGTGTAACGAATCGGAAGGTGGCATCAACTTTGTTATTAATTCTAATCAGTCAAAGGTGGGGATGTAACTTCACCTGCATGTCAGCAACAGCTTAAGGGCACTATTCTGTCCTTTTCTTAGACTACATGGTGCAAACATTAAGCTTGATAAAAGCTTTCACTCTACCTTCAAGAAAAACTGCTGATGGGGTACACTGAATTAGTGTCCACAGCTTGTTCAGGTAGGGCTCCTAGACACTGCAGTCTCTGAAAAGGAAAAGCCCACGATACCAGGAACTAGAGCATGGTCCCACGTTGAAGCAAACAAGATATAATGTCACGGATGTGGCTTCTACAACATCCCCACCCTCATACAGGTACCTTGCAGCTGGAGTCCAGCTGCGTGTCAAATTCAATAGAATCAGAAAGCAGCTTATCAGGCTGGCTCCTGCTCACAAGCCACTCCTCACTCTGCAGCACTTCTCTGCAGTTCAGGGCCTCGCCTACTGAACGACAATGATCAGCACTTAGATGACAGATTAAAGTTTTCATTACACTGGTTGTATGGCGAAAAGATCATCCAAAGCAGTAACTAATTGCTGATTTCAGACACAGGGAGCTATCTGTTAACAGAAACAATTTTCTTCCCGTTTGAAAGCAAAGCAATAAAAAGGTTGCTGTATTAGCTTGGCTGCTTAAACAAACAAACAAAAAATCATCCTTTACTCAAACCCCATAATTTATTTTGTCTTGTCTGATACAAGGATCAAAACTCAGCTTACAAATCACTTTGCACAGTTCTGATCCAGGAACAGGGGTGAGGGAGCAATAGGAACAGTATCAGCCATGGCATATCTCTTTCACAGAGAAGTGGCAAATCCTCGAATGCTAGTTACAGTCCACAAAGCCCTAACTGAACATTAAATATAATAACAACCTCACAACAAAGAAAGAAGGCAATTGATTTTACTACTTAGGTAACTTGTCTAGCAATCAGGTATTTGTACAACACTGTCATGATTCCCTAGTCTGTGGAAACATAAACAGACTGAAATGCTGTCTTTAAGACCTAACAGAAAGCTGCAACGTATACAAAGGCTCACTACCACTCATTAAAAATGCTTTGAGTTTAAAGGAGTGAGACAGCAGTTGAGGGTAACCATCAGAGGTCTCACCAGCTCACAGCACATTTAAACTGCAGTGTGTGGTGAGGTGAACAGGTGCAAGCACAAGCCCATTGCTCTGCAACCTGATCCTGCCACTGCCATCACCCCATGGCAGCAGGGACAGATGGTGTAGGAAGCTGTGGAGCTGCCGTGCCAGGACAGGCAGGGGCAAGCAGCTGCCCTGCCTAGCAGGAATGCTCCTCTGTCACCACCCGCTGCCCCAGCTTCACTCCACGCCTCAAACAGCAGGGCCTGAGAGTCCAGCCTCAAGGTTTTTCCTGGGCTCCAATGTTCCCTCTCAAATAGATCATTCCTTCCGGTTATACTTTTAATTAATTTAGAATTAATTATTTGGGTCTTCTAGTTTCATGGCTTATTTTGAAAAAGCCCAATTACTGCTGAGCTAAGTAGCTCTAAAGGCTCCCCAGCTCTCATCTACCCTGAAGGGAACCAATTAAAATGAGACACTAGTCAAAATGTCAAACCACAATCATTTTAAGAGACATTGTGCAACAGATCTATGGTTACACATAAACCACACAATTACTGAATAAACCACGCCATAGTCAGATATTTAAGTCCTACAATGCCCTCACTCAAGATGCAGCCTCCCTTGACAACCAAGACTGTGTTCAGATCTTGCAGCAAGTAACAAAAGGCACATTTCCTTTAACAGGACAATTAAAGCTGTGGAGTATCATGAAACACGTAAATTAGACCATATTTTAAAAAAAAAAATAAATCTCAAAATCAGAAAATACAGTCCAGAAGCTCTGATGACCATAGAGCTGAAGGGCCTCCAAGTCAGCACAGGCAGAGGCTGACAAAGCCACACCATGCAGAACTGCAGAAATCCTTCTGTCCTTCCAGAGCCATGCAGGCACACTGACAATTATTTCAAGGATCTCTGCAACTGTGGAACAATTTAATCTAGAATCTGTGTGATCCACTTAGTAACTTTTCTTCTGTATTAGATTTCTCAGACCTTTAAAGATCATAATGAGGTCTCTCGTACATGTGACCCTCACTAAAGTCTTTTTCTCTATTTCAACTTACTTGCTTTAAAAATCCTAAATCTTTCATTCTAATTCTGCAAATACTTTGTCTAGCTGTGGAAAAGGTATTAAATCATTGCTGAATGGGAGACTAAGTTAAACACCAAGACAGGTCAACATTTCAGAAGAGGCTCTGTTTTAAATGAGCTGTTACTCTACCATAATCAGTTAATCTTTTTTTACTTCCACAGAGAAGTGCTCTCCTCTTTCCTACCAATCAAACAGATTTTTCCTAACCAAAGCAACAGGATCTCTGAGTTCTTGGTCTGAGCACAGCAAGACAATACTGTTTCAAAGGGATTTCTTTTTTTTTTTTTCTAACTTAACCTTATTGTCCTTGTTATGAAAAGTCCAAAGTTCCCAAAGTTCCAGAAAATAAGTCTAAGAAAAACACAAGTCCTAGGAATGTCTCCTTTGGAGACACCATCCACTGGTTTTGACACTCCATTGTGAAGCAGCAAAGAAACTGGTCAGAGACCAGCCCATAGGGGTGTCTGAGACGTCAAGGAGGACGTTGTGACAGCATGGGTTGCTGCTATCCTTTTTCATCCCCAGCCTGCTGATGCCTCCATCCTGGGTCAGGGAGATCCTATTCAATACTGCATCCACACTTTTGGGTCTGCCCAGAAGAACACTGCAAAATCAGCAAATATTCCCTTGGGGAAGCTGTGGTAAAACTAATGAGTTTTTCGTGTGTACAGTGTTCTGTGAGCTGCCAAGTTCCTCTCCCTCTGTAATTATTTGGGAAAGAAGATCTCCTTCAGACTAAAAATCACACAAGAAATTTCATAATAGGTTATTTTGTTGCATGGTATCGTGCCCTTCTGCGCTTCAAACATGAAATGAACAAAAGAATGGTAAGATGTTTATATACCCATTTGTGCACTACTTAAGAATTGAAATGCAAACATGTTCTGTCCTGTAAAATCAAGAAAAACAAAGGCTTGAGTATTTCTGCCAGGCATGAGAAAAGAGAAATCAAATTCACTAAGTACAGTAGAAGCATGGCCCTGTTTCTGTCTGGCTGTAGCAGATAGGTACAGTGCAAAAGATTTCATACTGAAACTTTCCCAGACAGTCACCAGTCTGCAGGATCTGAGACACTGCAGTGAGTGGAGGGAAATGCTGGAGAAGAGCTGAAGTATCACAGTGTGGTAATAGCTGGTAAATGTCTTTCTAAACTAATGCTGTAAGTGAAAGACACAGTACCAAGAAACTGCAGTTTTCACCCTCACAAGAAAGCTTGTGGAGGAGGTTCAAGAGAATGAGGGCAGTTTACACAGCCTGAAAAGGATCAGAGATTAATATTGCTCTTTTTTAAACACTCCGTGTGAGTTTATACGATGACAACTTGTACTAGTCAGCTGAAATTTGCTTCGTAACACATAGCTAATAACGTGCAAATAATTAAATGAAAACATACTCTCATTTTGTATGCAGTATGTTTTTGCTTCTTAAATTCACTTATTCTGACCTTTTTTACTGTTAAGTTGGGGTTCCCCTTCCACTCTTGAGCATTAATGGTTCATTGTAGTTCTTACCTGAGTTGTCTGTCTGGAATAGGGCAGCTTCTCCGCTTAGCAGGTCCCTGCCGTGGGCAGGAGTTTCTTCACCAAGAAAACACTGGCCTACACGTTGAGCTTGGAGCAGCCACCTTTCTCTACTCTTCTTAACAAAATATAGTACCTTGCAGATTTTTTTCTCTACAGTGGCTGCCACAATGAGGTTCAGCAGAGCTGTGAAGTTAGTGACAAGTTAGTCCCCATTCTCTGAATTAAACATCATACACTATCACAATGTCTTCCAGGAGTTGTGTTGATGTTTGTGCATAGGCCACCAGCCCAAATCTCAAAGTGGCAAAAATCAGCATCTCCAGCCTCTAGGGCAGCCAAGTCAACCCATGGTTCACTGGCTCAGGATTTGGCTCCTTTTGTGTAAATTCCTCAGCTAGCCTGAGCAAATGCAGAACGTGGCAGCGTGGGTTTGTTTCATACCGGGGAACCAAAGGACATGGTGCAAGTCCTATACACTCTCCATAAGACATCTGAGACTCATCAGTGGGTAAGCTGCTAGTTGATGAAATACAGAGAGAAGAAATGCATTCAATAAAGAAATGTTAATCTTTGCTCACGGGCTCATCACTTGTTATTATGTACATGCAGAGAAGGGAAGGGTATCAAATAGGTTACACACTGTAAAATTGATTTCTAAGCTCAACCCTATATGATGTCAAACCTTAATTCTTTTCTGATGTGTGCCTTTTTGCATGTACTTCACTGCCTACATGGGAAAAAAAAAGAAGTTTTTAAAAATTAAGGATTTGGGAAAGCAGTAGGTCCTTATCACAGTACTTCTTCCTTCTCTGTTACAGGAATGACTTGCCAAGCTCGAAGTTCATACATTACGAGTGAGATCCTGTGGGGTTATCGTTTCACCCCTGTCCTTACTCTGGAGGACGGGTTTTATGAAGTTGACTACAACAGTTTTCATGAAACATATGAGACCAACACACCAGTTTACAGTGCCAAAGAGCTAGCAGAGATGGCCAGTCGAGCAGAACTGCCCCTGACATGGTCTGTTTCCAGCAAGCTGGACCAGCATGCTGAGCTGGAAACTGAAGAAGAAGAAAAGAATCAAGAAGACCAAAATGAAAGAAACGGTGATGTGGCCAACTTGGAGAATGAGTCCAAAGTGTAGAACTGATTGAGGCATAAAAGCCACATCACTTCCTTTATTGTCTCCCTCTTTGCTCCCCCTTCCTTTCTCCAACATGCTTTGGTTTTAGGTTTTGGTTTTGTTTGTTTTTTTTCTTCTTCCTTGCTATTCTTAATTCTGGGAAAATAGATACTTAAGATGCAAAATATCTACCTGCCCAACTTAAACTCAAGAAATTCACAGACTAAGCAAAGGCATGGGTTAAAGCTGCAATACCCATTATCAATGGTGCAATCTTGATCCCCACCCTGGTAGTGAGTGCTGGCTTCCTTGGCGCCTCTGAGCTCAGACCTCCAGGTTTATTCATGTCAACAACAACAACAACAAAATGTGATGGGAATGCATTAAAAAGTTTTAAAAGGAAAGACTGATTAATGTTCAAAGTAATGGACTTTGGCTCCATTTTTTTACACATTTCAGAACAGTTTCACATACTGAGTGACAAGCCCCTATGAAATGGGCCTTGCAGCTTTAAGACAAAGGTGAGCAAAGGGATTTGCAACTGAATACGATAATGTACATATGCCTTATGTAATTACTTTTGCTTCACATTTAGTAATAAACACTGCATGTACAAAAGTACTGTAGTAAAGAACTTCTAAATAATGTACATATATGTGTAATTAAAGTAGGCTTAGAAACAGAGTTCTAGAAATATTGGGATGCAAAAAAAACGAACTACCCACTGAGTAGGCATTTGTCTTCTAATATTTGGATTGCAATATTGATTTTTTTTTCCACCCCTATATCTATGGCTCTACTAGTGCATGACATTTTCTTCAGTGTACCAGACTGGCAGCTATTTAGAGTACCTCACTGTTTGCAAAACAGATCATTTTATCGACTCTAAAAAGCCATAAGTCTGGAAGAGGGCAGGGTAAAGAAATTGTAACATAATTACTGATATACTGTGAAAATGTTTACTAATAAGGCAAATCATTCCTGGGTTTTGGGTTTTTGTTTTTTTTTTTTTGGCAGTTCAACCTAAAATTTAGGCTGTGGCAAGCTCATGGCAAGCCAGAATTTCCTGTATACTCTTAATATAGCAAGCATGTTCCATGTGAAGGTATTTACCCTTTATGTGCAATATCTAGGGAAACTTCTCCCTTTCCCCAACCCAAACCACAGGATTTCAGCAGAGCAGTTTGCTACAGAAACAGCAAAAGCCATTGAAAACCAAACGTTGCACCTTAGGGAGTAGATTTTAGCTACTCAACAGGGAAAGAAACCACTGGATTTCATTTGAAGTCATAATCAATGAAAACCATTTATTGACAGTGTCGGTGCTTGGCCAGTCCAGCAGAGTCATGAGTGAGTGGTGCAACATCCTTGGGTATATGCTTCAACAGGGTCTCTCAGCTAAACACACAGTTCCTGCCACCCGTGCTCAGAAGAGTGGTTCCCTGACAACTTTCTTCACCTTAGATTAGCTCCTTGGCTGTTGTAAATCACTGTATATCCTGTACATTTCAACATGACAACTCTCCAATGAATGGGACAGTGATGATTCCCGTAGCTTACACGGCAACGCTCCTGCAAGCAGGAGAGGTGATGTGCACCGTCACAATCTCACGGACAGGATCCATAAGGAGCTGCCTGTATGATGCAGCATTGCCCAGTGCTAAGGACCACTCAGTCAGGCCCAGCGTGCATAAAATACTACCTGTTGAAAAGAGACTGAATTGCTTTCAGTGGGCTTTTGCTGAAGCCCATTAAGAATAGCACTTCTGTCAGTGACAGAGAAGACACTGCAGCCTTAATTTTGTTTTTTATACCTGCCTACTCTGGAAAGGAAGAACACACTGAAGAGAGTCTGAAGGTGATTTTTTTTTTTTCTTTTCTTTACAGAAACATTTACGTTAAAATAGGAAACTCAGGATAACCTTAGTGGGCAGGTGGAAATTTTGCACTGTGATATAGCTTTCACACTAAAATCACATCTCTTTTCTTCTTTTCCCTTCTTTTTTTTTTTTTTTTTTCCTAAAGAACTGCCCCTTGGTAATTTTCACAGAGTCTGCTAATCAGTGGGATTTTCTGCAGGTCCTCTAAATGTGCTTAATGCTCAGGTGGGCAGAGTAGGGTGTAGGGAAATGCTTGCTTGCTCACCATGGACTGGCAGACCAAGTTGGATGTAAAGATGTTTTTGTTTCAGCTCTAAACATTCTCCCTAAAAGGCTCTCACAAAGTAGCATGAGGAATGTAAGGAACAATGTAGAATATGGATTTTTGCTCCCTCCACCTGGGATGGCTGATTCTGCCAACTCAGTAAAGGTTCCTTATACTTAACTTCTGTAAGATAGCAGACATGTCAAAGCTCATTCTTCTGCCCTGGCATCAGCAGCTGCCAAGTGCTCCAGTTCATCCATCACAACTCATTCTTCAGGGTACCCTTGAAGGGTACTGAGCATTTTAAAGGAAGAGTGACTCCACAGCTCCACCGGTAAACAGAAGCCTTATAGCAGAGGAGCCAGGGGTAGCAGAGCATCGGTAGTGATAAGCCACCTGTGCATGTTGGTCCTAGTGAAAGGTGCATGAGCTGAAAGCAAAATACTCCACTGAGGATAAACCTGCTTTTTGCTCTTGTAATTTACTGGGCCTCTGTGTAATTCATTGCTGCAGTTAAAATTTAAAAAAAAAAAAAAAAAAAAAAAATTTTATTATAAAAAACAGCCAAAGCC
>VWZI01004404.1:106647-127970 GCA_013396835.1 Psilopogon haemacephalus | reverse complement strand
CTGTGGCGGGGGGTTGGAACTGGCTGATCTTTAAGGTCTCTTCCAACCTAAACCATTCTATGATTCTATATGGCAACTGGATGGATTGTCATCAGACCTTGCACAGACATTGCAGGGACCTTGAGAAGGACCTTGAGCTGGACCTTGAGGAGCATCTGGAAGAATGGTGACAAGAAAGCGCAGGGTCCCCGCTTTCGCACCTTCGCGTCCTGTCTTCCTGCTGCAGGACCTGCCTTTAAGGTAAACTGCCGTCGTTTGTGGGAACACCGTGGAGCACTCTGGCTTTCCCCTGCATTGCTTCACAATCTTGGCTTCGTGAAAGCCATATCTACAGTCATTTTGGACTTTAGCGGGCACTGGACTCTGTATGACGTCGATCCACTGCTGGATCGTAATTCACAACTCCGGACACTGCCGCGAAAGAGGCTGCCTCTCGTTTGTAAGCAGGGCAGAGCTGTTTATGCCCAAACCTTTCCAAATTTTCTGATTTTCCTAAATTACCTGAAAAGCATCCTTGTGAAGATTTTTCTGAACTAATTAGGACCCAGATTTAAACTAGTTTGTATATAGATTGTGGGCAGGGCTTTTGGAAATTATAAAAAACTACATAATTTATATTTCCTGCCTCTTTAATTGCCCACAATCAATTCACAGCGTGCTATTAACAGAAGGGAGAACGTTAGAAGATAACTGAAAATGGTGACCTGCTTTTCTTGTTCATAGCCTAGAGTTCAGGCTCTCTCTTCTTTCATCTTTGGTTTTCCAGAGTGTTTCTTACACAATTCCAGGAGCCAAGGGAAAAATTCACACACGTATTTTCAATACATTTTATCACTCTATTTTGATTCATTGCAGCATTCATTAAACTTGGTGTGATCATGACTGAAGCTGCATTTTCTTCCCATATCACAGACCATCCAGCAGCTTTGAGAAACTGCATTCTCGTGTGTGGTTCCTACAATGCTCCATATTTTGAGGAATTAGGGACGTTGCAGCAGGTGTGGATGACCAAGGACCTTGTTGCAGCTTCAGATCTGAAAGCGGACCACATCTTTCACTGATTCACATTCTACCTCCCTCAGTACATCACATTTCACTCTTGGTTATATGGCAATTTTTTAATCATAAAATTAGCAAAATAGTGTCTGAGTCAACATGTCCAGTTTGCCTGCAAACTCACTTTCATCTGGCTTGCAAATGCTACTGGTGTGCACAATTTAAAGACAGGCTACATGGCTCCATAGGTCTCTGAGGTTCTGCTCCTGTGGATACGTTGCTTTCACTTGAGCTAGCAAGTTCAAAGCTGATGCAGCACAGATAGACTTACATAAACTGCCTTTGTGGCACTACTGGAATTTTAGCCTGAGAACAGAGGGCACCCTGTTACAGGAATGATCTGTCAGACAGGTGGTAAGAACTGATGAGTTTTGTGTGTTGCGGCTCCAGGTCAAATTTCTTCTATCTATACACATAGCTTTCATTGTTAGGTGTTAGGATGTTGCACATTCCACATATACTCTAATAATTTGCTGAATGAAAAGAAGTGAAGAGGAAGAAAGGAGAAGGAGGGTCGAGAGGGGATGAAGGTGCCACTTCAACACATACCTAAATTTCTAGCAGACAAAATGCAACCTCTTTTGATTGGTGCTTTTTCACTTGTTCGAATGTAGTGGGTTAGGCACTTCCCCACCACCGCTACTGCAATTACCAGACTAGTTCAGACATACACAATATATTTACAAGTATTTACAATTATATATAAATTAGAAATAGTACAGAAATTGAAACTCCCTCCCATACAAAGAAAACTGCCCAGAATGGTCTCAAGGCTACCCTCTCTACCCTCTCTTTCTACCTCTACTCTCCCAGACAGGCAAACAAAAAACAACCAGCAAAGCTTACATTTGTTATTTGATAGTGCAGCGGAGCGGATGAAGGAGAGCAGAGTGAAGGAGAAGGGAATAGGAGCAGCATCGCAGAACAGAGTGGAACAAATTGTTTACTTTTTGGCTTTTTATCCTTTTCAGCAAGCCAGTGAAGGATATTACTTCATTATTTTCTTCTCACAACCAATGGCTTCATTTCTCTCATTAAAATATTCCAATTAGCCTCAAACCAGCACATCAACATTACAAACTCCAGAGTTTGTAAAGTCATAAGGTTGTCTTAACAGGGATAACATTTAAAGTGGTAAGATAATTTTCAATAAGTCTTATGCTCCTAAACTGGTAAAATGTCTATGAAAGATTGGTCTTCAAGTACTGTTCCAGTAAGAGCTTCATTATTGCTACTGTCATACTTGAAATTTAAGCGTTTCTTCAGGTTATAGGGTAACAGGATGAAGACATTTTCTACAGCCCATATATCTGTGGAGTTCTTTGATTCACATGGGAAAATCAACTAACAAATGATGAACTGTGATGGACAATGGACAATGGTCTTGGTCTCTGAGACATATTGCATCTGCATTTCAATAGGTTGAGGTAGCATTTTCTCACATTACATTGAGTTATACTTTTCCTTTATACTTTCTCTAAGTGTCACAGCAATAGGTTATCACACAACATACTGCAATCAAATTTCAAATGAACAGATATTTATTTCAATGTTCTTTATATTTATCACATTTGGTTTGCCAGAACTTCAGTTTTCTCAGACAGAACTCAAGTCTTCTACAGGATACCCTTTCCGTTGCCTCATCAGCCTTTTTGCTGTACTAAACCCTGGCTACTCATTGTGATACATCCCTAGGCAAATCTCTGCTTCTCATTGCTTGTATTCTTAAAACTTCCTTCTTCCTGAAAGTCCATAAGAGTTAATTCCAATCCAGCCTTGCTTGATCATTTAGAGTGTGGAATAAACTGAATCAAATTAAAGCCATTTAAATTTCAAGTAAGTGGCATAAAGAGATACTGTGCAAACAAATCAATCCATTTCAGATTATACAATTAATTAATTTAGATTAACTTCCTAAGTAGGCAAATCTTAGCTATAAAGCTAGAGATAACAGATAAATATGAAGAGAAAAGGAAGAAATGCACCATTACTGTTACACGAGGTAAGGTTTCACTATCAGTCAACATGTGGGTTAATGAGTAATAAGGTTTTAATAACTGTAACCAGAAGAAAATAAAAGCTACAAGGAGGAAAATTGAAGCTATACATAAATAAAACTGTTGTGTTAATATTTATGGAGAATTATCCTCAAAAGCAAAAGGAACATGAGGAGAAAAAGAGTTTTGATAATTTACACTTACATTTATAACATAGACATTTTATTTACATTTGAGGGCCATCTGAATTTTAGTGAAATTGATCCTAAGGATAGGCAAGGCAGGACTGGAGCAGAGAGGTAGATTATAGACTTTTCCACACATTAGGCTGCTGATTTTTGTCAAAGGATTAGATGGGACAGAAATGGGGACCGATGGGGAGAAGAGGTGTCCAAGAGACCCACTAAACTCCCCTAGTAAGTTCTGGAAGGATTGATTCTGTGGAAATGCTGATGAAGCAACTCTAGGAAGCTGGTATTTAGGAGACCTCACAGAAGAAAGCCAGGAGGAGTTCAAGGCAATGGTGGCTTGATGTTTCAAAAGCCACAATGTGCCTCCAATATGAAGGCTAAAGTAGATTAAGCACTATTCCAAGATTTGCTTGCAAAGCAACCTCCTCTTTACCCAGGGGGCAGAGTGGGTTGAGATAGAGCATAAAAAGAGAAAGACACTGCTGTCTACAAACAGTGCACACATTGAGTCTGGAGATGAACAGAGGCAGGAAGATGGGCAAGAGCACACATGCTGGGATAAAATGCCAAAAAACACCCTGCAGTTAGGCATAAAAAGGGGAAGATAGAATACAAATATGTCTGAGAGATCAGATAGAAGCCCTTTTGGGACAAAGGAAGGAAGAGAACAGAAGCAAAAGTCCTTTTACTTTTTCATAAACCATTGATTCTGCTCCTCAGAGTTCTAGCTGATTTTTACATTTTCACAAGTATTTAGCTCATACTTGCTTGCCACATAACTGCAGACTTTAAATTACTTAATAGCATCATATCCCCCCCTAAATATTCAGACTGGATATTTGTATTCAAATTATTTTTTATAAAAGCTGTGAAAAGTAGGTAAGAATTTAAGCAAACTCAATCTACCAAATTGAATGGAGAAGGGAAAAGCCCCCAGTCCTAGGAATATGCATCATTAAAATACCTACCAACTCTCACAGCTGACTTCTAATACATGTTTTTTCTTAAGATGGTACATAACTGAAAATCAGTTTCTATCATTTCAATTTGTTATGGAAATAAATAAAAGGAGAAACAGTATTACCTATGATTGAGTCCCCTGCTATAATTGAAGAACTGACTATACTCAGGTACAATTTGGTATTATGTCGATAGATTATGACTTCCTTCATGCCAAATTTTGGATTACGTTCATTGATTTCTGTAAACTGACCAAGGGTAGAAAAAAAAAAAATTAGCTAACTCTTCAGAGAAAATTATCACCTCTCAGAAAACTGAGTAGTTGCTATTATTCAACCAAACCATGAGCTTACAGCCTCCAAAAAAGCATGCACATTTTACTAGCATAGTATGTAGTAATAACACTGTTTGTGCTTAGCTAAAAACATGCAGAAATAAGAAAACAGCAACATTTTTAATCAACGTTTTCATTTTAACTCCATACTTTTTTTTTTTTTTTCTGCAAGAAGTGAAGATACTATTTCAGAAATTTTGTCTTTAAGCACAGGAGCAGAGCTGTGGGTCATGGGTGTGCATGAATACCATTTCCAAATTAGAATTTATGAATATTACAAGAGGTATTCAGCACATTGGAAGATGATCTTAAAATCATTCGGTTTCATAAATGTCACATCATTGAATTCCATTTAATAGAGTGTCCTTGCAAAGCTGTTCTATTTACTGCTCATTGGAGAAGTAGTAACTAGGACATGCAAGTTAGTGGTCTAATTACACAGCCACGCTAGACCTGCTAGAATCATAGAATCAGTCAGGGTTGGAAGGGACCACAAGGATCATCTAGTTCCAACCCTCCTGCCATGGGCAGGGACACCCTACCCTCGATTAGGGTCTACCCTAGGTTAGGATCTGTCTGACTGTAGCTGTTTGCTGTCCCAGAGATCAGTGAGGGGAGATGCCTGTCCCTCAAAGAGAGGGATGCTCTTACACAATGACCGGTAGCCATCAACAGAGCTGGCCAAAATCTTCCTGTTGTGACAAGGAGTAATGGTTTTAAACTAGAGAATTTTTTTTTTTTTTAAAGGATGTACAAACTAAAAAAATGAGAGATTTAAACTAAGTATAAAGAAGATTTTTAGAATGAGGGCGGTGAAGCACTGGCACAGGTTACTCAAAGAAGTAGCAGGAGCTGCATCCCTAGAAATCGTCAAGGTCAGGTTGGACAGGGCTCTAAGCAACCTGATCTAGTTAAAGGTGCCCCCCTTTATTGCAGGGGGGAGGACAGACTTGATAACATTTAAAGGTACTTTCCAATACAAATCATTCTACAATTCTAGATACGCCTTATTTACACCTGAAAAAAAAATCTTGCTGCTTTGATAAGGCTCTGCTGGTTCTCGGTGAACAGAAGCAAATATAAGAAGTATTTATATGAAATAACTATATCATAGGGGGATTTTTTTAAATTTTTGCCTTGGTCTGGAAAATTGAATAGTTTCCTTTAAATTTCTTAAGGTTCAAGTTACTGGAAAGCTAAAAGTCCATGGAACATGCAGGAGGGTCAAACAATCATGGTGGTGCTGTAATGGTATCCTGTGGGATTTTAATTAATACTGAAAAGGAAATTTATTTTTGCTTTTTTTTTTTTTTTTTTTTTTGGGGGGGTGGTATTGCTAAATGTTTCTCCTGCAAACCGTAAATTAGGTTAGAGCTGCCCAAATGCATGTGAACAGATTTCTTGAACTTTTCACTCTGAAGAGAAGAGGGAGCTATCAGCCACCCAGATCTTCCTCCAGTTGTACTTCATGGAGGAAAAAAATCTGTTATCGCTCAAGCCAGCCGGCATAGTACCTTTTCCGCTGAGCCTGCACTATTAATGTTTTTCCTTCATATTCTTGTGTAGACAGAATTACTGGGGTTTGGGGCGGGGGGGGGAATCATTCTTTGCCATTGACAATTATAATTGCACCAGCAGAGTAAATGGGCTTCACAGTGTTTTCATTTCTTGCCTTTTTAAAACTTGATTTTTATTTCTTGCTAGCTTAAATTCTTGACTTTCTTTGAGCTTTATCCACTCTGCTTTCCTCTTGTCACATTCCACTCTTGACTGATGTGTGCAAGTGTTTCTGCTTTCCGTGCTGTATCAGATGTAGCCTCACTGCAGTTACCTGATACAGCAGTTCAGCTATTTCTGTAAGGTTTTTCCTCTGGCACGG
Organism: Psilopogon haemacephalus; assembly: GCA_013396835.1. Classification (NCBI taxonomy): domain Eukaryota; kingdom Metazoa; phylum Chordata; class Aves; order Piciformes; family Megalaimidae; genus Psilopogon; species Psilopogon haemacephalus. The sequence goes on along the minus strand of VWZI01004404.1, from coordinate 121,553 downwards.
ATTTTGGTTAGCTTCAGAAATCTAATTTGCTTATGGACCTCCAATGCAACCATCTCTAGAAACTCACATTTTATATTCCATTACTCTACCAACATGACTGAGAAACATCCATTGCAAACATATCTTACTATTTTTACAAATCCTTCTAATAGCATTACGTGCTCAGATTTCTTCCATCGACGGCTGTGGGATTTTTTCAATGTCTCATTATTATTAATAGCTGTTCATCCTTCATATCTCTTACCTCAAATTCACTTTCAGTTATTTCTGTGTTGACAGTTGCAACCTCTGCACTTTATCTAGTCTGCTGTCTATGTCTTCACTTTCCTGAATTATGATCTTCTAAGGCATCCTAGACAGAGTTAGCACTTTTGTCTTTCTGCCCCCAGAAACACAGCACAAATTCCACCTGCACTACTTTGTGGCACATGGATTTTCAGATTCCTTAATAAACATCAAAATATCCTTTCAGTTTCTCCAAGCTGTGGAATTCAGCCATGTGAGGTTTTTCTGATCATGGTATGCCTAGAAGAAGTCCAGAACTGCTGGACTAAGGTGAACTTTCACTGGTGTTCTCTTTTCTTTGACAAAGTATTGCAAGCTTTTGCTCTGTCTCTTTGTTTGCAATTAGTCACAAACTACATCGTGCTTTTCCTCTATTTCCAGAGTGAATGAACAGAGATATTCATTCAGGAGATACATAACAGTTTGCCTCATTTGCTGTGTCAGTTTGTGCCTATAAAAGAGATTATTTAAACTTCATGAAGAAATCATAGCTGAAAATATTCAAGACTGAAACTATCTTGTATAAAGTGCTTCGTTATTATGGATTTTTGCAGGGTGCATAATTCAGAGAGAGGAGTGAAGCAGCTTGTCTAAATCCACACTGAAGATCTGGCACAGAGCTGGCTGTTGAGCTTAATTTTGAGAAATAGTTTAGTGTCTTATCCCTCATCTCATGTACACAGAAATAACCAGGGGCAAATGACACCTCAGTGCAGATGGGAAGGGGGCTGCACGCATGTGAATTTACTCCCCCCACTCTGTCCTGGAGGGAAGTATTCCTCCAGCCACTGTTAGTGGGTGAACAAAGAAGGCACATGTATGAAATTTCCTTTCCTTCTCTTCAAACCCACATTTAAGGAACATTGTCTCCTAATTTAATACCTGAGGGGCAACTGTACAAGAAGAGTACCAGATTTTTTATTTTTTCTTTAAAACAAGGCCTTTTAAAATAAATGCATTTTCAATGTACCATACCAACACAGATTTTGTTAAAGAGAGCACCTTAAAATTAGGCTTATTAATAAATCAATAAATAAATAAATAAATAGGTGCTGAAGCAGTCATTTTGATTGGCTTTAACTCCTGCAGTCTAAATGCAAAGTATGAAGCCTGTTATAATTTGGATGGCTGGTGCTTCTAAACATAGCTTCAGAATCCAGTGAATGAAGAGAGGGGTGGCCTGGCAGGGAGCACACAGGCTGCCAAGCGAAACAGTCACTCCTGCTGCGCTGCAAAAACCAAGCGCGCACACACAGAGCAGCAGCTATAATAGGACACAAACAAACCATGTCCAATGAGTTAAAAACCCACTTTAATACAAATATTTCTTTCTCAAGAATGCCCTTCTACTGAGATAGACTGAAATACATTTCAGATAACAATGAGGAGTTAACTTCTCAGGGTTTTCTTTTCAAACTAGTGGGAAAGCAAGTCACTAGAAATTTGCATGCTACAATCTACCTTTTTGCTGGTTCTCCTATTTTCCCCTCAACATAATTTTCTGTTTTGTTCAGATCATAACCCATGCCTCCTTGAACTCACAGCTGTGTGAGGTTGGCTGGAGTTCTGTGTGCAGTTCTGGAGCCACCAGCACAAGAAGGACATGGAACTGTTGGAGAGAGTCCAGAGGAGGGCCACGAAGATGATCAGAGGGCTGGAGCACCTCTGCTGTGAAGACAGGCTGAGAGAGTTGGGGCTTTTCAGCCTGGAGAAGAGAAGGCTTCAGGGAGACCTTATAGCAGCCTTCCAGTATCTGAGGGGGGCCTACAGGAGGGCTGGGGAGGGGCTGTTCACAAGGTCTTGTAATGACAGAACAAGGGGGAATGGGTTCAAATTGGCGGAGGGGAGATTTGAACGGGATGTTAGGAAGAAATTCTTCACAGTGAGGGTGGTGAGGCACTGGAACAGGTTGCCCAGGGAGGTTGTGTCTGCTCCCTCCCTGGATGTGTTCAAGGCCAGGCTGGATGAGGTCTTGAGTGACCTGATCTAGTGGGAGGTGACCCTGCCTCTGGCAGGGGGTTGGAACTGGCTGATCTTTGAGGTCTCTTCCAACCTAGACCATTCTATGATTCTATGATAATACTCAAAAAAGGGACAAGGACCTTTTTATGTGATACATCTGAAGCTGAATGTGGATTTGTTGATGAAGGAGAAAGTTGCAGGACAGACAGACTTCGATAAAGTACTTACATGGTCACAGAAAACATCTTCAGCATCTTCTCCCCAACTACAGCGGGCAGCAAGTTTTAAGGAAGGTAACTAGACTAGAAAGTATCATAGGTAGTTTTTTGTGCCAAAAAGTAGCAAGAAAGTTTTCTTCTGACTTTCAATAATTAGAACAGACCAATGTCTGAGGGTGTCTGTTCTCTTCAGTGTCTGCTATTAACTCTACTTAAGTATTATTTTAGGCTATGGATGCCCCCTCCCTGGAGGTGCTCACAGCCAGGTTGGACAAGGCCTTGAGTAACCTGGGCTGATGGAAGGTGCCCCTGTCCACAGCAGGGGGGTTGAAGCTAGATGATCTCTGAGGTCCTTTCCAACTCAAAGCATTATATGATTCTGTGATTATCCATACACTTCCTAATGCTTTCTTTTCAGTCTCTGGCTCCAGTGAAAGTTGCTGGAATGAGTTACATCAGCTTAGCAGAGCAAAGCAAGGAAAAGCTTTGACTCTGTCACTTTCAACACCGATCTAGTTTCATTTTTTGAAGAAAAACAATTCCACGATACATCACCTCATGAATAAAAAGGTGAGTAGAAGACTTCACTACACTATAACTATATATACTTATATTTTTAAAGTTTCTCTATGTGCTTTTTGTCCCTTTGCATTAAATAAACAGCTTGAGTCTTTTCAATCTCCCTCCATGACAGATTTTCTATTCCCTTCATCCTTTCTTAACCCTCCTCTCCCAGACCTTTCCCTGGGACCTTTACACTGAGCTGTACATAGCCAGCTGCAGGCAGCGTGCCATTCAGCAAATTCCTCGGCTCAGTGAGCTGCCTCTAAAGTTTCTCACAGCTTTCATGAACTTTGCCCAAGTTTACCACCTCATCTCATTTACGGGATTTGCCATTGTGTTCATCCTCTTTCCAAATGTATAGTAAGGATACAAGTCCTGATCCAGGACCTTTTATTTGTCACTTCAAATACTGTTATGGCTTTTATTAGAATTGTCATAATTTCTACCCTCTAAAACAGGCTTCTGCTGTCCCTTCTTGCCCCCAAGCTCCCATGGAGCACCACCTCAAGACTAGAAATCATTTATGCATGTGGCTTTGAGTCTTCTATACATATATACAGCTAGAGCTACTCAGAGCAGGAATCATCCTGTTGCCTTTCCTTTCCAGATAATGGAGCAGTGTTAAAGACCTCTACTTCTCTGTTGTGAATAACGTTTGCTTGCTTTTCATTTAAATAAAACATGGCGATTACACATCAACTTTCTATTAGTTGGTGGAGTTCTGAGCACTTTTATTATTATTCATTCTATTTACAGACACTATGATTTGGTTTGCCATTTATCTCCTCACTGTCACTTTCAGTGATGGCTTTTTTAAACTTGTATCATACTCTGGTTTCCTTCCTCAACCAACTGTACCTTTACTAAGGCAGTGAAGAGGACACAAAAAGCTTTTCATAGCTTTTCAATCAAGCTGGTCTAAACAAACAAGGGCTCAAGGTTTCTGGTCTGAATTTTCACAGCAATGAAGCAAAATTACGTAGTGCATCGATTTTCTTTTCCTTTTCCATGGTATACACTGACTGGGTCACATACAAATAGAGTATAAATGGGCTTCACTTAATTTTCAACAAGCATTTGCATCATAGCACAGACATGTACCACTTACTACCTCAAGGTAGGAACAGAGAACATCTTTGAGATAGAGGCTCAAAACTTACATACTTACAGATGAAAAGTGGACATCTCACAATGGAAATAATGCAGGGTTCAGGTTAGCAATTACAAGAGCAGTCATGGCTGCTAAGGACATACCACTCTCTTTTTGCCTTGGACATCAAATATATTTCAGTTGAGAAGTGTCGTATCAAAATGAGAAAATTTGCACTACGGCACTTTCTAGGTTAGACAGTCACAAACAGCTCCACTTTGGACTACAATGGATTGTGTCTCCCTGATTTTCCCCTGGGCAGCAGGGAAATTCTGTATCCATTCTCTGTGAACAAAGTTTTCTCATCCTCTTTTTCACACCTATAAAACAAAAATCTATAAAGACAAAACTGAACTGAAACCAGGGAAACATTTGAAAGATAACTAAAAGGGACTCGTGAAGCATTTACAGTACTCAGAAATCAACCTGAACTGTGCCTGTGTTGGGAAAATTGACAACATTTGTAAGGCTACTGTCTCACCACTCATAACCTCCTAGTAGTTAGAGAAGAAAGTACTTCTGCTAAGACATCTTTAGTAGATATGCTTTCACATAATACCCTATCAGACAAGAAAGTGCAACTACCTCCACTTCCCAGGGGAAACGCAGGTATGTCAAGTTTGCTGTAACAGAAGCCAAATGCCTTAAACCTTAGGATACTGCCCAAGTGTTTAACCATTGCTCCTTCAAGGAAGAAGGTCTTCCAATACTTACTCTCTTAGTCCTCTTTATTCAATTTACAGCTGGCTACAGAGTTCATGCATACTTGGTCATATTCTTGATGACTTTTATTTCCAGAGCAGGAAAACAGATAAACAAAACCAAGAAGAGGAATGAGCTCACAGCAGCATAAGCACTGACTTGCAAAACAGGTTGTTCCCTGCTCCATCAGGAGAAATGAGAATGAAGAAAAGGAGGCTTGGATAGAGGTCAAACTGTGTATTCTCATTACAATTACTTTAGAAATATGATTTTTAGCATAGTAATCATTAGAGTTCCATGATAAAAATATTCTACTTTTGCTATTAATAAAGATGTTTACTTCTGGCTGTGATTAATTGGGTTGTAGTTATCAATACAGACATCTTACAGAAATTACTTGTGCTTTTGCTCATTTTCTATGTCTGTAGCTTTGAGAGACAGATAACCAGTCTGAACAGCAGTCTGCAGAGTTTCCAAAAGTTTTACAGAAGCAGCACAGACATGAAATGAGTAGTGTATGCACAGGGAAGGCAGCACACCACTGTAACAGCAGGCAGCACCTGCAGTGCAGTCAGTTCTTTGCTTACATCATTCTTTGGTAGTCTTGAGGCCTTTGGGATACCCCCAGCTTTCTTAGCATGCAGAAGCAACAGCACAACACATGGAAGCAAACAGATCTGTACCAATGCAGCAAACCCGATGTGCACAATGAGCCAAAGATAAACGTTGTAACCTGCCTCACTGATTCTTTATGGGCTGTTTGGGTAACTTTTTGTGCTAAATCACTAAGCATATAGTTTTAATATACACCTTCATTCAAACTCTAGGCTGGAGGCCTGAGTTTCTTTTCCAGAAACATTCAGAAATATAATCAGTGAAAGATAAGTTGATTCTTTATGGGCTGTTTGGGCAACTTTTTGTGCTAAATCACTAAGCATATAGTTTTAATATACACCTTCATTCAAACTCTAGGCTGGAGGCCTGAGTTTCTTTTTCAGAAACATTCAGAAATATAATCAGTGAAAGATAAGTTGAGCAAGGCAAGGAAACTTCCCTGTCAGGCTCCCTTTTGTGCTAGCCACATCTGCTTGTGACCATCATAACAAAAGAGAAAATTGTGTATCTTATAGAACAATTGCTATAGAACATATTTCTTTACTTATCAAATCAAAACGCTATTTCAACAGAAGAAGCAATAAATCATTACATTCTTCTCTATTTTTCTAACTTTAAACATTGATTAGTCAGGCCAAACAGGCGTGTGATATTCCCCCAGTGTTACCAGACAAGAGAGTGTATCTCCCCAGGAGGAGAGGGAAGGAAGAGCAAGAACTGGCTTTGCTACCAGCCTAAATAAAATACCACAAAAGAGTTAATGTTAAAGGAAAAAAAAAAAAAAAAAGTATTTTATTTTTACTCAATCATGTTTTCATTGAACAGCTCAAATAAGGTAAGAATCAAATTCCTCTTCTCATGGAAATGATTACATTACCTCCTCAAAGGACTCTAGGCTGTTTGACCAAATCAGCCTCTAGATGGCACATATGAGAACATTAGAATAGTTGTCAGAAAAATAAGCTCATTTAAATAAAAGACTCGTCAAGTGTCAAGGGGTATATTGTGAACACATAATTACAAGGTGCAGCTGCATTATCAGTATGGGCTGAAAACTACATCATTCTTTGTCGCGTTCTTCTAAGTGAATTACTTCTGTTTACAAAAATATTTTTTTATCTTTCTGAATTCAATCAGAGAAAAAGTGACTAAAGAAAACGGAGCACAAGATGCCACTGCCATATTAGGGGAAATCAGAGATCGAAAATCATGCAGCAGGAAAGGCTCTAGGGTCACTGATGAATTTACAAGCAGAGGAGCACCTGAGAACAACCAGGCAAGAACTGGGACCTTGCCCTACAAAAAAAGGTGGCAAGACTTTTAGACCAAATGAAGTGCATCTACACAGCCTTAGAAACGAGCAGGAGGACATAATTGCTATTGTGTATCAGAAAAACTGTGGTATTGTGTCCATCACAGAAATGTGGTGGGATGTCTAACACAGTTGGAGTCCCACAATCAATGGCTTCAAACCCTTCAGGAGCAATAGGCAAAGAAAGAGAGCCAAATGTCCATACATACATATAAATATACACAAAAATATATTAGCAACAAAAGGAGGACTAAGGAGAATCTTTGTCCTTTGTTGGATGCAGGGGGGAACACAATAGTAAAGGCTGAGACAAAGGCTGTGGTATTCAATACCTTCTTCATCTCAGTCTTCAGTAATAAGGCTAGTTGTTCACTGAATACCCAGCCCCTGAGCTGGAAGGTAGGGATGAGTAGCAGAATGAAACCCCCACAGTCCAAAAGGAGATGGTTAGTAGCCTGCAACACCACTTAGACATACACTAGTCTATGGGGCTGGATGGTATACACCCAAGAGTACTGACTGAGCTGGCAGAAGTACTTACCAAGCCACTTTCCATCATTTACCGGCAGCCCTGGCTAACTGGGGAGATCCCAGCTGACTGGAGACTGGCAAATGTGACACCCATCTACAAGAAAGGCCAAAGGAGAACCCAGGGAACTATAGACCTCAGTCTGATCTCAGAACCAGGGAAAGTCATGAAGCAGGTCATCTTGAGTACCATTATGCAGCATGTGCAGGGTGCCAAGTGATCAGGCCCCATCAGCATGGGCTCATGATGGGCAGGTCCTACTTGAAGAACCTGATCTCCTTCTCTGACAAGGCAACCATTTGATGGCTGAGGGAAAGGCTGTGGATGTTGTTTCCCCAGACTTTTGCAAAGCCTTTTATACCATCCTCCTGGGGAAACTGGCCGCTTATGGCTTGGATGAGTGGATGCTTCACTGGGCTAAAAACTGTGGGGATGACCATGCTCAAGAGTGGCAGTGAATGGAGTTAAATCCAGCTGGCATCTGGTCACAAGAGGTGCTCCCCAGGGCTCGGAATTTGGGTTGGTTCTCTTCAATGTATTTATCAATGATCTGGATGAGGAGATCAAGTGCAATCCCAGTAAGTTTGCAGGTGACAATAAACCTGGTGGCAGCATTGACCTGCTTGAGGATAGGAAGGCTCTCCAGAGGGAGATCTGGACAGGCTAGATCAATGGGCCAGTGTCAGCTGTATGAGGTTTAACAAAGTCAAGTGTCAGGACCTGCACTTGGGTCACAACAACCCCATGCAATGCAACAGGCTTGGAGCAGAGTGACTGGAAAGCTGCCCGGCAGAAAAGGACATGGGAGTACTGGTTGATAGCCAGCTGAACATGAGTCACCAGTGTGCCCAGATGGCCAAGAAAGTCAACAGCATCCTGGCCAGTGTAAGGAGCAGTGTGGCCAGCATCAGGACCAGTGTGACCAGCGTCAGGACCAGTGTGGCCAGCAGGAGTAAGAAACTGATCGTGCCCCATACACAGCACTGGTGAGGCTGCACCTCAAATACTGTGTTCAGGTTTGGGCCCCTCACTGCAAGACAGACATTGAGATGCTGGAGTATGTACAAAGAAGGGAAATAAAGCTGGTGAAGGGCCTAGAGAACAAGTTGCATGGGCAGCAGCTGAAGGAACTGGAATAGTTAAGTTTGGGAAAGAGAAGGCTGAGGGGAGACCTCACTGCTCTCTACAACTACCCAAAAGGAGACTATAGCAAGGTGGATATCAGTCTCTTCTCCCATGTATCAAACGATAGAACAAGAAGAAATGGCCTCAAATTGCACCAGGGGAGATTTAGATTGAGTGGAAAAAAACAACGTCTTTAATGAAAGAGGGGCCAGGCATTAGAATAGGCTGTCCAGAGAGGTGATGGAGTCACTGTCCCTGGAAATGTTCAAGAAATGGGTGGACATGGCACTTTGGGACACGGTTTAGTGGCCATGGTAGTGCTGGGTTGATGGTTGGATTCAATTATCCAAGAAGTCTTTTCAAGTACTTTCTGTGATTCTGATTATTTCTTTTTTATGACAAGATAGATAAGGCTACATAAATCATCTCTATCCTCAGTTTCTATTTGTGGTCATTTATTGAAATTATTGTTATTTACTACATTTAGCAACTCAGCCACTCAAATGATTTCCACTTTGAATGACTAAAATCCCAATGCTTTCCACTATAAGAAAACCATTTCCTTTAAGCATATACTTTGCATCATTTTGAAAACACTCATACAGCCAAAATGTCTAGAGCCAGAGAACTTCTGAGCGTTTGAACAGGAAACATTTTGACACTCAACACAGGAAAAGACCTTTCTGAAATTAAATTGCCCCTGCCATGCTCTGTGAAAGAAGCAATGAAGAGCAAGGTAAAATAATCATAACTTCAGTCCTCTAATCAAGGGAAACTCAAGTCAAACTGGCAGACATCTGAGCAAACCAAAGGCTACTTTACCTTTTCTAGACCAAAACCACCAACAAATTGTGCTTGAAATGTGGGGACAACATGAAATTGCTGCAGCCATGGTCCATGCAATTGGTGCTTGGATGACAATAGTATGCTCTCCAGATGCCCATTACTGGGCACTTTGATTTTACAGCTTATTTTCACGTAGTATGAGATGGCTAGAGTAAGACGCTTGGCACAACAAACCTTTCACTAGTACAAGGGAAAAATACTAAAACTTCGTATTATTAAAGACAGCAACAGGGAGAAAGAGTGAACATGTAGATTAATTTTCAGAAAGACATAGTCTATATATGCTCACCTGTGGGCACAGAAAGAGAAAGATAAAACAAAATTAATTTGCCATACATGCCAAGAGCCCTTGATGACAACCACATCACCTACAAAACATCAGAATAATTGGAACTGCGTAAATGCCAAAGACCTTTTTTCAATAATTACTTGTTAGACTAGAGCAGAAATTTTGTTTCAGATGTTTTTATGTCTGCTCTTCTTGAACATTCAAGCAATCAAACTTCGTTCCATATGTGCTCATGGAAAGCAAGTTTTAGGTGCATAGACAGTATTTGCACAACTTTTGTCAATATTCATCCTACCATGGGCAATACCTCATCCTCCTGGAGGATGAGATATTGTTGCAGGCAGGACTGAAGTCTTCAAGCAAAGATAAAGGCTGAAATTCTGTGCTGCATCACAGGGGTAGAGGAAAAACACATAGGCAAGGCAAGGACTGACTCCTCTTTAAATCTCACCAATTCATAGGCCATCCTAGATCTTCAAGCTTAAATATTTTGTGGTGACTTCTCTACACCAGTTATGTGATATAAAATTCTACATGATACACTCCCTTACATGTTTTCCTAGAAGTTGCACTTATCATTGAAAGACTGATACCAAGAGAGGCTGCTGGAGGGCAGACAGTACTAATCACACACACACCATAAAGGGAAGAGATGCCAGAGGGACCTTGACAGGATGAAGAGAGGTGAGCCCAATCCAACCTCATAAGGTTCAAAAAGACCAAGTGCAAGGTCTTGCATCTGAGTCAGGGCAATCTCAAGCACCAGTATAGGCTGGATGGCAACTCCCTTGAGAGAAGCCCTGAGGAGAGGGACATCAGGGTACCAGTGGGCAAGAAAGCTCAACATAAACTGTCAGTGGACACTTGCAGCCCAGAGAGCCCAGATGTCCTGGAATGCATCAAAAGAAGAGTATCCAGCAGGTCAAGGGAGACAATTCTCTCCCTCCACACTTGGAGTACTGCACCTAGTTCTGGAGTCCCTATTACAAGAAGGGTCTGGACATGATAGAGTATGTCTGGAGAATGGCCATTAGGATGATCAGAGGGCTGGAGCACCTCTCCTATGGAGACAGTCTGAGAGAGTTGGAACTGTTCACTCTGGAGAGGAGAAGGCTCCAAGGAGACCTTATTGTGGCCTTCCAGTATCCCAAGGAGGCCTACAAGAAAACTGGTGGGGGACTTTTTAGGATTTTGGGTAGTGACAGAACTAGGGCGAATGGAGCAAAACTAGAAGTGGGTAGATTCAGATTGGATGTCAGGAAGAACTTCTTTCAGTGGTGAGACACTGGAAGAAGTTGCCAGAGATAGTGTTATGGTTGAGGTGGATTTGTTTTCAAAATTAATATAGTTTATTATTTTTATAGTGATGTTAATATCAATATTATCTAATCTCGCCACGTAACTTATTTTTAACAGGTCCTTTGCATGGTAGTGGAAAGTATTACACAGAAAGGAAAGTAGGCAATCTGAATGCTAAGGATATAACTAAGACAAACATTAACTGAACTGGTTTGGAAAGAGAATCTTGCAGTCAATATACTGCTTGTCTACTGGAGAGACTGGAGAGGCTCCTTTCTGCTTAAGACAGAAGGCACATCCAATTTAGTTACAAGAGAGGCTGTTGAATATTTACTCACAAACATGTATCTCTGGATACCTGGGGCTAAATTATAGTTTCCAGACTATAATACTTGAAGGGAGTTCTGTCAGTGGCTTGCTATCCATTGAAGACTTCTGGAGCTTCCCCCTGGCTTGCAGGATGCTGGCAGGGTGTCAGATGATTTCTGACCTGATCCTGGTTCCTCTTGGACAAATCTGTGTCCTTTCCAGGGCTCCCAGTATCAGCAGAAGACTTGCAGATGTGCAGGCAGACATGATGTCTTGCAAATGTGCAGATGGGCACAATGTCACACGAGAGGCTAATTCTCACCTGTCACGTAGAGGCATTTAATGCTTATTCCTGGTAAACTTAGGCACGGCACTTCCAGGTAGTTCAATCCCAAAACATCAGGGCTTGTTATTACGCAGCAAAGCTGGCCTGGAGCTTAGCAGACAGAGCATGACAGGGTACCATGGCAAAAGTACAAATACAACGGCAGAGCACAGTGTGTTTACCTGCTCATCTATCAATTCAGCCCGAGACTAATGGCTCTTTGGCCACAGATCAGCCAGTCAGAATAGCAGTTCGTCAAGCTTGACCATATTAGATGAGCTAGGGTTTACTTTTACTCATATTAGGGGAGAGCACAAAAAAGTGCTTAAACACATGTGGGCACCCTGTTTACCACCTTGGAAGGAGAAATGATGGAACCAAGCCTTGGGTTTTCTTCTTGTCCTTGCTTCCCTCATTAGCAGAAGGGAGGGGAAACAGGAGATATGTCTGGACAAGCCAGGACATGTTCTAGGCCTATATTGGCCTTCCACAACAGCTGAAAGCCCCATCCCTGGAAGCTTTTATGGCCAGGCTGAACGTGGCTCTGAGCAACCTAGTAATGGCAGGAGGGGTTGGAACTAAATGATTCTTGAGGTCCCTTCAAGCCCTATGATTATTTAAATAAATACCATCTTGCACTGTCAAATCATACACAAACACACACATATATATGAAAATTAGCCTTTAAATAGCCTTACAAATCTACCTAAGTAATGTATTTTTTTCAGGGTGTTTATACTTCATTGACAGATATCCTACAAGAATGAAGGATAATGTAATACGGATATATGATTGCCGGTAATATGACAGGATCCTCCAGTTCATTTTATCAGTCATTCAGATTATAAATCTGAAGTTTACAGGCAGAAAGGTAGTGCAATAATTCAATCATCACTTAGCAGTGCTCACTTCAAATTCAATCCAGTAAGATTAAACTTAATCAAGGAATTATTTTCTTTAAAGAATTAAAGTTGAAGTTTTCAAATTCATCTCATGTTTCCACCTCACATTCTGAAAGTCTCCGTGGTTGTGTCCTTACTTTAGGCTTTTGTTGTTACTATCTCCTATCATGCTCCAGTTCCTGATACTTTCTGCAGACTAGAAAAAGCTAATTTTAAACTATCAACTATAGAGTTGTTCCTCATAACTAACTTTACAAACCTTTATTTTCCAGGGATGCACAGGTTGAAAATACTGTTTTAAACACAACAGCCTGATTGACCAGACTCTGTCACTCCTTTTGCCTTTCCATTGGTGAAAACACAGATAAAGATAAGATAAAGAGCAGAAAGCTGAAGAAAGTAATTTTTTTTTCTTTTTCCCCCTTTTAAGAAAGAATAAATTAATAATTTGGAATGGATTCAACCAAAGGGGAAAAAATGGCAATAGCTTTGAGGTATCAGAGTGACGAAGTAAGAATAGACGTTTTTGTGATCATTAACACTTTATTTTTGTCTACATACTTTGCGTACATTTGAATTCCTTTTCCATGTATGAGAAGTTGGATGTAATGCTGATGAGGACAGGAGAGACAATGAAAGGAGGAAAGAAGAAGGCAGAAAAGGAAGTGAGAGGGAAATGTGTTAAGGAGAAAGAGAGCGGAAGAATGTGGAAAGAAAGGAATGGACATTAAAAGAAAGAAAAGTAATGGAGGAACACACCTGAAAGGCAGTGAAAAGAAATCAGAGTAGCATGTATGTTGGACAAGCATCAAAGAGGTGAGGAAAGCAGCAAAATGTCAGAGAGAATTGGTAATCAGAAGGGAAAGGAAAAGTAGGGGAGGAAAGAGAGATGAAGAAAGTCAAAGAGAAAAACAAACAAACAAAAAAACCCATGAAAACCAGAAGAGAGCAGGAAGAATGGAATGGAAAACCAGGAGGGGGAAGAGGCAGGATGTGAGAGCTGTTGACATGGATTCAAAGCAGGTAAGAGGCAGTGAAAAGCAGAGATGGAAAAGGAAGTGAGATGAGCAGGAATAGGAAGATGGAGAAAGACTAAGAGAAAGAGATAATAGAAACAGGGAGGAAAAAGTAAAGTTAAGTGGGGGAAGTAGGACACAGAGACACTGCTCGAAAGCAGTGATAAAAAACCAAAGTGGGGGAAAGAGAGAGCAAGGGAAGAGGGGGAAAAAAACATTGGAAAAGGAAAACAGGATGGGAAGACCTAAAAAGCAGTAAAGCAGCGAAAAGTTGTTAAAGTGTTCAAAATACTATGAAATATGTTTAAAAGTAGGTAGAGCAAAGAAGTGAGGTGCTGGGTGACAATCATCACAAAATATGGAAAGCAAGGACAAGCAGTCAAAGCAATGACAAACAAGGAAAATTTCAGACCAGAAAAACAGCTGAAAGGTGTTCAAACACTGAAAAGCAGGAAAGCAGAAAGCAGAGAAAAGAAGAGGGAAACAAAACAAAACCATGTGAAAAGCAGCAGAAAGGCATGCAGAAAAGAAAAGCAGGAAAGGGCAGCCTAAAGCAGGAGAAAGCAGTGAAAAACAGGAAAGATGTAAAGAAAGGGGTGGGGTGCTGAGCTGTTGTTGAGAAAATATTTTAAAAGCAGAAAAAAAGGCAAAGAAGGAAATCAAATGGAGAAGCTGGGAGTGGGGGAGTAAAAAAGGAATGGGGAGGAGTCAAAGAAGTAACAATTAAGGAAAAGAAAGGAAAAGAACAGACAAGCAGCTGAAAAAAAAAGTCAACTCAGTAATGAGGATGATAAGCAGGGGAAAGAAGAAGAGGGAAAATAGGAAAAAGGAGGAGGACGGGGAAAATGAACAAACTAAAAAGCAGTAGAAAGCACTGGAAAGCAGGAAGAAGCAAAGATCCAAAAAATAGGGAAAGGAACTCAAAGCTGTGATAAACAGGGAAAAGAAGAGACTTGAAGGGCAATGAAATCAAAGCAGTTACTAGCATGGAAAAAGGTCAAAGCATCAGGCAACAGGAAGGCAAAAGCCAGGGGGTGGCAGGGTAGGAAGCAGGAAAAGGCCAGAAAAGCAGCCAGAGAGGTCAAAGTACTCAAAAGCAGTGGAAAAGTGTCAAAGCACTGAAAAGCAGCAAAAAACTGTCAAAGTACTGACAAGCAGTGAAAACAAGTCAAAGCAATCACAAGCAGAGAAAGAAGGGAAAGGAACAAAAAAGATCTGAAGTGAGAGAAGTCAACACACTAAAGCTGGAAGGAGGGGGAAAAGCAAAAGAGGGAAACAAGTCAAAACATGAAAAGGCAGTGGAAAGAAAAAGTCAAGCCAGTGAAAAGAAGGGAAGAGAAGGAGCAGTGAGAATAAAGACCAGAAGAGCAGGAATAGTGGAGTGACTAGTCAGGAAAGGAAAGGAAAAGAAATTTCAAAATCTGAAAGGTAATGAAAAATAGTCAACTGAAGAGAAGG
>VWZI01004404.1:16285-98339 GCA_013396835.1 Psilopogon haemacephalus | reverse complement strand
AATCATGATTCAAAAAAAAAAAAAAAGGTAATCCCAAGTATGCATTCCCGTTTACATGGTAGTCAGCTGCTGCGTTGCCACTGTAAGTATAAAAAAATTCCACCTTCTAGTCTGAAAAAAATTACTTGGCCACATGGAACTGACCAGTACGATCTCTGAATTTTCTGCAAAATCAACTTATTAAAGGGCTTACTGGCAGAGGTAGATCACTGCTTCTGTAATATGTAATGGGCAAACAATGTTAATCTGGGATGGGCAATCAATGAATTACCCTTGTTCTTTCACAAATGTTTTTCACGGAGCTTTTGCTTTTCATACAAAGAGATCTCTGAATGGGCCCATAAATTTTGCAACTGCCAAGCTGACTGTGTTATATTAAGGCAGCATTACCCAAAAATTAGGCACCTGTTAAATACAGCCTGCTAACCTCAGGTCTCATGTGAGTGTTTTGCTTTACTCAGACTATTATTTTGGACCTGTTCATGCAAATCAAGGTCTTGCCTTCAAGTTTACAATTATGTTAATAAGGAATACAAGAATCAACTGCTGGTTTCATAGCTTCTGGATCTAGTGTCCCTTTTACCTTCAGAAGCCTGAACACATTTATAATGTAACAGATGTTATAGTCTTGAAGAAGATGTCAATCTATTATGTTCAGTACACAGATTGCTGTAAATGTATTGGCTATGAATTCAACAACAGTTCCAGTTTTGTTTAAGCAATAGTACAGCCATAATTTTCAACTGACATTTAAAAATGGTCTAGTTACACCTTGTGTCAAAGTGCAGAACTGCTACATTATTGGTTACAGACATCTATGTGCTATAAAAACAGCTTTGGTACAATAAATTATCAAAA
The DNA here is from genome assembly GCA_013396835.1 of Psilopogon haemacephalus. Lineage (NCBI taxonomy): Eukaryota > Metazoa > Chordata > Aves > Piciformes > Megalaimidae > Psilopogon > Psilopogon haemacephalus. Next base: position 97,481 of record VWZI01004404.1, on the reverse strand, counting down.
AAGAAAATAAATTTTTGTAAAATTCACAGCATAATTGTGAGGCAAAAAAGCAGTCACATAAAATTCTGCATTTTTAAAAATGTTCAGGATGAACAGAAGACGTCTTTGTGCAGAAGTAATGGTGGAGAAACCACGTGCCGAGAAAAAGCAAAAGAAAAAAGTAAAAAGCAGGAAGGGACACAGTTGTAGCTATTTCCATCAAACGCAAACCACTACTCCTGTGACCTTCAACCAATAAGGAAGTCAACTTTATGACACACGCAAAGTGACCTTGCAATACCTTACAATAAGTGGGTCACAAAAGTCTATTTTAAAAGAAAGGCCTCTTGAATTACCCATTCTCTGTGTTTTCAGCATTAAGGACTGTCTGCAAAAGCATGTCCAAAAGTGATTGCATCTGAAATGGTAGGCTCTTCTAACTTAAGAGTCCAAATCCATAAGGCCAAAGGTTATCCCAAAGACCACCACTTAGACCTCCCCAGGACTGGCCAGGACCGACCCGTTGATTGCTTCTCAGTGCACCTCAGTTATGAAACCAGTCATATTTCAATACTAACTGACTGTGGTCTCCAAAATATGAGACCCACAGAATCCCATTACAATTGCTGCTTTGATCCTCAGTAGATTCAGAAAAGGAGAATTCTGATCACCGCCACTTAGCATGCTTAATGTGCCTTACAAACTCCATTACAACCGTCCCTTTTTACAGCTGAAGAATATATATTTGTGTAATCTGAAGGTCCCTCTTTCTTACAGTACTGCATTTCTGTGCCCATGTTTGTTTGGGGAACTAAAAAAAATATATATATATTACTCACTCCCCTCCCACCCAAAAACTTCAAAGGGCCTTTTTATAAATCATGTGCAATGCATTTAAAAACAAACTAGTTTGCAACTACAGCTATTTGAACAATAACCCCTGTTGAATGAGACCAAAAAGAACCAAAATCCCTCCCCAAAAAACAAACTATGAATAGGCTGTGGCAAGTTAAAATGGGGGTAGCAAAAGGTGAACACCACTAAGCTATCCGTTAAGGTGGGTCCAGACATGGCTTTNCAAAAAAAAAAAAAAAACCAAACCCAAAAAAATCAACAAAAACTTCATTGTCCCTTTGCAATCTTTTCAAGTTTAAAAAAATAGTCAGCTTTGCCCTCCTGTAGCGGTTCAGTGAGTTTATCTCCTTCTGATTCAAGCAGCTTTGCACTTTGTTTTTGGAAAAACACCACTTCTATAAAAACACACAAGAAACAAACTTAGTTTCAGTTTAGTCACGAGCTAGCCACAGGACTTTGCTGAACACAAACTCCTGTCATGGGAGACTCTTCTCTATCAATTCCTTGCCTCATTGCAAGGTGTCCTTCAGTCATGTAATGAGCAGGACCTGTATTAGCAGAAAACTGGTATGTTGGATGTCCAGCTATGCCAGTTTCTTGGCGCGGATTAGAGTAGACTGTTAAATTCATGTCCATAGCTCCATTTTGTCCAAAGTCCAAGGTATTAGCAGCCACTGGGCGGTTCTGATAGGCCTGATTGCCTTGGTTACCAGTAGAGGAGGAAGATGTAGAGGAAGAAGTAGTTGAGGAAGACAGGGATGTCATGGAGTGGTGACTGTGGCCCACCTCCATAGAATCCTGGGTGGAGGAGCTGTTTGTTGGAGAATTGTAGACTCTCGGCCTGGTCCGGCTACCCAAGGCTTGCTGTCCATGATGGTGGTGGTGATGGTGGTGATGGTGGTGGTGGTGAGAGCTATTTCCATGATGATGATGTAATGCATTCTGTTGCTGAGGGGTTACATGGAAGGTGGTTTCTTGAACTGGATGGTTTTCAACAGTGACCTGTGTAGGAGCTTCAGTGGCTGTCCAACCAATTGGAGGAGGAAACTGCTGTCGAACCTGTAATAATGAGCAAATTAAAATACTCAAATATCAGCATTCGCAATATATAACAGAGATTAAATTATTCATGTTTATAGCCATTTTTTAAAAAAAAAGTTAACCAAACCTTACAGCTGCATAATTATTATAGAAATGTCTGCATGTAGTTAAGCAGCATTTCTAATATCCTTTCTAAATGTACCTTAAGATAAACTGTTTCATATTTTGGATACTTCTTTCAAACAAAAAAAGTTTAAGTAAGTTGAATAGGTGATCTTATTACCAAAGTGACAGAAACTTTGCATAAAGATAGAAGTCTTAAATAATAGTAGTAATAAACAACCCAATATTTGTACAACACCTAGAACACTAAGGCCCTGTTCTCTGACTCAGGCCTCTGGATACAATAAACAATCTAAATTATTATGCTGTAGTTCACATCTTGAATGCTGTCAACAGCATTAGAAGAGTAGTACTCAAACCTCTGGAAGAAAACAGATGAGTAAATATTACTAAAATAGCAAGATCTAGTTACACACCAATTTGTTGCATAAATTTTCTGCTTAGAGTAATTTATATTTTTATCTGTTCTGAACTAAAGTGTAAATATTACAGAATTATTTGTAGTTAGTAAATGAGTTGTTGCTTCTTTCAAAGAAGAAATACTGAATAAACAGTAGTTCATCAACAATAATGTAGAAGTAAGAATAAGTTAGTTTTTCACTGATTAGGAAGAGGCATAGCTCTGTTTACTCTTATGCCCTGTGTAAGGTGAAGCACTGAGAGCTGCACTTGACTTATTGCTACTAATACAAAACCTTCTCCTCTGTAGAATCTATGGTAATTTTTACAGCTATCTGCAGTATATTTGCCTAAGTGACTGACCTAACTTACAAAGAACTACAGAGGAGTAGGGGGTAAATAATAAACCAAATCTCACTGCCAACTCCATGCCTAACCCACTTCAGTCTGGAAATGGAAATGTTAGTAAATTGAAGGGATTTATTAGTCTCATAAAATTCAGATAAATCAGAGAGAAGATCTAATTAAGTCTACCTGTGGGCTGTGTGTTTCACAGTCCATAGCTTGAACAGCAGCAGTGAAGTGTCCACCACTATGTCGATGCTGGTGTGTGGGGTCTGACCGTGCCCTTCCACTGTTGCTTGTTCCAGAAGATCCACCTACAAAATAATAACGTGCACAATAAATGAAGAGGCAGAAAATCTACTGTAAAACAAAGACAGCACGAAGATACTTAAACTGCTTTAATGTGAAAATATAAGACATACAATAAGTATTGGGGCACTCACTACACTAAAGCAGTAGCAGTCTGGAAGTGGGTGCAGAGAAGAGAAATGAAGCTGATGATGGGACTGAAGAAAAGGTCTTAGGAGGAGCAAACTGGGGCTGTTTAATCGGGAGAAAAGGAGGCTGAGGGGCAACCTTATTGCTATCTACAACTACAAGAAAGCAGGCTGTAGCACGGTGGTTGTTGGTTTCTTCTCCCTAGGAATAACTGATATGACTAGAGAAAATGACTTCAAGCTGTGCCAGGGGAAGTTTAGATTGGCTCTTAGAAAAAAATAAACTCTTCCAGTGAAGAAGTTATCAAACACTGGAAGAGGCTCCCAGGGAGGTGGAATCCTCACCCATAGTGGTGTTTAAAAGAAACAGAAATGAGAAGACTGAGAGGGGATAAATGTTTATCTGTGGGCTGGGTAACAGGAGTGGGGAAGACAGGCTCTGCTCACTTGCTTCCTGTAATAGGACAAGGAGCAATGGGTGGAAGCTGCAGCACAGGAGGTTCCACCTCAACACAAGGGGGATCTTCTTTACTGTAAGAGTTCCAGAGCACTGGAACAGGCTCCCACAGAGAGGTTGTGGAGTTTCCTTCTCTGGAGACTTTCAAGGCCCGTCTAGATGCCTTCCACTGTGACCTGAGATAGATTCTATGGTCCTGCTCTGGCAGGGAATTTGGACTCAGTGATCTCTTTGAGTCCTTTCCAACTCCTGACATTATGTGATCAAAGATGTGGTGCTAAGGAACAAAGTTTAGCACTAGTCTTGGTACTTAGATAAGTCACTCACATTTTTCCTCTCCTACTTTTTCTGTTGTTGTGAAGCTATTACCTGTTCCAGATGATTGAAGTAATTGTTTTGTTGAGCATGACAGATATTTTTTTTTTCAAACAAATAAATGCAAAAAGAGAGAACATTTATCTAACAAACACTCCTTTGCTGTGAAGAGAAAATACAATTTTGTTGCCTGTTAACGGACAAAACTTACCTGAGCTTGAAGATGTACTAGAGGTGGTTCCTGAAGACTGTGACTGCTCCATGGCAGGACTCGTAGACACACTGTTACTTGTGTTTGTACCTTCGTCTGCTGTTTTCTTAAAGAAACTATGCTGTAGAGCATAATAAGGTTGAATTCGCGTCTTAGGGTCATAGTCAAGCATCCTTAAGATGAGGTCTTTGAACTTCAAGTAGTCAGCTACAGTATGACCCGATTCCCCAGCACGACGTCCACCTGGTCCTCCTGTTTCAACTCCTAGTATATTGTGAAGTTTACGAGTTCCTGGTGGTTTGTATTCCTGTTGAGAAGTTAGAAATAGCAATTTCTAAGTCTTCTGAAATTAAGTTATATATTAATCCTGGAACGTGTACATCTTAAATATGCCAGAGAAGGAAGTCAAATTAAAAATAAGAAACTACAGAAATCTGTTAGAGCATGATATAGTAACAAATAACAATAAAGTTGCATTTTCAGTAAGACAAGATGTAGAACAAAGTAACATCTTTTTGTGTGTGTTATCAAAGAAATAGTACGGATTATCACCCTAGTTACGTAACCTACCCTTTTTCCATCTTTGGTCTTCTTCAAGTTCCAAGTGCCGTCTGGCAACTTCTCAAAGAACTTTCTTGCTTTTGGTGCTTGGTCAAGGATATGGGTAGGTGGTATCCCCAAAACTTCCACTATTTTATTCATCTGATCCACCTGTTAAAAACAAAGAATAGTTGTGAAGAACATGTGGCAGAACTGAGCAGTGAAACAAAGTGAGATTCTAATCACACGGGAAGCAAACTACCCAGGCAAGTTATAAATTATTTGTGAATCTAAGAATATACAAAACAAAAATAGTGAATAAGGAATAAGAGGGAGGACCCAGAAATAGAAAATTATCAACAAGCAACTTCAAGTTCTGATGAAAGACACTGCTTTCACTGACACTTATTTTAGAATTACTAGATTTCCCTCATGTGCTTGTTCAACACAGCCTGCCTGCCTCCCTCCAACACAGAAAGGAGAGAAAGTAAAACATGAAAAAACTCCAGGTCGAGAGAAAAAGTTGAGATAACATGGTTTTAATACGAAGGAGAATATATAATGCACAATTATCTTAGCCTATTTGCAGAAAAAGTGCAGCAAAATGCAAAAAGCAACAGCAGATGCCAGAGAGCTAAGCTCTCACACCTCGCCATCCTGTGTCATCCCCAGCGGAAGAGACCAACACCCCCAAACTCAGAAACTAAAAGCAGCAACCAGAACAGGAAGCCCTTCATGTCAAATCAGAAACTGAAGCCCCATAATACTTTGCTCCAACCTGCACTTTCATTTTGAAGTTGGCATGACACAGCATGGGACTGAGTAACAGCAGCAAATTCAGCTCAATGCATGACACTTAATTTGTGCATTATGTTTAAAGAGATGAAAGTCATGGTGATAGGGAACAAAAAAAAAAAAAGTAAACTAATCAAAACCAATCAAATTCCTTGTACCGTAACATAGCTGCATACCTCATTTGCCCCACTAAAAAGAGGCTCTCCAGTGTGCATCTCAACTAAAATACACCCAAGGGACCACATATCAATTGCAAGATCATAAGGCATTCCCAGTAGCACCTCTGGTGATCGATAAAAACGACTCTGGATATATTGGTATATCTGAAATAAAAGCATACATTCAAAAATCACCATTATGATTCTGTATTACAAAACAGAACTACCATGAAATCCATTTTTGGTGTATGGAAAGCAAAGGTATTACTAACACTAAAAAGCATCTAAATGTTAATTCTTAAAAAAAAAGACCAAAACCAAGCATTCACACGTGAGCTGATTCGTTCACAATGTCAGAATTTTGCACTTTAGGGCTGATGAGTGCAATGTTATGCAATTACAAATAATTGCACAGTATTTTAGTCTTACTAGTCATACTTCTGAAACTTCATCTCCTTTACAATTTTTTTATTTTTGTGTATTTTCTTCTTCTCAAAGGAAGAAGATAACATTCACAAATTTACAGACCCATAAGCACACAATGGACCTGAGCAGGCTCAAAATCCTGTTTGCACAAAAACCTTCCTAACCTCTAGCTAATGTTTTCAGTTCAAAAAACTAAAGCAAAGGTACCCTGAATAGAAGTGGTCACTTGCTCAGCCAAATATAATTCTATCAAATAGGGCTAAATGCAATCTAGAATTTCTGTAGCTGCTAAAGTGCTTGCAAAAAAGGTTTAGTTAAAACCAGTATCTTTAAAAGCCAGCTACTGCACTATCTCACCCCTCAAATCTTATCTCCAAGGCATACTAAATAGTGCACATGTTAAAGTTGAAAGAGTAATATATATGGAATTAGAAAATAATAAAAGTATTTTATTTTCAAGCAGACTTCTACAATCAAGTGCTGATATATTCTGCATTAAAAATATAACCAAAAGATGGAAAATTTATCTACTGTGACACTAAAATTCATTTTTAAAGCTCCAAGAGACTGTGGATCTCCAAAATTGTATGTAAAACTTAGGTACTATTTCAATTAGTAACATTTATATTAACTGTCTAAATACTATGACTTTGAAATATTGATTTCTTTCATACATATCCAACAGTAGCACAAGCAGAATTTTTATGAATACCCACCCTCTGTCCAAGTTGACACGAACTGCCAAAATCAACAATCTTGATAGCGCTTCGTTTGGGGTTACAGAGCAGGATATTCTCTGGTTTTAGGTCACAGTGAATGATACTAAGTTCAGGAGTCGCCAGAAAGAGCAGTGCAGTGCACATTTGCTGTGCAAATTTTCGTGTCAGGTTCAACGAGACACCTCTGAAGTTGGTGTTGCGCAACAGGTCGTACAGATTGTAGGACAGCATTTCAAACACTAAGCAGAGGTGGTTTCGGAACATGAAGTGGCGCTTCAAATGCACTTTAAAAAGGGGAAGAAAATAATTAACACAACCTATATGGTATTAAACACTAATTACAACACAATGCCTAAATATCTTAATCAATGTGCAGGAAGCTATAAGATAGTACTTTTTTGTCTATACCCGTGGATACAGTATGCTGTATCCACGGGTATAGACATGGAGGCACACCTCATTAAAGGTGTAAAATTATTTAAAAGACAGAAGGGATTTTTTTTTTTTAAATAAGCTATCATTCCTCTATTAGCAAAGGAAAACACACTTGTGGGTAAATAATAACAGCAAAAAAAAAACAGACAAGAAGTTCAAATAGTGTGTAACACAAACTTTTCACAACACTTTTGATCTTTTTTAGGGCACAGTTCATTTCTTCACCTTCCTAAACCTAAAACTGCATTCAAGTCCAAGCAGACTGGAAAAAAGTGTACACACAGCAGCATTCAGTAAAGGAAATTATTTGCTTGAGGAAAGCAGATAGCACATTCAAAACTGAATTATGTATTAGGAATTTCCCTTACATTTACAGTGAAAGTATCTGTCAGCTTCATTTGAAATACACTGAGACAGTACCCACATGACTTCATTACTTCAATTAATAAAATTGATCAGTATCACAAAAGCATTAAACTCATTTAAATCAGGCATAATCTAAATTTATGAAAGCAACCAATACAGTTTAAGTCAAATAGTATTTTTTCATTGAATAGGTGAAAAATTCATCACATTCATCTGTTTAGAGGCAAGCAGGGTTTGCCAGTCTGTCAATCATTCAGCTTGGCTCACTCAAGTAAAAAAAAACTGAAATAGGAAAATACTTCAGACCTCAGATAAAAAGCAACACACTCCCCTTTTTATCATAATAAAATTTTGAACCAGTACTAGCACAATGAGAATTCAGGCTTTCAGTTAAGGTCATTACTTGGTCTCCAAGGGATATTATTTTCTTCACCATTACTGTAAGCCAGTTCAAGTGTCACTTACAACTTTCCTGTTACAGTACCATTTGCTTTCATTCTGATGCCAGTACTCTCAGCCTAGACCTTTCGTATTTTCTCATCTTCGCCATATTTCCCCTATCCTCCCATCATGAACACAACAGAAACCTTTTACACCTGTGTGGTCTTCCTATATTTGATGCCAGTTCCCTCCCACACCTAAGCCAGTTGGACCTGCCAGCCTGGCAAGAATCACCATTTAATCCAACCGATCCAGAGAATGCACAGGAGTTCAAATAAACTTTTTACACAAGCTGACTTGATCTCATCTATCATAAAATTTAAGTAGCACTACAATAAGTCAAGGTAACAGCGTGCCAATCTACAGGAGTTAAAACTATAAATTTTTTAATAATTTTGGGCTATAAATGGGCAAGTTGTATCATATACAGAACTTTCTGTTTTGTCAAATGTTAAGCACACAGGATCAAAAAATAATTATTAAGCTAGCCATAAAACTGCTCTATGATGTTGGTTTACATTTAATATTCATGTCCTTATCCATGACAGTTCTGAGATCATGTAAGATATATCCAAGGTAGTGAAAAAAGTGCAAACTACCAGAGATCACAGCTTCTCTGTAAATGTCAGTCTGTGGCAGCTTCTTCAGATGTCCATATTATTAACAGGAAAAAGAAAACTCTACAAAACAACATCTCAACAGTCCAAAATATCAAGTCTATTTCCCCAGATATATTATACATTTTTCCAGATACAGTCCTGTTGCAAAGTAAACAGGAAACTATTCACTGAATAATGATTTTAAAATTTATATTATTCTTTTAACTTCTTTAGCACCAAAAGCAACTTAAGCTACCCAGTAAGATCTAAAATATCCCTCATTTCATTTTGTTAAGTAAAATAAAGAATAACTATTCAAATACCTATGTAGTACTTCATCTCAGTGTCATGTTTGTTCATAAGCTCAAGCAGTCGCACTTCAATCTGAGCTTGGTTTAAGAAAGCCTTCTTGTTTTTTATTATTTTGATAGCCACCCACTCCTGTTCCACTCGATCATAAGCCTTTACAACCTGAAAAAGTCAAATACACATCAGTAAAATTTCTCCAGTTTTCAATATGATGCAAAACTCGCTTTCCAAACTTTCTTCACTTTTTCAATTAGAGAAAACATTTTTAGAACTTATGTTCTTTCCAGGTAAATTTGTACTTGATACGACAATAAAGCCACAACTGGTCATGTAAGGTTTATTGCAGTTATGTCACAAAACAGAGTGGAAGCATCACTGAGCTCCAATGAGGTAAGCATTTTATCCAAATATAATTATCATCAAAACCAATACTGTAAAATGGCTGGCAAAATCTGAGAAAAAAAAAATAACAAGACAGCAAAATAAAAGCTCCATCCTTCCAGCCTCTTTCTCAAACCTTGGCTACAGCTAGAAACAGTCAAACCCAATGTTACTAAGTAACACTTGTCATAGGCAACCCCTTGTAGTAGTCTATTGTTTTAAACCCCAAGCCAAACAGGTAAAAACATGAACTGATAGGAGCAGGCTGAGGATTCGCTCATTACAAAATGCATTACCAGACAGATCCACATACTGAAGTATAGTCAAATGTTATCTGTAGGAACAAGAAACAGCACAAGGTAAGAGTGTCTTAAGCAAGCACTCCCCATAACAGGATGAAGAAAAAGTGTTTAATTTTGAAATTAAACAGGAATACTACTTTTGAGAAATGCATACTATGATTCACATGAATTACAGGTTGCTCAGTTGATACACATTACCTGTCCAAAAGATCCTTTGCCTATTAAAGAGTCAATTTCATAACGATCCATCCACTTCTCCCCATTTTTTACAATATAGTCATAGTTGTCATCATCATAGCCATCATTGTAAACTTTTCTCTCCTTTTTGTGACTGGAATCATCTCCTTGGCCCTGTTGATGCCTCCGTTTTTTTTTTGCATAGTAAACCTAAACATGAGAAAGTATATTTGATTATAATGTTCTTAGCTGAACATCATTCCAATAAAGAAAAGAAAAGAGGTTTCATAATCACCATATCAGAGAAATGTCAGAGGTTGGAATTTACTTCAAAAGATGATCTAGTTCAACCCCACCTCTGCCAGAGCAGGCCTACCTATACCAGATCACACAGGAATTCATCTAGGTGGGGTTTGAGGATCTCCAGAGAGGTAGACTCCAGAACACCCTGGGTAGCCTGTTCCCCTCAAAGACAAAAAAATCCTCCACATGTTTACATGAAACTTCCTCTGCCTCAACTACCACCCATTGCCTCTTGTCCTGTCATTGGTCATCACCAAGGAAAGCCTGGCTCCATACTCTTGGCACTCATCCTTTACATATTTATAAACATGAATGAGGTCACTCCTCAGAGTCTTCTCTTCTCCAAGCTAAAGCGCCCCAGGTCCCTCAGTCTCTCCTCATAAGAGAGATATTCCATTCCCTTAATCATCTTTGTGGCTCTCAAGCAGCTGTAATTTTAAAATGCAACTTCTGCTATTAGAGAAACAAACAATCCTCTCCTGTTATCACTATTTCAAGTCATTATAACACAGCAGAGTCTTGATAAATAATTTTTTAAAAAATCAGTAGATCTAAATAAATGTACTAATAACACTGATTTCTAGGGTTCATAGGTGCAAAAAAAGATACAACACAGAACAAAACAAGAGTTATCAGTTCCCTTTTCGCAAGATTGTAAAAGAAGAATTCCTAGAAAGTTAGCAAACACTGCAGAAATCCCTTCACACTGCCTACACTGCCAGAGAATTAGACATAAACTGATGCTCTTCTGTATTAACCACATAATTTTTATTTTTTACATTTGTCAATAATATCTAATTAAATACTTAAGGGAAAACACTTTACTGTTTTTCTTAAAGGTCCTTAGAAACACTCATGAAGGTTTATGCAACTTTTATTTCCTTATGATAAAACAGAGAAGCTCAATATTTGTTTATAAAAAAAGACAGGACTAAAATATATACACACATATATATATATATCTACATAGATATAGACAGATATATGTAGAAATATTTTTTAAATTATGTGCTCAACAGAAAGGAGGACCATGACATCAGTGACCTCAAACGACATGCAAAGAACAGAGACAAAACTTTATTTTTCTTATTGGTTCACAAGATTACTTATAGAAATATATTTAATAATGTATTGTAAGAAAAAATCCCCACATTGATACACTTTACAAAGGTAGATGGAACCATTACCTCATTAATATGCTTGTATGTTTTGATCAAATCTACGGAGAGTTTCCTCAGTGGAGCTGTGGCTGGATCACGGAAAGTTTGGGGCATCCGCCTCTGTAATACGACCACATTATAACTTAGGAAAAAAGCTAAGACACGAATGATGTAATTACTACACTAAATCATATCATTCCTCAGAAAAATTATTCCACTGCAACATTTATTTAACTTGATATTAAAAAACAGAAACAGAAAGTAATTTTTAAAAAAATTAACAGTTCAATTAAATTACTTTAATACATTTAATTAGTTTTTAAAAAAAGAAATCCCAAGATTACCAGTTCTCCTTCAGTTATACCTAACACGCTTAATCCAAATAAAGTTTTTCTCCTCATTTGACAATACAGCTCCTTTGATAACAGAGATTCTTGCTGATATTACTACGCTAACTCCTAACTCATACATGTGCTACAACTGTATTTAATGTATAGCTGCATTGAAAACAACAAACGAAAGTTAACAGTAATAAATACTGGAGAACTGTGGCAGTTTGCCACATTTAAACTGTATTAAAACCCCTCCGTTCTATCATGCTTTACAATACCCAGGACTAAGTCTGAATCTGAAGCCTAATTAAAGTATAAAGAAATCCAAAGCATGCACATAAGCATCACATCTACTGTGAAAGTCTTAAAACAATGTCCTCGTTTGTGTTCCCTACAGTTGACTACATTTAGAACACACATCTTCAAAAGCAGGCCATTCTTTTTATTGGTTTCCTGAAGCAGTAAGACATGTTTGATAAAATCATTTTTGTATTTCTTTTTATCTTTGCACACACATGCCATGTAAAGTCTGGATTGATCAATCTCTATTCCTCCTTAATATTTGTTTGAAACCTCAGAAGATAGAAGTTTCTTTTTAGAAAGTGGCATGCTGGAGTCAACTAACATCCTCAGTAAAGAGAATTCAGACAAAAACTAACTCACAAACCATTTCATTTGGTTAAAGCTGACTACCTGCTCCGCAAACAATTCACAGCATCAGTGCACCACCAGTCAAGCTCTCCAACTTCTGTCTCACAGTTAGTGTCAGATAGAGGGGCAGAAGAGAGAGTTGGTGAGGTTTGTTAGACTGGTCCCCTAGCCTGCCTCTTTCTATTCCCTTTCTTCCCAAAGACAGAAAAACTCAGGGCAAGTTTAAGCAATTCCATTGGAGGAAAGTTTGCTTCATGTGTGTAAAAGCTTATTCTATTTCCTTTCTTGTTATTAAGAGGGTTAAGTGACCAACCACCACAACACTCAGCTTTACAATTCTCATCTCCCATTATCTCATCTCATGCCATCAAATATGTTCAGGCTCACAACTCTCTCCACTTTCAAGTGCTTAATCTCATCTCCTGCCTCCTATTACAGCTAAACTGATACATGGCCTCTTGCAAAGCTGAGGAAAGAGTACAAACTGTTAGTAAAAATAATGAAATTGATTTTAATATCAGTACTGCCAAACTAATAAACAAACTGGAAAAGCTTTACTCCTCTCTCTTTTATGGTATTACTTAATACTTATCGTGGTTACTGTACAAACAGTATATGTGACCAGATTTAAAAAAAAAAAAAAAAAAGTAAAAATCACATTGAAATAACCCCTAAAAGTTCTCACAAACAGAACTGATGAAGAGTCTGTGCTTCTGAAATTGGATCTCAGTCAGGTACCCAAGCAATCACACTAGAAATCTAAGGTTGTGCTCTCATGTGGTGGATGTGCAAACCACGTGGTGGAAAAAAAGGAGAGTGTGAGCAAGAGCAGGAGAACAGGGCAGAGCATGAAAAAGTGAAAGAGATAAACAAAAGTGAAAGAGGCAAGACACTTCCAGTAGGCTTACTGTGAGGCTGAGACTCCTCTAACGCATACAAAACTCACTGGAGCTGAAGGCTCATGAGAAATGTCAATTCAAAGCTCTGATGCACATCACTCAAAAAATGCCAACAAAACATTTTTATACCCCTGTAACACTGTTGATTTGAGGTCTTTTTGAGTAGGGAATGCTTCTCAGAGATGATGCAATAGAGTTTAAATTCCCTCAAGGAAGTTTAACTCAAGTCATGCCCCAGGTGCTTGTTCCAGTCAATTCATTTTTGGTTATGTCCACTACCATCAATTTCCCTTAAGCAGATTTACCAAAGTAATTATTTTTTATTATAAGCACAAGTATTTTATAAACCTCAGGCAAGTCTGTTATAGTTTCTTAAACATCTTAGCATTTATAAAATACTTTTGTTTCTTCCTTTCCTCTTTTGAACAATGTGAATCATTAAACAAATTACACCTAAATTTAATCTGGTTTGGTTCTCTCCCACTGCACTGTTAAAGGACAGAGCAGCATCTAGTCCTAATCCCTACTGCCAGCGTTACAGGCTTTTAAAGCGCCATCTATTTCCATAATATTTCTTAATATGATTTAAGAGATTATTGAAACAAAAGAACATTGATAGATTTTGCTGGTAAAAGAAACCATGCTGCAGTGCACAAATACTGGCAGAGACCACTCAGTCCAAGGCTGACATGGCCATCACAGAGGTTACAAGTTTTGAGGAAAAAGACTGTGTGGAAGGACCCTGATAGTTCAGATCAACTATTCAGACCTAAGATAGATCTACTTTGGAGTGGTAATTTCCAAAACAAGTATTCACATTTATTTTCTAATTTATAAGTCAAATTTGCTTGCTTACTTTAAAAAAAAAAAAAAATCTTGTAATTTCAACTCTGAAATAAGCAGCCAGATGAAATTAAAATTTAAAAAAAGTTAGGGAACAGCAACAAATTAGATCATCTAGATTCTGCAGGCTATCTCTATGTTGCCTTCAGGCAGTATCTTACTTGAAAATTGAGCTTTTAATTGAGGTTTTAGACAGTCACACAATTCTGAAGTTACACTTTAACCTGTACAAACTTTTTAACAGGTACTATTTTGCCATCCTGGATTCATAAAGTTTTGTAGTATGGGAGAAACAATTGACCTTTTCCTCCTTCTCCTTGTGACACTGCAAAATCTGTAACATTCTCTTTTATTTTTTCCACCCACCAAGATTCTTTTGGAGACTCTTGTTCCACTCCCTTCTTCCAGATGATGGAAGACTGGAATGAAGTGAGCTTTATCATTGGGGGAATACTGATTTCCCTTGACTTCAAAAACACTCAACCACCAGAATAAAAAAATAAAATCCCATTGCATGAGCTTCAGTCTCTATCTGGTGGCCAGACAGCAACACTGCAATCGCAGATCTTCATAAAGATAGAACACAAATCAAAAGATATGCTGAATTTCAAGACTGTGAGACAAGAAACAACTTTTATTACAATTACATATGTCAGTAAATACCCATCATGTTCTGACGTGCACACTTACAATTCAGTGCAACCAGTTACAGCCATCTGTAATCAGATGGTGCCATGATGAAAATTACACTACAAGTAATGAACTGAAATGTATTTCTTTTACCTATTAATCTAATGTACTATGCTGAGAAGCAACCTGTGAATAGTCTAAACAAAGAAGAATTGAGTAAACACAAAAAAGGCAACCAAGAGCCCCACTTAAGTGTGTTCACCATATTTGAGACAAATGATGTTTTAAGGAAACTATGACTTCTAATTCAGGTATGTTATTTCAACCTGCAGTTTTCAAGGTTTAAAAAAGGACAGAGAACATATTTCTCTTCGGACATATGTTTTGTTACCTAAAAACCAGATAGTACTGTTCCATACCAAATGCATTTTATTTTGATTATGGGAAATTCTGAGCAGATATGCATCTTCTGTTAACATAATGCTTTAATTCAGAGTTTATTATAAAAGGAAGAAAACAAAAGAGAAAATCTGTTTATGTATATTACCTTTAATTTTACAAATAGAGCAATGAAAAATATATATTATAATGGCATCTTTTAGCCAAAGTTCCAATTATAATTACCTATTTAATAGGCTCCCATATTAAAAAACTGAAGGGACAGTCTCATCTCCTGCACTACTTGCTACTCAAAACTCTTCTTGCATCACAATAACGTAAGATAGCAAGTTAGCAACCCTATTTTGTGGTGGCCAGTCACATAACAGATGGCATCTCCAGAGTCAACAAAACAGATGTTTAATTGCTGTAACCACAAGCTACAGTAACACTTTCCCATAATATACAGCAAATAGCAGATTTTTAGTAAAATGACCAAAGACCAAAAAAATTGTACATGCCAATCAACAAAACAAGAGAAATTCAAGACTAGTCTTTAAACCAGCTGTACCCAGGGCAAGAACTATAGGCAAGTAGAGTGAGAATTTCAGTTCTATTACTCTAATCATTGATTTGTGCTCTGTGAGTATTTCCCTCTTGGTCTGGCTTCCTTCCCCAAATAAATAATGTTGTTGAATTAAAGTAATAGTACGAAAAAATTAAGTTTAATGTTAAACAAATAAATAAAACCAGCATGGAATGAAAGGTTTTCTGCCAAGATTTTATCCTGATTCAGCCCTACCATTACTTTAAAAAACAAACCAAAAACCAACACTACACACAGACAAAAGAGAAAGCAGGAGGAGTAAGAGAAATTAAAAACTCAGCTCTGAAATTCTTGTTGCCAGAACATAGACATATTATCTAAAAATGTCTGAAATGGATGGAAAGTGAGAGAAATGCTTTTAGTGAAATTAGTTGCATTCTATACCCCACAACAGAATCTGACCATCACTAAAAATAATATTGCTGATTAAGCAGCTGAAGTAACTGAACTAAGGATTTGCTAGTGCCTGCTAGAACACATTAACATTGCAATGATCTAGTTGCAATTAATAAAATCTCTGGCCAACATCTGGTCAGAAAAACCTAGAATTTTACAGGTGCTAAGTGATCTTAGATATATACAGAAAGATGTTTAGCAGTCAGCGTGACCTTTTAATTACAAGTTTTTGAACTGACTAAAGTTTTAGGCAATCTGAGTATCCATGATGAATAAAAACATTAGCACAACATAAAAGTTTTCACAACTTTAAGAAAGCATTTATTTTAAGCTTTTATATTAACACCTGGCTATGCTGAACTCTCAGGATGCAGCCATCTGAAACTGGGCAAAAAAATATATTAACATTTGTTAGTACTAAATGAAAAAGATCACACAAATATCATTGCATTCTATGCACTCTAGGACACATACTGCTTTCCTGAAACTGGCTCTGGCACTCATCAGTTAAGAACACACAATCAAGAGCAGGACCCCATCCCACCAGCAGGCCCAGACTTTGGTGAAATCACAGACCTATAGCAAACCCTTACAATCCAGCTGCTTTCAGGAAACAAATGCCTTAAGCATAACTACTGACGGGGGGGTGGGGGGGTGAGAGGTGTGTGTGTGTTTTAAAAAAAAATTATCTCAGAAGTTTTAAACTGTAATTTAAAGTTTCATAAGTAAGTAAAAACCAAAGTAACCTGGTTGTCTCAGAAGACTTCCTGTTACTTATTCTTTGCCAATGATGAAACCAGAATGTTTTGGTCATCATAGCCATAAAGAAATAGGTACAAGAGAAGATCAAGTAAATATTTTAAGGGCAACATATAAAAACACATCACTTATAGAACTTTAACATGAACTGTCATTATTCTTTCCTAACGTTGAATCTGCAACTACAAAACATTCATAAAATATCAGAACATGGTCTGTCAACCATTAAAAATCAAAAAGCAAGCGGGATAGAGCAGGAATAAAACAAATATATTAACATTCAATGCTTAGCTTCCACATTATTTGGTTATGAATGAAAAATCATTACAGGAACTTGAACAAGACAATACCCCTCCAAAACACAAGTCCAGTCCTCGACAAAAAAGAAAGCCAAAAAATTACCTGAAAGAACATTGTAAGGCAGATCGGTTTTGCTATTTATCAAAATGACATTGTTTACAGAAAATGCTGAAAACATAACAGCTTCTCATAGCAACTGGCAAGCAGTATCCTTATGTATCTTGCTGCAGTCTGAAGAAATCTTTCAGAGACTAATTACTTGATATCTATTATCTCTGTTAAAGAGAGCTGAGACTTCAGCCTGGATTTTATTTTCAAGCAAGGCAGTTTTGTTTGGATTTGGACAAAACACTCTGTTTACTAAGTTCTACAGATGTAGCAATCAAGAAAATAACCTTTGTAACATTTGTATTCTCAATTCATTCAAAAGAAGATTCATTCAAAGATATGCTAAGCCACTCTACAAATTGTGTAGTGTGTTTACTGAAACCACAGAATATTTTGGAGAGGAGAGGGCAGAACTAGCTAGCCTAGGCACTTTGTCTTGCACTCATTAAGCAATGCAGTGTGGCACTCTGGCCAGCAGATGGGAGTTGGAGCCCGCGAAAGAATTTTGCCTGGTGGTCCTGATACAACCACTGGCGACACTGATGACTCGGACTTTACTGACCCATCTGGCTACTATATCAACATGGTAATGGAGTACCCTCAGTAGAAAAGGGGCTGGCAATGCACTATTAGTCAGCTGTTGGAGCCCTGCACTCAAACTGTCTGCTTTCGGGCTCTGGAAATTGATAGCACCTAAGCTGATCCAATCTTCTAGGATGCTGCTGAGCACTGCTGCATTAGGAAATTCTGTGAAACTGAAGCTCAGAGACCTAACTTCTTGTCTATTTGAGTGGTTGCAAGACATTGCATTAAAAGGATTTTACCCTTTAAGAACTACATGTCCTGTATCTGCTGGAAGTCACCTTTTTCTTCCTCCTACTTTTTATAGCAATATTAAATTAATCTATCAAGCCTTCTATAACAGACATTGAGTCTATCCCTTTTGACATCCAAGTTAAAAACATGACCTCCTTAACCATGTGTATCTAAAAACATAGAAGTATGTCAACTCACATGACTGAAGAGAGTTTGCCATTACAAAAGGTTAGTCTGGTGTTAGAAGCTTTAGCAACAGACAAGTACAGAGCATTAGAAAAAAATAGAGGCAAAGTTCCAATAAATGAATGAAGCAACTGCACAAACATAGTTCAGAAAATGATCTCTGCATGAGTTTTTCCAAACTGACATATACAGGACACAACTGCTTTTATCAAGAACACAGAGAAACAAGTTGCTGCATATTCAAGGCAGTATCTTGCATAAAAAAAAGATTCCTGCAGAAACATCATAAAGAAAAAATCCATAAGATGTATGTATCAGTCATGAAAACCTAGATAGTATTCAGATCACATCTGGAGCAAAAAGCAAGACAGTAGACCATAGTAATGGTAAGACAGTGCAAAGCCTTCAACAACAGAAGGGCATGGCTTTTATAAAGAGTAAGAATTAAGTTTTAATCAAGATGAAACAGAGCTGACAAAAGGAGTAACAAAAGAGAAAGAACAAGAATAGTTTTTTACACAGACACAAGGTCTAGAGCAAATAATCTGACTCACTAGCATAAATATGCTAGCTAGATTTGGTTTTGCAGGTGAAGTTAACCAGAAGCGCAGTGGCAAGACGAAAAGCCATTGAGACTCTCCAGCAGAGGTTCATATAGAACCTTTATTGCAACCCACTATCTGTTGAAGATAACTTTTTATGGCACCTTATGGGAGAAGCACAAGAACTCAAGGAAGCAAACAGACACAAAAGGTGAGCAGTCAGAAGACTTCAAAGAGTTGCCCACCACCAAAGTCAAGGGTGCTGAAAGCAGCTCAAAAAGGATAAAGCAGTAACAGTTCTGAGCTGCTTATGCAGAGGGCTATAAAGATTTCAACAACAGAATTAAGAGTAAAATACAAAAATGGAAGCCACAATGCAGAAAAAAAACAAAACAAGATTAACCTGGAAAAATTAAAACTGTGGTTCTATAAAATAGTGTTAGTAGTGCAAAGACAGCTTGATTGCCATTATCAAGGTGGCTGGCTGATCATTTCTTCATATGGGTAACTTTCTGGAGCGAACCACAGGTTTTATCCTATATTTACATCCTCATCTCAATGGGCTGCACTCTTTGGTCAACTATTTTTGGCTACTGTCCAAAAACTATTATTCAGCTAACATTTCAAAACCATTGTGACCACAAACAGCAACAGATAGCAATATATCCTGAAGTTCCTTTATTTTGCTTTTTGGTTTCAAAACATGAACAACTAAACTCTACTGTACACTAAAGCTCATAAATGTGATGTCAGATTGCAAAGCTTAGATAGATATCTTGAAAGGGTTAAGGGAAACAGCAATTTCTCTTAATTGGTAGTGATTCACTAACCTTATTGTGGAGGTTTTGGGGGACCTTTAATCTAAAATAAGTCACATAAAATATTTCTGCAGATTTCTCAAGCTAATTACTATTAGATATGAGCAGATTTACCTTTTCTACTGATTGGTTCTCATGGAAGTAGAAATATTCTTCGACAGCTCCATTCATTTTGCCACTCTTTACAGAGCCCTAGTCATTACAGATCTCCAAATTCTAGTATCAAGTATCATGGCACCTAGTTTGAACATTTTCACCCCTTCTGTGTCAGTGCCTTCTTACGGAGTTATACTAAGATAGCATCCCTTGATGGTACTGTGAACTTTTTGAAGCCATTTTTAATACAAGAACAAATGTAAATCTGGTAGCAGCAAAAGACTTCACTCTTCATCCTATTTAAGTGCAACATGTCACATCAGCCTGCAGTGAATTTTAAAGCTCTGACTTGCAGACTTCTGGATTTCAAGCTCTGAAGCCTATGTCTCACCATGTTTGTCTCTACAACTGGGCCGCACCATTTTAAAGAAAGAAACAGAATTCTCTCAGTTTTAACTCTTGTACCTTGCACCTAGCACTGTTAGTTAAGAACCTGTATCAGCAGTTCTAGCAACTCAAAAGTAGTACAGAAGAAACACTCCAAAAAAAATGCTCAAAAGTATCCATAATTACCATAATCTTGTGTTCATTTCATTGCCTTGCAATAACAAGCAGTAAATTAGCTGTGGTAAAACCCCAATGACAGCATAGCTTTACATTTTGCTTTTTAATGATAAAGTCTATCCTTCTAAATGTCTTTTGTGCAAACCTCTATTCCAAATACACTAACCAGTGACTGCATTAAAATACTGTCCGTTAGGACAAATAACAAAGCAATTAGACTCTAACATCAAACAGCCCTTAAAAAAAAAAAAAAAAGAAACTATTATTAAACTCACTTTCCAGCTCTCCACTTGGACCATCTTTCTTCCCTCTCATTAAAAAAAAATGTCAGAAGTACAATAATCACAGTTATACGTACCAGACAGGTATTAAAAAAACTTCCAGAAACCTATTTGTTCGTGCACTCATTTTTGAAGAGTATTTAGGAAAACACAGAAATATGCCCTGATCTTTTAATTTATGGGTCCATCATATATTTTGAGAATTATTATTTAAGAATTTTTGTTGTTGTCACTCACCTGGTTTGTTAACGTTAGAGGTTGCTGAATCTGGTCAGCATATGATAAGGCAGAAACCTGTTGGTCGTTTATGTTCTGCTGCCGACGATCACTGTACTGCTGATGCGAATGGGACATCTGTCCAGCCATCTGAAGGCCAGCAGCATGGAATGAAAACGATGGTGCAAGCCGAACAGATGAAGGTTTGCATGCTGAAGTCTCTCCTCCTGCAGAGATAGTATGAGGCTTTAATGCAGTAAATGGCTTGAACATATTTACCTCAGAAGAGTTTCCGTACACAATGAACCCAGAAATCATCCTCATATAAAGATGACCCAGCTGAAGTGCCTCTTCTCATTTCATTGTGACAAATTATTTATTAATCATGTATTCCTACTTATGTTTAATATCCTTTTTTTAACATCTTCACCTACATATCACAACTCAATTGGAATTTGACAGCTGCGGTATTAATTCTGTGTATGGATTCCATTAAAGTCAGACAAACACATAAGTTCTGCCTTTCCAAGTTGCTCACATCAACTTCCTGAACTGACTGTGCCAAAAGAAATGAAAAGCTAGCACCCAGCCTCAGCAACTCATCTTTCTTTGGCCTCAATGTTTATGCCCTCCTACAAACTGCTTAGCTCATTAGCCTACAGTTTTAACTTCTACCCTGAGTAGAGCATGCTTCAACTGAGCTCCCTGATTCCTACTGCTGAGTTTCATCAAGCTATAGGTAGCCAACACTGTAACTTGAATGAATTCCTTTCTGGGAAAGTGAAAGCAGACTGCAAGAAGAAACTGCAAAGCAAGAGATAGATTGTAACACTTGGTGTCTAGTAACACTTGGTGTCTAGTTGGAGGAGAATGGCAAACCCTATGGCTGAAGTACTAGATTCCAAAACATCCCAGAAGGGGGAAAAAAAAAAAAAAAAAAGAAAAGAAAAGGCCAAATTCCAAGGGCACAGAATCTGCCTCTAATCGGGACAGATACAGCACCCTCTCAACTCATGTTTTGGCCACCTGTTAGATGGCTTTCAATTGGTTCCCAGGCTGCTCTTTCATAGCCTTACACTGGAGAACAGATTAGACTGATGCACAATTTGGTTTTCTTTGCTTACTAATGAAATTTTAGCATGTTCCACATTTAACATCCATCCTTTTGCTTTTGGTGACTATGCCAGAGGGGGGAAATTCTCTCAACGGTTGCCATGTTGGCACAAGATAAGAGACATAGCAGGATGGGACAAGTAGCCAGGCACAATGAAGCCAACACTGCCACTCAAAGAGTATGTGTGGACTTAGAAGCTGAAATTTGTAAGCGCAATTACTTGTAAGAATTAAATTTAGAAGCAAGATGTTAAATAATCAAGCATCTAAACATCAAGATACATTCTTTCTTTACAGACAAAACCTTGCAAGAAAATAGAATTAGTATAAAACAGTAGATAAACCATCAGTTTGACTTTCTTCAAACTGACTGCTCAATTTGTTGCCTAGTTTAAGTTAAGCAAAATCAAAATATTGAAAACTATACTACCTCAACTCAGCACCCACCATGGCAGCAGAAGAACTTCATGGATTTAGTCAGTGAAAAAGTAAAAGCATTACTTAAAAGCTGTAATAAAGTCTATATACAGTATAAGCACTACTACTTTAAACAAAGTGAAGTAAAATTGTACAGTGAAATACCCACTTACAGGTCTCTGGTATTTTTCTCCAGTGTTACAATTCAGTACTACTAGAGGACTAACAGACTGATCCAGGAAATTAACTGGTTGCACACAAGCACCCACATATTTTCACAATGTTTCATTAAATCTTCAAACATTTTACTTAAAAAGCCCCAAAGAAATAAATTTTAAAAGCCCAAAACAACCCTCCTCCCCAAACCTTTAGGAAAAAACTATACGTGAGAACTCTTTTTTCTGCATGCATTATGGTGCCTCTGGTAACACGATAAAATATCAAGATGACCTTACAAAAGAAAATAGAGAAATTCCTGACCTAAAACCATTGTAAATTAAGCTAACCTAACACAGAACAGAAAATTATAATTCATCTGTAAAGAGAAGTCCACCAAAAAGCTCTGAAACTCTCTTCCAACATTCAAAGATAAGGTGAAAATACTAGTTAAATACCTGAGTGTAAGCATTTCAAAGTATTTGCACTTTCTTCTGTTTGTTGGGTTTTTTAAATTCTAAAACTGTAGAGCCAATTACTTTAAAAGTGACATTTATAAAATCTTGGGTCCACTAGCAGGACAACAAGGCTGCAGCTTTCCTGCTCTTCCAAACCAGTGATAGTCAGTTGTTCTACCTCACTTAATTCAATAGCAATGCCTGAGAAAAGAGAACTTTGTAATTTATACAGCAGCAACTGGACTGGAGAATCACAAAGAAAGCATCTCTAAGAACCACAGTCTGACAAATAACTTTCTTTATTCAGTTTAAAATTTGTTGGAGATCCAATGTCTGTGGTTAATAAGTTGTTACCTATTTGCTTGAAAGGAAGTCATACACAACCTATGAGAACCATTCTACAAATCAACTTCTTTGGTAGACAGACTGGTTTCATGGAGCATCACCAAGTCTCAGAAAAAGAGATATTATTAAACACAAGAGCCTGACTAGAGTCTGACGTGAAGTCTGTAACAAGTAGATGGATGGAAATAGCATGTTCAATACACCATATGAAAGTGCTCATACACCAAAAGGCATTGTAATAGTCTCTGTGAAGATGGTAGTATCAACCTGTAACCATGTTAGCAATAAGCAAACTTTTGACCTAGATAGTCCTTAAGAATTGTAACTAGAAGGCTCTGAAAGATCATCAGCCAAGTCATTTTCATCTTTATCATTTCTTACTGTCATTGAAACAGAGACATGAGTTCACAGACTTCTGTTGCTGAAAATAGTCTTAGCTATCAACAAAACCAAGAGATGTTCAGAATGAAGTAACTGCCTTTGTCACATTTCAGACTCTGTTCCACAACATCTGCAATCCTAACCCAGTTCTCTCAAGAGAACACTCATAACTTTCTGTTACAAGCCAAGAAACACCTAGTGCCACATCAGGAAGAATGAGGGGAGAAAGAAGAATTGGCTAAAATAGTAATCTTGATCTCCTTTAGTTTTAAGATCGAAGAGGCAGTCAGCTATTGAAATAGGAATGTTTATGTACATCCAGTAAAGTGAGGTTCACAAAAACCCTGGTAGTTGAAGTTAATTTGGATAGCTCTAGACATTCGAAAAGTGATCTACTGACCACCATGGGAGCACGCTACCACATCCCATCCATAACTTCTACAGCACAGAAATATCTAAGGAACAAATTTGAGCAAACCATCAGCCTTCTAATAGCATTAAGATCAAATTATTGCATGTTGTGAAGCACCCAGCAAAGAAAAGAAAGTGCTAAACAAACACCACAAGACCTGTATGCATGAAGTACATTAATGGCCACAAAGATGATAAGAGGGCTGGAGCACCTCTGCTATGACGACAGGCTGAAAGAGTTGGGGCTTTTCAGCCTGGAGAAGAGAAGGCTTCAAGGAGACCTTATAGCAGCCTACCAGTATCTGAGGGAGGCCTACAAGAAGGCTGGGGAGGGACTGTTCACAAGGTCTTTTAATGACAGAACAAGGGAGAATGGGTTCAAATTGGCAGAGAGGAGATTTGAACGGGATGTTCGGAAGAAATTCTTCACAGTGAGGCTGGTGAGACACTGGAACAGGTTGCCCAGGGAGGCTGTGTCAGCTCCATCCCTGGATGTGTTCAAGGCCAGGCTGGATGAGGTCTTGAGCGACCTGATCTAGTGGGAGGTGTCCCTGCCTATGGCGGGGGGTTGGAACTGGATGATCTTTAAGGTCTCTTCCAACCTAAACCATTCTATGATTCTATGAATGGAAAGGATTAGATTGGGTGTGGATAGAATTATTTTTATGGGCAGGCATTACGTAACATGTTAGTTCAGAGAATGACAGATAAACATAAATTGCAATTATGCATAAAGGTGTAAGTTGTTAAAATTGACAAAACATTTGTCTGTGATGAAGACTAGAGCAGAACTTGTTATTAAAAAAAACAGGTCCAGCTAGAGAAGGAATCCCTTATTTTAGCCTTGAGAACTTATGTCTCCTTTTGCTTACAGTCATGAATATAACAGCTCTTTTGAAGTGAAGCTGTTCAAAATACTGTTTCACTAGAGACAGTCCATATACCATAATGTAAGAAAAAGGTAAATGATGACAATAGTACCTTCTTGACTTTTGTACATTTATGGTCTCTGGAAAGTAAAAAGTGAGAAAGAAGCATGCATTAACAACCTGCTACACCACTGTATAAGCAAATCCTGACAACTATAATGAGATGAGAATGTTTTAAAAAGGGACCAATAGCATAAATATGATGACAGAAGAAACTTAAAATTATAACCCCAAAAGAAGTTCCTAATCCAGAATTATGAGAATATAGATACTGCAAAAAAACAGATAGCCTTATAATACGAAAAAATGGAAGATTTTATTTAAAGCGTCATCTTAACACAGTGGAAGAGCTTAAGTTCAATAATTTGTTTTTTAGTGAGAATAGGAAATACTTCCTTCATTCAAAATATCTTTGGTTTAAATTATTTTTCCATGTATCAAAGAAATTAGTAAATTGAAAAATAATTAAGACAGCAGTTATTGAACAGTCTACAAATGAACTATTGTAGATTTAATACAAGAGAATTTTAGTACAGCCTCACATAATTTTAAGAAACTCAATAGTTTCAAAATGCAATTTCCTGCCTCATTTGTTTTTGAATCAGTTATTCCCGCTTTGACTTCAGACATAACTAATTTAGACATTACCTCCTAAAAAACAAACAAAACCCAAACCAAAACGTGATGCACCAAGTGGTGCAATACATTGTTGGCCTTCTCCTTCCAAGAGAAAAGCCAGGAGCAAATATTCACCAACTGTGAGTGAGTTGCAGGTGGCTGTTTGCCACACATAGAGTATGTTACTGTTTCTGAACAGAAGTGTGTATTGTAGTTATTTAAATTTCATATTCAAGAGTCTAATAATGTCAATGTAAGTTTCCTCTACAGTTGGGCCATTGTAGTCTATTCTCTGGCTGAGACTGTTCTCTACTACAACTGAAAGCCATGCTACAGCCTCTCACACAGACGTTGACTAAGCAATGGCACAGCCTGCCCAGAGAAGCTGTGGATAACTCATCCTGAGAGATAATCACAGTACTGGGCAACTGTCTCTAGATGGCCCTGCTTGAGCAGGGTGAGTTTGGACCATTGCTTCAGTTCTCTTCCAGTCTCAACAATTCTGTGATTCTGTAACACACCTGTTGATGCAACCTAAGTGACAAGATTTCTCTCTTCAAATCAGAGGGCTGGTAGATCAACTCCTCTGTCTTTTGAGACTGCATCTGAAAATTCCCACAGCAATTACATAACTTCTTTGCATTTATGTTACCAACCCATTAAATATATATTTTGCTTCTTAAGGTAGGTATACTGCTTTGTTCCTCTGACACAGTTGCACCAAAAAGCATCCCATTTAGGTGTGCTCATAGTGAAGGATAAAAAGGGAGACAGACATTAAAAATCAATGAACATTATAAAAGTGGCACTTTATAAATCTTTTTTTACACCTACTTACCTCACAATTACAAATAAAAAGCAATAAAAGACCACTGTAATACTTCTGACCCTGTGAGCTATGTAAGCTTGCCTTCGACACTGACAAAAGCATCCTCCAGTGCAACAGCTGATCTTGATTTCACGATACCCAGAGATAGAGTTCTCTATTTGACAACATAACCTTTGCAATGGCCTTAAAAATACTTCAATCTCTGTTGTGCAGGATGAAGTAGGCAAAAGCAGTCAAAGCCATATTAGCATTCTATTTCCTAATTTAGAAGTTTAAATAAAGCAATTCCTCATGTTGGAGAACTTACCACTAACCTGCTCTCTCAGACACTGATGTCTTTTAAATTACAACAACTACATAGCTGCTTCTGTTCCTAAGCCCTCTGCATCTGGCTTCCAGGCAGCAATTACTACATTTTGGTTGCTCCCTATTAACATCACTGTCCCCGTTTTCCCAACTCTTTGTTCAACTCGGCTCAAAAAAGAGCCAGAATTTCTTATCAGATCCATAAATTAAAAACTGGCAGAAATAACACAGAACTAAATTGAAAATCATCTGCAATATTCCTCAGGGGTTTATCCTGGAGTGTGGGGTCATCTCATTTTGAAATATTAAACTCTTCTCTTCAGAACTCACGTTCGTTCATTCTTTTTATATTGATAGAACTTTTCTTCCTGTTGTTCAACATTTCACCTATAATTTCTTTGGCCCTAAATGTTTTGAGCTTCCTTTCACCTCCTCTCCCTTCTGACCCATCCTCCCCTTCCCTGTTCTATCTCTGCTATCTACTATTTGGGTCATTCAGCAATGTGCAGAGATATTCCATCTCAATGATACATTCACAGATGAATGAGAACATGCCAGAAAACATGACCAGAGAACTGAAGTGTGAACTGCATCATTCACCACAATGGGCATTCTCTTTTCCACATTCCGAGTTCAAGAGCTTCTGGGCCTACACCACAGACCAAGTACGGTATTTTCTTCGTACTGTATATGCTTGGTTCAGACATCCAAATCATTTTATTTCCAATCCCTGCTATGCCACCACAGACAAAGGCATTCACCTTTTTTTTTCCCTATTTCCATTTTATTTTTTTGTCTGTATTCAAATTAGTGAATGTGAAAACAGCCAAATGCCCCATCAAAGAAAATAGTGTATTAGCTGCGAAACTGTTCAGCCCTCTTCCTTCACATAACATCCACCCTTTTTTTTCAAGGTTAAGAATAGTTTTGCAGAGTTCTGGCCAACCCTGTTTTACAAAAAACATGTTTTAAAGTGGCCACAATATCAATTAGCATTATGATACCTCAGCTATTACACTGAGTGTAAGAAACAAGTGTAGAAAACTGAGAAGATTGATATCTGCATAGCTTTAAAATCCAACCACCTCTGCATTTTATTAGTGCATTCAAAAACAGTCAACAATTAGCAACAGACACTTGCGTCTTGAGAAAACTGTTCAAATAAACCCACATTTAAGTCAAATAATAATAAATGTCAAGCACTTAGGATTTCAGAGTTTAGAACAATCATCTTTTAAGCAATAAGCGAATGCCAGCCTGAACTCTAAGTGACCTACTGCTCTACTGAATCACTGCTTTGCCTATTGTCCACACACATTTAATATGACTGCATAAAAATGTAAAGGTACACGGACTTCATTCAGCTTGCTCTGGACTAAAGAAAGCTGTGAGAGAATCCAGGGAACAAAGGAAAACTACCTGCAACAGCTATTGTAGAACAAACAACTCCATTATAAATATCCCACACTAGTTCCTCTTTTGAAGGAACTACATTATAGTAAAGGAATTATATTATTAAGAAGGGCTACCTCAGAAACTATTCTACAATAACTATTGAGTCAACTTTCCTGTACAGAAATGTCAAAAACCACTTTCTCTCAAAGCAAAATTAAAGTCCTAAACTTAGAAACAACCACACTCTCAAGTCCTGTTCACCAGGTCAATACATCCAGCCCACAGAATCTTCCTGCTTCTGCTCTTTCCTAGCAGAGTAAGCAGAGTAATAAACCAAGTGCTTAGGAGGTGACATAGAATTATTTCCCTTCTTTCCCAACACTTTGCAGACCTTTTGTCATGACTTGTCTGTCACATGTCTGGTCATATGGCTGAGACAGAGCAAGAAACCTGGAGAAAAGCTAGGCCAAGAGTAGGTTTTGTTAACTACTCTCTTGTGCCTGTGTTAACTATTCTCTTTCCTGTATGAGCTGCAGCAGAAGGTGGACTTTGGACATAACTTGCACATACATGCTATACTGCTTTTGTGGAGTAAGGCTTGTATACAAGGGACATCAGTTCCCATAACTCTAGAAATTTGATAGTTAAGATCTGTGATGAGGGGAGATTGTGGTAGTTATCTCTGCCTATCCACTTCAAAAATTTTGTACCAGAAAAACTAAACACTGATCACTATAATCCTCCCACAACAAGGAAAGGAAATCTCTAAATCTTATGAACAATTTCTGATTTCATACATTTGCAACACTATATAAAGCTGTATTTCATTAAGATATAAATATTACTTTTACTCTGGAGAATCTTTCTATAAATGAAGCTCAAGATTGTGAAATTTCACAGTTAAAGCCTAAAGAAAACACAAGTAATCTAACTTGCAAAGTTAAAATCTCAAGCTCCATGAGAACTGTTCTCACATTTCTATTCTTGAGAAGCGGGCTATTTAAGAGTACATCTGAAAGAAATCTACAATTCCACAAGTGAATAGTGAGAACTAACACCTGAAGCCTCCACCTATGTGCACACTGGACTGAAATAACATAAAATTTAAGAGTACTGTGCACAGAAGTTAGGAAATGTCAGAATACTTTCAGAGTTTTAATTTATTTGCATAGATGCACTAAATTATGATACCATTTAGTTACATAAATATCCTATTTATTTTAAGGGATATAATAGAAATAATGCTCACTGAATAGCTTGTCATACCATAGATCATTTTATTTGCCTTGTATTTAACACAATATCCCTTGACATGCTTCACACTATGCTCCAAATACAGCTATTTCTACTGTCTGCATATATATTCTATGGACCAGTCATTGGTTCTGCACCCATGCACCATTTTTTTCTTCAATGTTATTACAAGACTGGATTTTATTCTGTCCCACAGGAAAACAGGGCGACACAGGTTAAACATAAAATCATGGAACTCTTTAAACTTTCTGATATTGTACATATGGAATACTAAAAACTTCACAAAGACAAGTATTGTACACTAGCAAGTAAATCTCTTTTTTTACAGAGGTCCTCAGAATAGCAACCTTACAGGAGACTGAGGTTCCAGAATTTGAGAAAAGTAAACCACAGGAAAGATGGATGTTCATTCCTACTCACAAACAAAAAAAAAGCAGAAAAACATTTTTTAATGTTGGACTAAGTACTGAAATGTAGCATAGTTCTTTCAAGTAATGGGACATAGGAATTAACTGTGCATCAAATAAAAGATCCATTCAAATTGGTGGCCTGCCTCTGGAAGTGATCAACAGCTGTCATGTAGAATAGGGCAAGCATACAGCCTGTTCATCTAGTTTCAAGTCTAGGAACTACCTGACAAAGTCTTTGTGATTAACCTGTATATATATGTATGTACTATACACCCTTTTATTCCATGGAGTTGCTAAACCACTTGTTGCATTTCAGCTTTTAGCATCCAGAAGACTGCATAGCGAAAGACTCCACAGCTTGCTTACCGGGTGCATTAAGCACCACTTCCTTTTGTGTGTTGTGATCTTGCAGTTTTCTTCTGTAACAATTAAGACTACCCTCCTGCAAAGGGAGAATGATAATGACATGAAGAAATGAATGAGAGGTTTCACATCAGTGACTCTGTTTATTCTACTGTTGTTTTGGTTTAGTTTTTTTTAAGTAGTTTTCATGCAGTGCCTTTATGGGATCCTCCAGGAAAGGATATTCTAGTACTTGGAAGAGGAAACATTCTCAAATGTGCAACTGCATACCTGCAGACATATTCATTACTGAGGATTTTATATTTTCTAACATACATATAACCTTCTTCAGAAGTTCTCTTACCAAATTTAGCTGTAACTTCTCATCAGAAACTTGTTGCTTGAGAAAAACCAGTCAAACTGAAGTAGTCCGACTTTTGGTTCAGCCAACCATGGTTATTTATATTATGCCAATGAATGTGAAACCAAATAAATGAGCAATCAATACTTACTTACTGAATATTCAAAGAAAAAAATAACATTTGCTTTTAAACTGGAGGGAGGGGGGAAATTATTAAAATATTCACAAGAATAAAACCACTTGTTTTTCAGAGGACACCAGCACTAGTGAAAATGTGACAAAACTAAGGTTCTAACACTTTTCTCTCCCTATAAATTTATTCTTCCTTTATGGCTTTAAGTAATTATGTCTAAGGCTATGTGGTTTATAAATTTTATAATTTTGTTAAAATCCTGCCATTTAAAAAGAAAGCACATAAAGATATGGGAAAATTCAGATCTACTTCTCTTATGATCATGGTGAAAGTTCGTAACAGCTGTCAAAATAGAAGCAAAGAATGAAGTCTGACTATTATTCCAAACAAAGGTTTAAAAACAGCTACTTAATTCCAACTATATAAGCATATTTTAATCTAGGTGAAAGGCCTGCACCTGCCTTTCAGTTCCTAGTGCAAATTGTTAAAAACACAATACAAACAGAAAACACTCTCTATGGAGAAAATTTTGTCAAAAGGAGAAAAACACATTTTAAGTCATGAGAACATAATACAGACAACAGAAATTTAATTACAAAGTTTAACTTGACATAGTTTCATGAAAGCCCTTCTATTAAACACACTATAGAAGAATTTCTACACTCACTTTACAGAATGCTTCAAGCAAATTCCAATTCAAGTGCACATAAATTATATTTTGCCATAGCTTTTTAGCTATTAACATGCACTAGAAATCACCAAGTTTCCCTACAAATAAGAAATGTTCAGTTTACTGAAAAGCAATACGGTGCATCTCTGCTGACAGTTTCCTAAAGGCTTGCAAAACAATAAAAAATTAAAATTTGACCAAAGTAAAAATCAGATTTAATCATGGGTTGCCCTTTAACAGTAAGCATGGGGCTTCATGGTGAGAGCAACTTCTAAACAGTTACTGACTACCACTCAAATGAATTAACGTGCTCCAACATTTAGTTTAAAACTTAAATTTGTGTAGTCCTTAATTATAAGCATTAAGTCATGAGAATGATGTCTGTTCTCCTGGTATTAAAGTACCACTTAAGCCAGATTTTTTACTAAAAAAAAAAAAAAAAAAACCCATATATATATTATACACAGATGCTTTAAAAAATATTTGGAAAAAAAACCCTAACTGGTCAGGTTGAACCACTTTAATGAAATTTCAACTCTGAACTCTAAGGATTCCAAACCTGCTGACACCAAGGCTGTACCTGGTCAAAAAGATACCAGTGAAAGCAACTTCTACTATTTCTAGTAAATACTAGTGGTATCAAACCTCAGACAAATATTGATATCTATGTTAAGGAGGAAAGGAGGGAGAGAGTGGTGAAAAAGGGGAAAAACACACCAAAAAAACATATAACCTATGTAGATAGCTTTACTCAGTTAAATAATTTATTAACCTTACATTCAGTTTACCCAGTTAGACAGAAGGAATCTGAGCAGTTATGAAAGGAAAGATTATCATTTGGACAGCAAAGGAAGAAAGAGAGAGGGACCAGAGAAGAGAAGAAGTGAAGAAGGTAAAATAAGCAACCGAACAGAAGAAAAGCTGGTTTGGAAGTCTGGGAAGAAGGAACAAAAAAAAAAAAGAGAGAAAAAATATGCTGTTTTAAGCAACAAAAATATTTTAAGATCAGATTTCCCAACATTCTTAGGAGTGACATACAGGACAGAAAAAAATTCAGACTGAACTGTTAGAGCTGAGGTGGGATTTGCTGCCTTTTTTTTCTTTTTTTTTTTTTTTTTTTTTTTTTTTTTGCAGGAGGGTGGGAAAAGACATACGAATACACCATTTTTAAAAGCCAAGTGTGTGTTCTAGAAATAGATTATTCTATATTCACACCAGCTAGATACTTATCTCAGATACAAGGGTTACTGCATTTTGGGAAGTACTGATATTAAAGCTGAGTTTATTAATGTTCCATTGCCGTGCTTTCTGCATAAATCTAGCCACTTCAATATACAGCACTTTAATTTTTAAAAAAACTAAATGGGGAAAGAACGAGAACAGTCCTCTTCCATCTACACAACACTATATCCGGAATTCAAGCTATTCCAGCGAATTTTTTTTTTTTTTAAATAATTGACGTGGTGCATATACATAAGACAGATTTTAAAACACAGACACACACGTACGTTCCCGCACCACACACATACAACCCCCCACCCCCAATATAACACTAGGGCCGGAGTAATGAGGGGGAGACTGAAGAGCAATTAAATCCTCCTCTGGCCTGCGCTGCGAGTGCGGAGCCTGCCCGCAGTACGCGGGCGCTGCTGCAGATCATTAACTGCTCATTTATCAACGCCGCTCACCAGGCAACACAATGCAGCAGCACGGCGCGCCGAACCACCCCGAACCCCAGCAACAGCGCCTAATTAGCATAGCCTACCACCAGAAGCCCGCCGTCTGATTGGGCGAACTCGTCAGCTGAGTGGCCAATCAAAGCTGGCTATGCAAATAGAAGCCCTCAGTTGCCAGGGCAGAGCTGCTGCCTATTGTCCAATCGGAAAACAAGCAATAAACAAGAAATGCAATTGAGCTTTGTCACATTTTCAAGTTGTTGTTAACACTTTCAAGTTTAAAGCAAAATTAGCTCCATCTACCGAGGATTAGACTCATGTTCTACATTTCACCCCCACAGCAAGGGCAGGGCAATGCAGTAATGATACACGGGGATTACAGCTAAGCACTGCATTAGGATTTAAACTTCTCTTCCCGCAAAATAGCTCTACTGCGCCGGGACGGCCTGAAGAATGCACATTCTGAAGGGCTCGGATGCTAAAATTACCAGAGAAGATTATATTCAGACACTCTCAGGTCTGCTATCTCTCTGCTAAAATTCTTCAGAGGGTTTCACACAGCACTTAAAAGCAGTAAAGTTCCCTTACACTGGCTTAGTTAGAGCACCTTATAAAATTATATAAGCTTCTATAACGTTATCAGACAGCACATGCTACTTATATTGTTCCCCTTAAAACAGGTACGAATTTTTTTTTGCTGGTTGTTCTTTAAGAAAAAGCAAAAACACTACAGAAATAACATTTTTTATTATTTACCCTCCTGACAGATTTTAAGTAAATTAATTTCAATTAATTTGGCCAAACTGAATCACCAATAGAGACCAAACATCAGAATATTAAGTATCACACAAGAAATAAGCACTTTTTTCTCCAACCAAAAAAGATCCAATTATCTGAAAGAATATTTGTCCTTAAGTGTCTCTCTGCCTGTGACAAAGTGAATACACAGGAGAGTACAGCAGCTACTGGCCATCACGGCTTCCAACACTCCTCAGGAGGTTCCCTTCCCACATGCACAGATGCATATGCTGAAAACCGGCACCGTTCAGCCCCCTCTAAAAGAAGCCTCTAAATGCAAAGACTCTCAGACTTACTCTGGAAGCAATACGCTCTCTTCAAAAGCCGAACACAGCTGCACAGCTTCCCTCTGCACCGTGGTGGACGCAAGTGATCCCATGCATGTTTTACTTTACTTTACACAGCCCAACAGTGATGTGAAAGTGCCACTGCAATTCTCTCACCTGGGAGACTGGTGCTTGTGCATTTCTTTTTCTCTAGTGCTTGTAGAAGGTGCCTGACACTGGCAACAGACATCTTCTGTCCAGGTACACATCAGGTACAGGATATAAAGCAATGTCAGCAGCAGCACCCTCTGTGTCTCAAACCCTCAAAGGATCGTGACACTATTCTGCTCACAGATCGGCTAAAGTAGGGATGACTTTCTGTCAGCCACTGACTTGGGTCATTGCTGAAGAGAGGAGAGGATCTTAATTTCTTTGCCCATGACTACAACACTCAAAACTTTTTAGATCCAAATCACAAAATCTGCTTTATAAAAGGTCTCAAAATGCCAGTTCCATGGCTTAACGGTAACAGAAATTAAAGTTTTACTTATCTCACTCATTTTGAAATTTAACAACTTCATCTTGGAAATTTTACCAATAGTAAAAATACTAATGTATTTCTGTATAGGTCCTAAAATACATACAGTTAGTTATCTTAGTATGTGCACTAAATTCTCTAACACTTAGAAACACACACCCCAAAAAATCCATCTATTCTTTAGCTCATGTTAGTTTTTTAATAAATTACTGCTCTTTGATTTATGTTCATTTAGCAAACTCTGAAACAGTGCAACAGCAGCAATAGCAGTAAGCAGAAGCAGAGTGTTACGTGACCACAGGCTTACAAGATTTTCCAAGCAATGCTGCCTAGGCCAGTACTTTGCAGAACTAATCCTTCTCCTAGACTGTGCAACCGTCCTCTCCCAAATAACACTTCTATCAGCATTTAAGTTTTTTGTATTGGTAGCCTTCTCTTCCTCCCTCCTCTGAAGATAATATAACCCAACATTATCTAAAATACTCATTTTACAATGCAAAACTAATAAAAAACTGCATAAAAATTACCTGTTACATGGCAACACATAAAATCATATGACTCAGAGAAGAGGTGAAAGTCAAGTCTTTTTTACCTAACCAATACCCATGTCTAACAGCTAGCCTAATGTCTAAACCTTGCTTTTTTTTGGACTGCACATGCATTTCCAGCCGAATGTAAGGTTAATGTAAATACCCAGATAATTTCTAAAACTCTCCTTTAATCTATTGCACAAATACATATATATCAAAAGAGGAGTATTTTCCTATGCATAAAAACCATCAAGGGAAATAGAATAATTCAAGTCATTTCCCATTTGTAGTTACTGAGGCACAAGATATATTTAAACAGTTGGTACAGAAAAAATGGAAAGCATCTACCATATCAATGTACAGCTAAGCATGCCAAACCATTAATGTAAGAGCTAAACAAGGGATGAATACATCATGTGCAACAGTCTCACATGATATAAATTATTCAATACCTGACCAAAGAAAACAGCTTTCAGGAGAGGGGGAGAATCTGAAAATACTTTTGTAGTTTTAATAAATACATATTATGAATTAATGCAAAATCTTTCTAACTCTGTATCACCGTTAAATAATCACATGTATTTGCATACTATTTCTCTACATTATATCAATCTAACTTTGCATTCCGATGTTTAACATACAAGTACATTTCATCTGATGTAGTGCTGAAAATTATAAAATAAAACCAATTGTAAAAATGAAATTATTGGTACATCAGCAAGCACGTACTTTCAGAATTTATGCTATGCCTCCCTCATTCCACTTGCAGGATTTGGATAATTCCTAGCTCTATTTGTGTCACAACTCTTTTTGCTTTACAGATGTCAAGATGGCTATACAGCACTTTATTTGGGATTGCTATGCTGACAAAAAATTAACATATGCACTTAATGGAAGCCTTTTGTAGGCTTATATGCACAGATAACTTCAGTGACAAACTGAACAATTAAAAAGTATATGCCATTAAAAATTACATCTCAATTATGGGCAATCTGCTGGTGTAATGATTCCAGGTAATGCCTTCAATAGCTGATTTTATATTAAAATAGTTGATTTCACTCAACAGAAGTTTACAGTACATACTTAGTTTTGGCAACTAAGAGAGAAGTTATATTGCATTTGGAGACAGTACAGTGGTTTTATAGTCTGTGTTAATAACAGAAAAAATCTGACAGTTTCTAAAAAACAGAGTACTTAGAAACTCCTAAGCACACAGTCCTTATTAATCCATATTACAGTTCATAAAAATAGTAACATTCAAAAAGGGGTTTTTCCTCAATTCAAAATAGACTGGAAGCACCAGAATTATTTTCTTCTATAAAATATTCACAAGGTGTAAATTGGAACTAAACCATTTTTCTCTGTGTTCTCAACAATTTGGTAACAGATACTCTGACACCAAGCGGTTTACAACAGACATCTCTAAATCAGTTCTTACTTCCTGAAAACCTGCATTGTCTTGTTAAATAATAATTCATTCCACAGAAAAAAAAAGTTGTAATGTTTCCATATTTAGCTACTGCTAATCACTGAGAACCTCAACTAGAATGAGAAATAAACCCAAGGTTTCAAAGTACAGTGAAACCTTACAACTCCAAAGCACTTATTTGAAAGACCAATTTCCTGTCGCAGTAATTTCTGTTTAGTATTCAAACTTCTAAGTCATTACTTCTTTTGCTTTGTCTCATTTTGAAGTACTAGCTTTTTATGAGGAAAAAACCAAAACAAAAACAACTTATTTAAGTATGTTACAACTAGTAACCACCAAAAGACAGTGATGCCAGGTTTCACTAATCTAAACAATACAACCCCAAAGTCAGGTCATTGTAAACTGCATTTGTTTCTCTCAAGTAGCACAAATTTTAAAACAGAAATTGTTAAAAAAAAGAAGCAAAAAAAAAATAAATTTAAAAACACAACCAAACAAAACCCCTCTCCACAAAACCCACTTACAAAGCAAAACAAAAACAACCTATCAACATTCCTTTAGTACAATGGTATGATAACAGAAAATTAATTCTGAAGTGTAATTCAAGCTTCATTCAAAGTCTTTACTGTTTCTCATATAACTTAAGCAGTATGTATTAAATAATTACAACAAAGTATTAAAATTGTGGACGTTTCCACACCAACAAAATTGTGTTGCTCTCATCATTACAGTACAAGAGATACACAAATTAAAAACCTTTCCATTTTGTCTACATCTTCAACTACATGCATCTATCAACCTTATTCTCAGTTTACAAAAACTCTGTAAGCAGAGACTGAAGTTCCTGCTTACCATGACTGGGCTCCTCCTTTCCAAAAACTGCCACCTCTCTTCTCTAAGGACATTATGAAACATGTGTAAACAAGGACAACGTGTTCCAATTGCCATGCTTAAGCTTTCTTTCCATCAGTCTCTAGTTTTACATGCCAATCCTCAGAGCAAGCTCCTGAGAGCACTAATGGTCACATGTGTCTGCAGCATCAATATGGAAAGCAGTACAGGGACAGTAAGGTACACTCTGGCCACCAGTAAAGACAGGTTACTTCAAAAGGAGACAGAAAGAGGGTAGGGAGAGGGGGAAAAAAAAGAAAAAACATTCCACCATTTCCTGAAAGATATATAAACTATGCCAAGGAAAATCTGATCAGATGATTTAGACATTGGTTCGGGTTTGGTTCAGGTTTTCCTACATCTACTGAGGTGCAGAGAGAGAACATACCACCTGAGGAAAGAGACTTAAGTGTTTCTAAGGAAAGGGTATTATGTCAAAATATTACTGGAATCCAAACACAAAACAGACAAGCAATTCTTCAAGGTTCAGCTAACAACTGCATTCTGTGAAAAGATCATCACAAGTTCAGTTCATAGCATAAATGCTAACGAAGTTCTAACCCCCTGCAGGCTTTTAATTCTTACAGAGTTTCAAACACAACTGTGCCAGTGGTCTGGTCAGAATATACTTCCACTTCATAAGCACATGCTGAACATTACATTTATAGGCACCCGACACGCCTGTACTGTAATGCAAAAGAACCATGATCTCCTAACATGTCATGTTACTAAGGGTCTAGCCATGGCAACACATGAAACAACATGTGGTATCTTCATCTCAAAAGGAAAGGTACCAATGTATCTCAAAGCTACAGCATTAAATTTTAAAAGTGCGTTCCCAATGAAACATATTTTTTCCTGATATAGAAACAACAAAATCTCTAATTTTTTTCATTATTATTTTTAAGGGGAAAAAAAATATAAAGAACAGGAAACTTCCTAATCCAAGCATTATTGGAATAAGGCATGTTCTCTCTTCATCTTTATGGACTAAATGGACATATATAGCCAATGCTTATGAAACACCCTGCTTCATGTACAGCAGGCAGCTATCACAGTGAGGACTTTGGCAAACATACACTTGAAGATGTACATACTAATAGCATGACTCTTCTAGAGAAGATGCTAAGAGGAAAGATGTGCCCTCCTCTCCATGACTGAAAAAAGCAGAGGTTATTAGACTGAGGGTTATATTAAGCTATTGTGGGAAAAGATGCAGGAGGAATGTTACCAATAGCAGAGCATAAACCTGAGTGGTTATAAAACAATCTTTAAAGTAATAGGAATTGCTGTTACTACAATGATTAATCCTGGGGGGAAAGTATAATAAATTAAGGGGAAAAAAAAAAAAACCCCTACCAAACCAAAAAACATCCACTGTGTCTGTCACCTGTAAGATGTTTGTGAAAGAAAACAAGAGCAGAAAATGAGAGCAGAGAGAGCAGGCTGCTATTGAGCTCAACTTTTACCAAGTGCATCTAAAAGTTTAAAATCTTTACCAGAAAAAAAAAACAGTATTACTTATCATGCTCCTAAGGCACTGCAAAAAAATACAGACTTGGTATAGAATGAACAGAAAAAATCCAAACCACCTGCTACTGCTTTGTAGTATCAGTCATTGCGCCAAGCAGTGGCAACACATGAAGCTGCTATTTGCCAAAGCATCTGGGTTGAAAGCAATAGGGTGTTGTTTGCTGGCGTTGCTTTACAAGCTAGCACAAAACTAAAATGTCAGTCCATCTCAGGCAGGCTCTTCAAGACATACAGGAATCTGCAGAAATGCTAAAATTCTTCATAAATTCAGAGAGCTTGCATACAAACAGAATGCTGTGACATGTTAAAGAATGCTATGACATGTTAGAGGAACAAAGTGAATGGCTTTTATTATGGAATAACAAAAATTGAATGTTTAGATTGATGTGTGCCAAGTAAGAATGTACACTTTGTATTAAATCTTATTATTGTATAGCTCAAAAAAACCCAACACCAAAACACCCCAAAAAAACCACAGACCAGTTAACCTTCCCCAAGTGAAAAGAAACGGGTTGCACTTTTCCTTTTGTACTTCTACCTCTCACTGGACATTCTCTTGTATTTTTCATCAAGGACAAAAAAAGCTATCATCATTTTTAAATTAACCATGCAAACATGTTTCTGAATATATAACAGAATTTTTAGAAGTTCTCAACAGAAACAGAATATTCCTACTGAGATAACATGGAACTTTGGCATTTGGTTATAGAAGATGAACAGTGTTGCAAAGCAAGCTTCTGAAAAGCTCTTGAGTAAGTATACAAATTTATTCATGTATGTCCAAATCTGTTTCTATTTGTCTTTG
This sequence comes from Psilopogon haemacephalus, assembly GCA_013396835.1. Taxonomy (NCBI): domain Eukaryota; kingdom Metazoa; phylum Chordata; class Aves; order Piciformes; family Megalaimidae; genus Psilopogon; species Psilopogon haemacephalus. The sequence goes on along the minus strand of VWZI01004404.1, from coordinate 57,792 downwards.
GTGTAAATGAATATGCAGCCAAGAATTAATCTATTTACTATCAAATATTTTAAATAGCTACCATACATAATTTGCAAAGCTACTTTAAAAACTAGATTCAATTCTAAAACTGGGGAAGGACAGGCATCTTCCCACTTTCTCTCGTTTGGTATGTTAGCTTGAGTTCCCCCAGTAAAATGTAGCTTGTTTCTGACAACTCTGATAAAAGAAGCTAGTATTTCTTTAATGGTGTAGCAACTTCCTACTCTATTTTGTTCAAAGAAACAAGGAAAAGCTTGAAGAGAAACACTGTAAGACTTTCCATCCTTCTTCAGCTTACATGCACCCAAAACAGTAGATATCTGAGTTGAGCTCTTCCACTGGGAACAATTAATCCAAATTATCTTCTCTATGTTCATCAGCAGAAGGGACAATTTGCCTGGAAGAAATGCGTGTGGACACACACACATTCCTACTACTTTACTTCTCAATTCTGAAGAAATTATCAGAGTCTCAAAACGCAAGGTTGAGAATCAAGGAATGTAACCTGAGGAAAGATCAAGTGTCAGTGGACCTGTGTATACAACCCCTTTCTATAACCAAGTAGATTAGACACTACAATCATTCTCTCTACTCAGATGAAGAACTAGACATACAGGGTTTAATTACCGAAGGCCAAAAGCATGTTAGGCTTACAGATTCATACTTGGACATTAACATGCTTGTCCTTTCCCCTGTAACTGTACTGAGGACCTAAAAATGAGCTGAAGAAAAGAGACTTCCATGCTTTTCAAAATCTACCAGATTGATGCTTCTCCATGAAGCATTTCATACAGATACCTCAAATAACTTTCTAAGACATTTCTTATTTTCCAGAACTGACTGATTCTTGCATAGTTCCTATCTTCCAGTAAGCAGAGACAGAAAGACAGACATCTTTTAAAAGGTCTGTTCATCCAGAAGGTGCGGTACCTGTCCAATTTGATGAAATTCAGCTGATTCATTAAATAAATAGCTATGAAGCTAATCTTGAAAGGAGAGCAAATCACTCTAAGTAGCCTGCTATACTGACTTGCTCCTAAGACACCAATTCACCTTTCTCCAAATTGATCAAAAGGGTTAGATAAGAGAGAGATTAATCATCTTACTAATGGTTTACTGCAGCTTCTTGGAAAGACAAAACTACTGCTAATCTGTTATCAATGTGGATTTTTGATGGCAGAAAGATACCGCTAATACACTCTGAGCTCTGAAAAAAAAGTGTGACACAAATGAAAACAATAAAATACTGTATTAAAATACTCTTAAAATATAAGCAACCTGTAAATCACGCACAAACGTGTGTGTGCAAAGCAAGAATTCTGTCCTCTACCAACCTGTTTCCCTCCTTCTTGGAAGAAATAGTGAAGCAAATTTTTCATTCATATTATACAGGCTACAAATCACCGAGTTACAGCCGTTTTAATATATACTAAGTGTTTACATGCATCGAAGTGGAATACCTGCAGCCAGAATGATCAGCTTCAAGTAAATAGACGTCACTACAGATCTGGCAGTGTTTTTATCCCAAATCATTGCTCTAGACGAAGTTAGCTCCCAAATTCTATTTCAGGAAACTGCCATCTATTGAAGAACTAGAGTATTCAGCTCACTACGTTTTGGTGGCACTTCTTAACAGAGAGTGTCAGAATTTTTGCATTTGGATAGCAGCCTATAGAGTCTGGATTTCTCCCAAGGAAAAAAAGAAGTTTTGCTTCTTGCCTTCCCCTGGAGCTCCACATGCCTCCAGACACAGAAGGAAAGAAAAAAATAACAAACCCACACACTTCACCAAAAAAACACAACTACATTTTACCTTTCTCAAGATTCAAACAATTGTTGCCTCAGGCCTTTTGCTAGCAGCATCATTGTATGGATACAAAGCTGAACACAGCATTCTAAACTGAAGTTGCAGAATCCTCACTTGAAAAATTGACCAATTGATTTGGGTGCTAAGAAGCCTCTTTTTCTGAGGAAAATCTTTCTTCAGAAGAAACTTATGAAGAACCATAAATTCAGCCTATGCCAGAGAATAGGAACAACTTTACAGATAGAATTTGTCAGCAGATGGAAAAAAAGAGAACTTTAAAAAAAATCCTACAGAAAAGCAACACAAAATTCTCTTGGCTATTTTAAGTTAGAAGGAAGTGAAGGAATATTCCTACAGCTCCAGGTCAGGGAAAATAAGTTATATATGCATTATGCATAACAAAAGGTAAAGCAATTCTCTTCTGAGACAACAGTAAATCCAAAGGGAAAAAGGTTTCTTTTAAGGATTAGTACACAACGGGTAATAGTTCAGTAAACATGGACATAAGCAGCTGTGTACTAGCAGATTCAGATGGGGTGAAGAAGATTCCTAAACACAAATCTGTGGTCCACTGTGTTTGTAAAATGCTGGAGCATTCACAGCATCTGTTTCAACTAGCACTCTTCCCCAGTAACTCCTGGGAATGTGTGGCAGTCAGCATGTTCCAGGAATCCTTCCCAATAGGCAGCTTTCAGGCAGCCACCCAGTTTTACAGGCTAGGACAGTTAACTAGCACAGATGTGTGCTGTTCCATGTGATCAGCTTCAGCAACTGGGAACATTCAATTTACTAACAGAAGTGGGCCTTTTTGTCTGTGAAATTTTGTTCTTAAATCTCTTCTGACTACATCTGCTCTTGCAGCTCTCTTTTGGCATACTTTACTATGTCCTTTACCTATCATGAGAACCTCTCCTTTCAAATAGAGAAAATGGCAAAACAGAGAAGGGTCAATTTTGAACACATTTTTTTGTAAAATACTGGGAGTGCAAAAAAAGATGAAGGAAGATATGTCAGAAGCTACTGTCTAAAAACTAAACTGCTTGCTTGAGATTCTGGCCTGCTGAATGTGCCTCCTTGCAAGCTGCTTGTTTTAAAATAAGGTAGCGCTCTAACCAGACCTCTGCACAGCACGATAAAACTGAATAGGAACAATTAGTTGATATAGACAACCACCAAGTACAAAACACAAGCAAAGATTTTCAGACACTATACTCTATACTGAAGCTACCTTACATTTTTCAGTTATTTATCAGATTCATCTTAATACTAGAATCAAAGTTTTTCTTCAACATCTCCACATGCCAAATTTGAAAAGCTGGATGTTGGAGAAAATTCCAGAGAGGTGAACATATAGCACGTAATAAACACTAACTTTTGTATACCATCTTCTGAGACTAATCACCAGAAATGTACTTAAACTCTGTGCTATGGATACATTATTTACTCACTAAGGTTAAGTTTTCAAGAATCACTCAGCACTATAATAAAATATTATTTAATTTTACATCAGAAACGTTATAGAAACTTTTATATTAAGAAACAAGAGTGAATCAGTTCATTACTGCTTTTTTTTTTTACAATCTTTAAGGAGCTAACACATATCCCACTTAAAGCATCATTTTAACATACACATACAGTACGCTACCTAAAACAAAAGTTGTACATTAAAGTATGATGGACACATGTTGCTTTTCACACGTATTTTGATAAACTTCAGTAAGGCTAAACCTGCCCTTTTATTCCAATCTAACACAAAGCTTCTGTATTACTGGAAGGTACAAATCCTGCTGAATATATTTGGACAAGGCTTACATATATACATATACACACACACTTTTTACCTTTTTTTTTTAAAGTTGATCTAATGCATGTGAGCTGCTATTCCATACCTACAAAACCTACTAGTTTTATATTCAATCCAATTCACAGAGAAAGATCTGATCAGCTTCTGAGAAACACTACTAGAAAATCAGAAGTTATATTAATATGACAAACAAAATCATATATACTTTTACTAACATAAAGAATTCTTGCAGTATCAGTTCAAGCCATCTAGGCATATTCAGTGACCTTGGGGGAACATGAAGATGGATGAAAGTCCTCCTACAGATAAGCTAGCATTTAAAAAATAATGCATCAAAATATGACTCTCTTCATCTCACTTCTCGGTCTTCTAGAATCACTGCTGTCTGTACAGGGATCTTCCTATCTTGCCACAAACAGTAATTTATTCCTTTGAAAGGGTGAGACAACCCTTGAGGAGTGGTGGACTAAAATCATAGTATTACAATGCTTCTTTTCTGTTCAAATGCTTTACTGCCTACATAAGCAGGTAAAACATTGCTTGTGTCCACAAACCAGGAAAGGATGAAATCAACTTTACCCACTTTTGCAAACACAATTTTTCTATTTTATTTTTATTGATCCTTGTACAAGGTAGCACAAGGAACTGGCAAGTTCACTGCAATATAATGATCTCAAATAGGCAAGATGCAGGAATCAGAAAATTCTTTGTGATGTTAGTTAAGACACAGACAAAGTAGAAGTGTTGAGTAGTGTACCGACCTTTAGGTTGGATTCTCTGTTCACATATGAAGTGGATTCAGTAAGACAATTGAATAGAAGACAGGGGTGTGTAAAAAAACAACACCACCACCCAAAACAAATACACTTTGAAGAACTGAAACAGACTAGTCCAAGTGTAACTTAATACTATGTGTGTATCCTTAGCTTCTTAAGGGACTCAATAACCAATTTGTTAGGAAAACTCAGACAGTGATGTGCGTCCACGGGGGAGGAGGAAATCAGGAATAAATCTCTCCTTTTTGGCTGAAACAAAACCGCTGCCACTTACTTACTATAAAGGTGAACGTGTTCAACAGCTGTCTCTAGCTGCAATATACTATAAATCTACATCTTCAAAGATTAAGTTAAGTACCTAATATCTTTGAAAATAGAAGCAAAATGTCAACAGGAGTTAGATGTAAGTATCAATGAAGTGCAGGGCCTCAGAAAAAAAGGTTTCTGTATATCACTTTGGTTGATCGATATATGTTGTGCTGCATTATTATCCACTGTTGCCAGGATCGCTGTCCATAATAGCTTATCAACGAGCATTTATTTTTAAGAATAGATCATCAAGATGAAAATCTCCATTTTCCAAGTTTAACCATATTCCTTAGTGTTTGTTTTAACTAGACCCATTTAGATTACATCTGAGCTGCACCTAGTGACATAAAACAGCTGACAAGTATGTCCTGAAGTTCTCTTATGGAAATACCTAAGCTAATAAGCATAGTTGATTGCATATGAAGGCATGGAAGCTACAGTAAAACCTGATGAGAGGAACATTACACTACATATAACTAGGGAAAATATCTGTCATTAGGTCTCAGCATATCATATGTGGCTTTGACAAGCTGGTAATAAACCAGGCTGGTGTACCAGTTAGGCTAACATCTGGTTACCAGTTTGGAATACCATTTAATTCAAACATATTAAAAAAGAAATTGACTGAACTGCATAGGAAACAGCAAACTGACTAGAATCAGAGAAGAAACAGTTTCTAAGAAGTTATGATGTCCAATTTCCACAACATTTATGAATTGTGTTTGTATAGTTCTTGCCTCCCACCTACTTCATAAAGTATTATGAACAGAATTCCTGTCACCAACTATCAAGTAATTCAGGACTGTCTGTAAAGAGAGCCACCCAATGGCCTCTCTCTGCATCTTAAAACCTTTTCCCCCAAAAATGTAACTGTTCAGAGATAAAGGGAGAGGTCATTTACATCTGACTGCATGATTTATGAAATAGGATGTCTCCTACAAGCATTTATTCCCCTGCTTATGGAGTCTACATAGACTATGCTAAAGGACTGAAGTGCACATTTAAGCTAAGCCTGTATTAAGCTTGCTCAGTGCTAAGGCTGATCAAAACTAATTAATTTAGAGTATTCTAACAACAGAAAACAAATCCAAGTAAAGCTACTGTTGTATGCCATGAAAGTCTTGCACCTGGGATGTTCTTTAGGAATGCAAGAGTTCGGATGTCATTCTTAGATACCTGTAAAGGGCAAGCTTCTGAACTAGTGTTGCCCATTGCTGAGTTCAAAGGAAGAAGCTTCCTCTAGATAAACCAATAGCCTTCCTCCAAGCAGCATAGGGGTAAAATTCACTCAAAAGACCATCCCTGCTCCCAAGTTCACTCAAAAACCTCCCACACCAGGCAAACAGTATCACTCTGTGAACGCAGCTTGTTACTAAAAGTACACAAAAAACGATGAAAAAGGCTGTCTGCTATACAATGTGATGTATAAGACAGGAATGCTCACACTTGCAAACACAAGCCACTAAGTCAACACAATATAGCATGATGCTGAGACTGTATTAGCAGCTCTAAATGCAGTCTAGCCACCCCATTACTGCATTACACAAGACAGCCTCTACTTTTCATTTGCAGGCAACACTTGACACCACAGGGGCTTGTTCATTACAGCTGCTTATTTGATGGCTCTATAGGCTAAAAAGAAAGACTGCAGCATTATGTTCATTGTCCAACTTCAGAATTCTCAGTGGACTCACCAGTAATTCTGGAAACAGTATTTTTATAATACTTAAGATTGTAATTCTTAATCTGAAGTTGAATTTGTCAGAATAGTATTTTTTTTCTCAAGCGATTCTTTGATTGCTCTTAGAAACAGTATCAGAAACAAACAGCCTCACAATAGAATTTCTGGAGCTCTAGTACTGTTAAAAAGAAATGTACTCATTACTTAACACTCTGTAGAGACTTACCTCAAAAACGTTTTTAAAAGAAGACTACATAAATCAGGTGACAACATGAACAAGAATTACCTTTCTAAAATATTAAAACTATAGATGTGTATCTTTAAGATATTTTATTTCAAGCATCACGCAACAATGTAATCCTTTTGAAAGTGCAAAGCTCCTCTATCTCCAGTCTCCTGAGATCTCAACTCCTCCAACTCTTCTCCCTGTCCACCAGAACAAGCTACTCTTGACTGCTTTCACCCAGTGCCGCTGTAAGCCCCAATTACCACTCTTATGAACTGCCTAAGAAAGAAAATACTTTTGCTGCAAAACACAAATTAAACTTCCAGATAAGAAAAAAAAAAGCCTAGATAACTAGGGAAGATAACTACTAACAGGGTTTTCTACAGGAATTCATACTTATCTGTAGAGAGACAAAGCTGCTCTTTCTCGAGAGGAAACAAATTAAATCAAAACAAAAGCCTCTAATTTTTTTTTTCTGGTTTAGATGTTTCAGTCCACTCCTGAATAAGAAAAATAGCACTCACCATCAGGCTGTATTTTGATGACAAAATCCTACAACAGGATTTTTGTTTCCTCTTAGATTAGGGCTGAGGCTGAAAACGTCAATCTTCCTTATAATGGGCTCCAAGCAATTTTGGAGGAATGAAGAAAAAAAAAAAAGTCCCTTTTCTTTTAAATAGGCAACTTCTTTTTAAATATGGATGCATGAATCTAACTTTAGCTGTCCAGGTTTCCACAGTTCTCATCTCAAATACAGAAACTAGAGCATTAATCTAGTCTCTTGACTTCAAGGTTATCATTCATTGAGGTCAATGACTCCATCTCTAAAAAGCAGAACTTCCACTTTCAGTATGGTAAATGTTGCCTTTCAGTGAGCAACTACGTTCAACTCACTCCAGGCTGCTTTCTCACAATTGCTGACAAAAAAATTGAACAAGCAGAAAGACAGAACAAATAACTTCTGCAAAGGGAGTTATCTATGTAAAACTAGTGGTTAACCCTAAAACCATTCTTATTTATGCAAAGTGCTCATTAGCTATCTATATTTAAAATTTCCACTACTAATGAGCAACCCATCTCTTGCATTATTTTCTTATCTTTTGTTTACATTAAAGTTCTTTTTATCTGCCCATCCAAGACCTGAACATCCAACAAAAACTGCCTGTAATGATACAGTCAGACATATGAACAAGTACTGATAGACAGAATCAGTCTAATTGGAATGAGAATTACCAACCAAAAGCAAAACCGGAAACAGCCCATACTACTTCAGTATGAGATTAGCTCAGAAGCCAAGCATTTGCTCCTCTACAACCCAGTTCTGGTTTTATGCCAACAACATATATCTCACAAAAGATACTCCAGGTATGCAGTTACTTAAGTGGAACCACAGGCAGTACAGTCATGATTTCCAGAGGAAGATACAGGTAAATGATAAAAAGGTGACACCTCTGTAAGTTTCTGGAATTCTCTGGTAAAACTTAAAGTAGTGCTCAACAAATTAGTTAAAGGCCTGTCAGCAGATCTGGTATAACACAATACAGATGAGCTTCAAAATACAGAACAGTAGTACTGGACACTTTTGGATACTTTTCTGACTACAGAGTAACAGTGGGTTTTTTTCTTTGGCATTGGTTTGTTTTTTTACTACTAACACATATTTAAAAACACATTATTCAAAATATGTACAGGCTCAATGAAATCAGCAGCTGAAGTATTAGGGCTATGAGAAGTGAGAGACATTGCCCAATTCTAAGTTTTCATTCTACTCTTAAATAGTACTAACACCTGAACACTTGCAAGACTATAAATGTAACCCATTCCAAGAATTTTTTCAGAAGTCAAAATATCTAGGGAGAGATGCAACACACAGATGGGCTGTGTTATCAACACCCAACTATGCTACCTCTGGAAGCTGAAGGAAAGGTACACAAGTATCTTTGCAAGCATAAACTATTTCTTTGTTCTTGTACTATTCTCATTGAGCAGTATTGGAAACCTTTTTTTTTTCCCCTTTTTCAAACACTAGCAATACTTTTAAAAAGTTAAGAGCAATAAGATCGCTTCCAGTGTTATCAAACTTGAATATACTGTTTTCATGTTTTATATGACTGGCTTGGTTCTCAAACTCTCCAGTAGTTGTGAAAATACATTGACTCTAAGAGAAGAATTTGATGTAACTGTTATGTTGATCTATTTTCTACATTCAAATCTATTAATGAAAATGGGAATGTGTTTTTTAAAAAGTTAGTAAATGATAAATTCTATCACACTATTAAAAATAACTACCCAACACTTCTTTTTAATGATTTTACACTAACCAACCTCTGGATCAGTTTATATGGCCATAAGAAACAGACAAAAATACTGTAATATTTGTATGCTGTGTCTACTTAAAACATAATTGAAACAATTACCCTGTTTCCATGAAGCCCTTAGTATGCAGAAATGTGCCAAACAATGTTCAGTAGTCTTGTGGGAGATTTCTATTGGGAAGAGGTATCTGTTTTGTTTTAATATAGTTCACCATCATCAACAATCAGTTCAGAACACGCAGACTCTTACTCCTTCCCTTCTGCTTTCAAGAACAATACCTCAACAATAACTGTTACCAGTTAATCTCCTGTGAAAGGATCAGTATGTGGTGTTAAGGAACAGATCCTTCCAGAACTTGTAATTTTGGTTTAGTACATCTATATTGCTTCCTTATATTGTCAACTGAGATACAACTAGTTTTCTTCCAAAAGTTAAGATAAAAAGGTTTAAGCTCATCATAAGCTTAAAAATCAGACAACTAATTATTTTAAGTTACATATTCCTAGGATGCAGCTAAACCCAAAAAAAAAAATCAAAGTCTGAAAGTTCTGTTATAAAACAAATCCATTTTTGTAAGTTAGCCCAAACAGAGGAGGAAAAAAGTAACAACCAACCACATAGTTATACTCTGCTTACCAAGTCCAAGACAAGACACAGCAATCACTTTAAAACCATGAACTTTTAAACAAAAGTTGAATCCTTGTTTTTCAAGTACTCAGCACAAACCCAAGTTTGATGCTACAAGACTGGGTTTTACTTGTGCTATCAATATATAACTTACAAACATTCAACTGAAATGAACAAATGTTTAGTTTTCCCAAAATGAAATACAGACTTACAGCATCTTGGTCTTAATCCAACATGCTCCATGTAAATATACCCTCTAAAGCTGTTTATGCATAAACAGCTGATGCAACTGAAAACTGTCAATCAGGAGATGATCTGTTTGCACACGTAAATCTATCTAGCTTTTTTCCATCCCCAAGGATTCATAGGTTTTACAGCTGAACAAGCAAATGAATTATCTGTCTTCACTGTTAAAAGTCTCAAAACATGTTATAACCTGATCATTGCTTAAATAAGGGTATCATAGAATCATAGAATGGTCTAGGTTGGAAGAGACCTCAAAGATCATCCAGTTCCAACCCCCTGCCACAGGCAGGGACACCTCCCACTAGATCAGGTCGCTCAAGACCTCATCCAGCCTGGCCTTGAACACATCCAGGGAGGGAGCAGACACAACCTCCCTGGGCAACCTGTTCCAGTGCCTCACCACCCTCACTGCAAAGAATTTCTTCCTAACATCCCGTTCAAATCTCCCCTCCGCCAATTTGAACCCATTCCCCCTCGTCCTGTCATTACAAGACCTTGTGAACAGCCCCTCCCCAGCCCTCCTGTAGGCCCCCCTCAGATACTGGTAGGCTGAGTAAAAGTATCAATTTTCCCACATCACCTAATTTTATTCTACTTCTGCTGATCATGAGTTTTTTTATACCAAAATATTAACCATATTTTTAGCAAAACAGTATCACTAAATCCAAACTATACAATATGCAAATACACTTGGCACTTAAAAGTATTTTGCTTAGTAAAAAATGGAATAACTTCCTAAAAGACCAATTTTAATAATGGCTAGTGACTTTCTAAGATGTTCTATTATCTGTTCTTGAGAAATGTCACACTAAGGAGACAATAACAAACAATATAAGGCATTTAGCTCACATCTTTAAAACAAACCCCCTTTTTTGCATAAATTTTTGGAAATAGTATTTCCGTTCAGGGAAACTGTTTTCTAATGACAATTGTAGAAGAGTTTCAAATGCCAAAAGAGAATTTCAAAATACTTCAAGTTCTTAAATATTCTACTGTGGTTGGAATGACATAATATTGGGGGTACTACGAATAAAATAGAAACAGAAGTAGATCAAAACCACACATTTTCCCTCCTAAAAGCCCTTGAAAATAAGATCACCTGTATGCATCGTCTTCTTTCAAGTCTCATATCATCCTGCGGGGATGTGGGGGACAGGGGGAGTCCAGCAGCAAACAACACTGCAAAATAAAGAAAAAAAAGTAAATGTAAACACAGACTAGTAAGATACCTAAAAAAATTGTAAAGCTCTACTCCACTAGATCCACAAAGTCCTTAGTTTAACTCAAGCTGTTTAAAGTCCAATCAGAAAAAGAAGCGTCAAACAGTAAAAGTACAGGCATGCCACCAGCATCTATTGCTAGGAAAAAATATGTTAGTGTCAAAATTTCAGGGATTAATTTAAATTTCAAGTGATCATTGAACAATTCTGAAAATTATGATCATTTTAAAAAATGCAAAAGTTAAATTACAGATAGTTGTCCATCTTCGAAAAACTTTTATAAATACATAGATTTTTACACAAACTTGTGACAATAGCTATAAAACACGGAGAATCAACCCTCTGCTTCTTTACACTAAATAATCCCAGGATTTAAATAAATAAACAGTAGAAATCCTAGAGCAACAGATATGTCCAACCTTCACGGCTACAGAGATACAGATATGTCCAACCTCTGTCTTAAGGCTACAGAGATACAGTCCCGATTTCTGAAAGCTCCCTCAGGCCAAGACACTTCATTATTTTAAAACAAAACAAAACAAATAAATAAAAACCTTATGGTATCTATGGACACTAATATTACAGAGAGCATTTTCCAGTAGTAGATTCAAGTTACTGAAGGATCACTCTTTTGTCTTTACCACCTGGTACATCAAATATAACAAGGATCACCTCTAATTTGCATCAGTACAAGGCCAATTTCAATACTAAGCCAGCTTAGTTCAAACTATTGACAAACATAATTTAAGCAAAACTATCTTATTTTCAGCTAAAATAGATTGTAGAGCACTCATATTGTTATATGCCATTTCTACAATGTGAATGGTAAGCTCCAAAACCAGCACATTGCCGCTGCTTTTACAACAGCATAATGTATCAAACAGACTGCAATGCTAGCAACATATAGTAACATCCTGGACAACAGACTGTCAATTCCCTTGCAAATTGTAAGAGAAAGTAAGTTAGTAAGAATATACTGCCCAATAAACAATGAGACTACCAAGCTATAGATATAAAAATTAAAATCACACAGCTGATTTTGTAAAAGCAGTAAAGTAACTTCACGCAAATGGGAAGCTATTCTTTTTGCTGACTGGAAATTAATCTAGAATATTTTAAGATCACTTATAATATTAACTCAAAAATTCGAAGATATAAGAAAGGAGAAACCAAACTGGAAAGGTAACACACGCAGACATGAATGATTTTAGAATTCTGAAGATTATGTTATAGCTACCACCAATAAGTTAAGAATTGGTGATGTAACTCTAAAGTCATTAACACTTTATTAACAGGAAATCAATACACCTGCCCACGTCACAGCTAACCAGCAAAACATATCCATCATACACCAACGTGTTTCTTCAGTCTGCTTACAATTCTCCAGCAATTATCACATCCTGAGGAACAGGACAACTAGTGTGGAATTAATAACCACAGTAGAAAGACAGGTGTCTACTGCTGCATTGCATTCTAAGAAGGCATCCACAACACTGTAAGTCATTTTATAACATTAGTGTAGAACAAAAGCAGTGAGTTATTGTGATGGAAACAGAATCACGGACACCGAACATAAAAGGGTATCACTTTTAAAACTTTTTTGTTGATACAACCAAAATGACATATAAAGCTGCAGTGGCAATACATTAAACTCAATAGTGAGCATCATCTGTTCTGCCTCTGTATTGCCAAGTTTTAAAAACCAAAAGGCCTTTTACACTGCCTGTACAAGGGTTTCCTGGTTTGGGTAATATTGTAAAAGGAAGCAAAATCAAATCACAAAGTCTAAGACCATTACTAGAAGAATCCTATTAGTAGCAGCATTTAGTGCATTTCAAGAACCCAGTTACAGAACAGAAGTTAACTGAAAGTAAAGGAGGAGAGGGAGGAAGAGACAGGAGGGTGTAGACAAGCAAATTAAAAGTGGTATAGCAAACAAAAGAACAAAAGCTTAAGTTTCTCATTTAAATAAAGAAAGCAGGTCTTAGAACTGTGTATGAAGCTATGATACTAAACCTCAAGTTCGTATTTCCTTAATTTCTGTTAATTTCTACTTCTCATTTTTTCTACCTATACAATGCTCCCCTGTGATTGTCTCAAAATACAGCTAATGGGATTACCTATCTAAAGCCATTCTACATTCACCAATAATTTTAAGTGTAGGATTGAGCTCTACTACAAAATGCTTAGTTAAATAAGACCAAAGATCCTAAGCAATTTTTTTTCCTACATTATACTCCATCATATTATATAATCATAGAATGGTTTAGGTTGAAAAGGGCCTCAAAGATCATCCAGTTCCAACCCCGCACCATAGGCTTGGACACCTCCCACTAGATCAGGTCACTCAAGGCCTCATCCAACCTGGCCTTGAACACCTCCAGGGAGGGAGCAGCCACAACCTCCCTGGGCAACCTTTCCAGTGTCTCACCACCCTCATTGTAAAGAACTTCCTCCTAACATCTAGTCTGTATCTCCCCTCTTCCAGTTTAAAGCCATTACCCCTCGTCCTATCATTACAAGACCTTGAAAATAAATAGTTCCTCTTCAGACTTCCTGTAGGCCCCCTTCAGATACTAGAAGGCTACTATAAGGGTCTCCTTGAAGCCTTCTTTTCTCCAGGCTGAAGAGCCCTAACTCTCATAGCCTGTCCTCATAACAGAAGTGCTCCAACCCTCTGATCATCTTTGTGACCCTCCTTCTGGACTCACTCCAATAGTTCCATGCCCTTCTTGTGCTGGGGGCTCAAGAACTGTACACGTTACTCCAGGTGGGGTCCGACGAGAGCAAAGGGAGAGATTGCCCTCCCTTGCCCTGCTGCCACACTTCTCTTGATGCAGCTCAGGACACAGTTTCTGTCTGGGCTGCACATGCACACTGCCAGCTCATGTTGAGCTTTTCATCAACCCAGACCCCCAGGTCCTTTTCCTCAGGGCTGCTCTCAGCCATTCCCCACCCAGCCTGGAGTTGTGCTTGGGATTGTGCCAACCCAGGTGCAAGGCTTAGCCTTGCTGAATTTCCTGAGTTTGGCCTGGGCCCACCTCTCCAGCCTGTCCAGGTCCCTCTGGATGAATCCCTGCCCTCTAGCAAGTCAACTGTGCAACACAGCTCGGTGTCATCCCCAAACTTGTTCAGGGTGCACTCGAGTCCTCTGTCCATATTGCTGACAAAGACGTTAAACAGCACTGGGCCCAGCACTGACCCCTGAGGGATGCCACTTGTCACTGGTCTCCAGGTGGACATTGTGCCTTTGATCACCACTCCCTGTGTGCAACCACTCAGCCAATTCCATATCCAGCAAGTGGTCCACCCATCAAGTCCATGTTTTTCAGTTTGGTGACCAGGACGTCATGTGGGACAGAGTCGAACGCCTTACTCAGGTCCAGGTAGATGACATCAGTTGCCCTTGTCTTGCCCAGTGGTGCTGTGACTTCATCATAAAAAGCCACCAAATTTGTCAGGCATGATTTACCCGTGGTGAAGTCATGCTGTTTATCACCAATCACCTATGCTTTGTTTTCCATTTGCCATAGCACAGCCTTCAGGAGGATCTGCTCCACGATCTTGCCAGGCACGGAGGTGAGACTGACTGGTCTGTGGTTTCCAGGGTTATCCATTTTTCCCCTTCTTGAAGATGGGCATTATGTTTGCCCTTTTCCAGTCAGCAGGAACTTCACCAGTCTGCCATGGCCTTTCAAATATGATGGACTGTGGTTTAGCAACTTCATCTACCAGTTCCTTTAGGACCCGTGGGTGGATCTCATCAGGCCCAATGGACTTGTGCATGTTCAGATTCCTTAGGTGCTCACATACATGATCTTCAATTGTCAGACAGATCTTCCTTTCCCCAGTCCTTACTTTTGCCATCTGGGGCTTGGACATTGTGGTTGGAACCCTTGCCATTGAAGACTGAGGCAAAGAAGTCACTGAGCACCTCAGTCTTACCCATACCCTTTGTCACCAGCTGTTTCCTTTCTGGAAGGATCCCACAATCTCCCTAGTCATCCTTTTCTTACTGATATAGCTGAAGAAATTCTTCTTGTTCCCTTTAATGTCCCTGGCCAGATTCAACTCTAGCTGTGCTTTAGCTTTCCTCACCTGACCTCTAGTTGCATGAAAAATTTCTTTGTATTCATAACAGGTTACCTATCCTTGCTTCCACTCCCTGTAGGCTTTCTTCTTGCCTCTAAGTGTGTTCAGGAATTCTCTAGTCATCCATGCAGGCCTCCTGGCATTCTTACCCGCCTTCCTCTTTTTTGGGATGCATTACTCCTGGGCCTGGAAGAGGTTATCCTTGAATACTGACCAGGTTTCTGGGCCCCCCTTCCTTCCAGAGTTTTTTTTCCCATGGCATCCTGCCAAGGAGGTCACTGAAAAGATTGAAGTCTGCTCTCCTGAAGTCCAGAGCGGTGAGTTCACTGTGCACTCTCCTTGATGTCTTGAGGATCTTAAACTCTACCATTTCATGGTCACTGCAGCCAAGGCTACTCTTCAGCTTCACTTCACTCACCAGCCCCTCCTTGTTGGTGAGAAGCAGGTCCAGCATAAAGATGGTGATATCATTAGCCTAGCTTTTCTGTTAAGCCCTTTTCAAAACTAATGTTTTATTCCATTGTATTCTTTCAAAGCACCCATTCGTTCCTTCAAAACACTCAATACCCAGCTTACAACAGAGTCACTGCAAATCAAAGTTGGTTTTAGTGTTGGGTTCAGACCAGTCGTATTTCTAAAAAACTTAAAGTAGATATGCCATTACCAACATCTTTCTGAAGAAGTTTAATCATCTTCCCCTCTTTTCTTGTTTTCATGTGCATATCAATCAGATTGTGAGTTTTTGCAAACAGGGAGAAATTATTACCTATGAGCACAACAGGAAGGCGGTTCAGCAGAACTGCCTATTTTTAAACTATATTATTTAATAAACTTAAGACTGTACATAAGTCATAGGATAATGCCACATCTTTAGTTTGCATAATTGATATTAAGGCATCTAGAATTAAAAGATTTTATTCAATGGAATCCAATGCAAGTTCACAAAGTGTTAAAGGCAATTATAAACATCTTTAAAGAAAGGCCACATTGTCATTGCAATTTTGCTTAATTTTTAAGCGTATATGAAGAACTCTTTCCATGACAAATTTTAATTAGCTTTCAGAATATCAAGAATAGCACAGTCTAAAGTTTGAATTAAAAGTCAGCTATGAAATGGTTTATTTTATCACATTTTACTACTTGAAACTTTGCATACACATTGATTATCCTTTTTTTTTATCACTGTATTCTAAGATTCAATATGGCACCTTTTGCAAACTACTCCCAATAATAGTTCTTGAAATTCTTCCTCTGTGAAAAGGTTCTTTTGTAATTTTAAAAGTCATATTCATTAAGTACCAAAGAAATCTCTCCATAGCTCATGCCTACACACACTGTTGTCAGAGATTAACATAATTCAGGTCACCAACCTTTAGTAAATGCAGGCAGGCCTGTTGCTTGCAACATAAAACATCAATACTTATATAGAAGCAAAAGTATGTCTTTATTTACTAGGAAAATAATTCCAATTTAATTGAGTACCTCAGAATAATTAATATACGGGAATCTAATGGATCTAGACATATGTAAATCTATACAACAGCAATTTTCCAAACTGCTGTTATTCTGCATCTCATCCACCTATTCTTCAGACTATACCCAGACATCAGTGATGTTGCTTGGCTAAGACATAGAGGGCAAAAGATGCAATGCACACACTGGACTTGGTGTATTATTTAAAATACTGCATAATAAAATGTGAAGTATGAACAACAATACTGGAACTTCAAGAAAATAAATATATCTCATAGGATGCTATTGATTGTCATCTTCTAGGACTAGTTCCCACAGTGAAACAACTGAGGAATTACAGAATAATTATTTTTTACAGCAGCTAGCATATATAGTGTATTTTGTTACTGTGCAAAATTCTATGTGTTAGGGTGTACAAATTAACATAGGTTTGAAACCCAAACAAATTCACACACATATTTACTGCTTCTGTTCCACTTAGGATGAATAGATGTGATGTTGTATGTAAGAAATAATTCACATGAATTAAAATAATGAGTAGCCTCATACACAATGTACAAATAAAAACTCAGTACATATGCCAGGTTCACTCAAAAAATCACATATATAAAACCAAACCCAGATCTGGTTTTAGCATGAAAACCCAATATATCCCTGCGCTTTTATGGTCACCTACATGTTTCTATACCTGATAGCAAATACACTGAGTACTAAGCAAAATACAAGTAATTTGTGATCGGTACCACATTTAGCCTGTTCCCATAGAACCTAGAGATCCCTCTCTCCAGGTTTAAGTGCTTTGGTAGTATGGAAAACCTGTTAGCTGAATGTTTTCACTGATAGTCATCAACTACAATAACACCATAATCCATAATTCAGTAAGAAAAAATAATATATCTCTCTTCATTATAGTTTGCATATTTAGCAGAAGTATGACCACGAGCACCTATGTCACTTTATCCCATGCTTAAGAAAGGGAATGTTAAAATGTTGAGAAGAGGGCATTTTTGTATACGGCCTGTTTCCAAGTTAGGGTAAAAAGGCAACAATCAAAACTGAGTTTATACTAGACTACACCAATACACCATTCATCCTGAAGAGCTCGTATTATACTTTGTATTCATGATAAGTTTTACATGAACACTGATACACTAGCTTCTAGACCAATACTTGTGGAATGCTTATGAAACAATTGCATCTAAGCTAAAACACACCACCATAATTTTCCTTGTATACTGTAAAATTCTTGTGTGCCAAAAAGCACTAGTTCTGCTAAAAAGAATATACTCTGAATGACGGGTTTCACTCTTTTGTTAAATTTATAACATATGATGCAAGAACCCATCCTTTAAGCATCGAAGCACATGTAAGAAGCTTTAATAAAATCACAAAGTTTCACAGCCAAATTAAAGCCTGGCTACCGTTGAACTAGAGTCCCAGTTAGGCAAGAGTATCTTTTCAACAGCAGCACTGCCTAAGCAGCCTGTTTCCACCACTATACTAGTTTGTAAGAGATACTGCTTATTATTACAGGTCATTCAGCAAAATGCACTGGGAAACTGACCAGGTGGAAAAACAAGGTGCAGAGGGGAAAAAAAAAAACAACGACTGTTTTTCACCCAGTATCAGTTCTTTAGTCTGGTGCACTACAGATGCACAGCAGCCTGGCAGCAAGACAAACAGCTGGGACAAAAAGCCGGCTTTTTAGGCCAGTATTAGTGTCGAAACACTAAACATCAAAGTGTACCTTTTTGTATTATAGGAGGAATTACAATGTATCACATCGCTATTAACTCAGTAAGACTTCAGAGTGCAACTTCATCCCCAAATTACCTGATCTTTAACATACCTTAATGTATCCTTTTCATGAAAAATGTGTAACTTCTAAAATACATACTGCTTTCCTTATATATGAAGGAAATGAAAAGCACAGAACTTTTACTTGACCCATACAGCCAGACGACTCAGAATTTGTTTTTTGAATATTCATCTGATCATGTGAATCCCAGAATAAAGCCTATGGTTTCATGAAGAACTAAATTCACATATTTGGGGGGAGGGGAAGGGAGGGAAAGGGGAGAAAAAAGCTTCACACTTACGCTAATATAAAAGTTCAAATACTTCAGATTTTTTAGATAATTTGCATATGCTTATTGTCTTACTCATTGGCTAAAAATATTAATTTTGGAAGCACAAACTTAAAATATGTTTCAGCACACTGCTCATATAAGGAACTGCAAATTATAAGGGAGAGTGGTTATTTTTTTTGACTCACTTAAGAGTGTCAAGCAAAACAGATGTGGTTATGTTTTAATTGGTTTTGAACAGCAAAGTCATACCACTGCACTTACATCCCCCTCCCTCAACTCAAGAGATGCTACAGCAGGACTTGTACATCCCTTGGAATATCAGTTGTAACATTCACAGCTCTTGGATGGCAATGAACTCTTATAAACTTCCTTCTGTACTGTTTAGTGGCCTCATTGAGTACAAATGCTATTACAATAGAATCCCATTTGCATGTTTCTTGACAATATTTTTCCCTCGAACTCATACAAGCATGAAAACAACAGAATTCCAGGAGAAGGAAGGACATTTATTAAATCCAGCTATTTTTTTAATCTTACAAAAGCAGATATAACTAATTCTTTTTCATATTAATGTACAGGTCCTACCTTTGAAAGAGTTCCTTAAAAAGTTACATCTGATGAGCAAGGACTTCATTTTATTCATCAAGTGACTCTAGTTACTACATTAAACACAAACTAAACAGTAGCACGCAAGTAAAGTCACATTCTAAAGCAGAACATCCATGACAGTTGTAAACTAGTTTATCCACAGTAATTTGCTCTCGCAGTTGAGAAATGTTTTTCAGATCTGTGATTTTTCTATAGATGTCCTCAACAAGATTGATCATTTCACTTACAGAAACTGCTTCTCTTCCTTGTGGTTTGGAAAAGAACTTTAAAAATGCAAAGAAAAACATATGCCACTATATATTTGCATTCTTCAGTTCAGAACTTTGGACCTAAAGTCTCAAGACTTCCTTCTTCTCCCTGATTTTTTTCTTCATCAATCAAGCAAGCAAGCAAATAAAGAATTAAAGGAACACCCAGCATTTCCACAGAATATGGCCAAACACCACTCATACAGATCTTTAATAGAATGTTGGTATTACTACAGCTCACTATTGTTCCAATTTAGTGGTCACTAACTCTTTCTTGTACCCCTTCCTTATAAAGCAGACTCCGCTTCTCAAAGACCTGATCCAAGAGGGTACTCAGATGCAGCTACTTCAACTACCAAATCCTAGACTGTAGTTGACACAGCACTTGCAGTGCTGTACTTACTGAAATGCTTTTGCCTCTCCAACACTGCAAGAGTTCAGACATATATTACACGTACATACAGACACACTTAAACACACTACAAATATCTGCATTGAATATAAGGGTGGTTGTTACTCTTTGCAAATACAAATTATTTTAACTACAATACCTTCAAACTGATGAAACCAAACTTTTAATTCTCATCAGAAGACAATAGTTTCTGTCCAACAATTTGCTAAAACAGCTATTAAAAAAAAAAGGGGGGTGGTGAAGAAAATAAAATGAGCATGTGAATGGTATCACATTTTCACAACTACCAGTTGTTTTTTTTTTTAATACGACACATATAAGAGACTTCAGATTTCAAAGTGACCCATCTTTAACCCTTGCTAAGAGACACAGTTTAGCACCAGACCTGTTAGAGTTAGATAATGGCTGGATGGACTAAATGATCTTAAGGGTCTTTTCCATATTAAATGATTCTATGACTCTAATAAATTCATATGTTCCTGGGTTTCAACATCATTACTGTTTTCTTGGTTTAACTGTTTGCTTTTTCGTTTCCCTTTTTAACTGCCCTGAAGCAGTGATATACACGTAAGAACAAGCAGAAATTAATACATTCATAGGTTATCATCATGACAGGAAAAATTACACTAACAGAATTTAGCAAAAACAGAGAATGTAAAATCTTACTCAGACCACAGCAAACTCCATTGCAAAAATACTTGAAATACTTACATAGATTCTTGGGAAATTAAATTCTGTAGAACTGCTATCATATATCAAAATGAAATAGACTACTTCTCCATTTCCACTTTGGCAGCAGATAGTTCAGATGTTACTTTCAAAGACCATCTAAAGTTCCATATTTCAAATACATCTCTAACAACCCAGATGCTTGTTGCCCTGATACAGTACTACCTTTAATCTTGAAGTCTTACAAAATATTGGAATACATGGAGATATGCACATCGAATTAAAAACTAACAAACAAACAATCAACTATACACACCTGTAAACTCATGGCAAGCTCCAGAAACAAATGGTACTTATTTAGAAGGCTTTGGAAAAGTGGCTTGTTTCAGCTGTACTTTTTAACTTTTACAAACACACAACTAGTTGCTGTTTGATTTCCATGCAACAGCTCCCACTGACAACTGCAATGCCACAATCTACCTTTGGCTATCATTATTAGGAGACTTAGGAAAAACATATACATATACTCTCTGATCGTATGTTAACTGTATGCCTGGGTCTTAAATCAGACTTCACCCCATAAATCTCCTTATCTTCTGCTACAGCAGGTATACTTCTGATATGAAAAGTGATAAAGTAGAAGTACTGCTGATATCCTTTCCACTTTAACATCATAAATCTGATTTAACTGCCCAAGTTTCCATTTAGGGTGAAAAACTGAAGCTTCTCTAATTTATCATATTTATATACAAGGTGGAAGTAAAGTATTTTGTTTTCAGGCATCAGAATTTTCCTTAATCTATCAGACTTCACCCACTTTGATGTTTGGATATGACTCTGAGCCACTGCATTTAAAAGGAGCAGAAAAAGAGTATTTCTTCAGTTAAAAAGAAATTAAAACAAAACACCACAACCCAAGCAACTTTTTTTTTTCTTATCCTGTAGAATTTAATGTAAACTCCACCAACCTCCCTTGAAGAAAAAAACAACGAAACAAAAACTCTCAAGCACTTAAAAATCTTTCCAATAGGACTTAATTCTGTTGGCAATCTGATGGCAAACTCACCAGTCACTAGGAAAAAATACTAAAGTTACTCTATCTAGAGCACAATCATTTAGATCTAGTCTATCACAGAACATGGCCTTGGCTCTAAGCTTTCTTTTTTTTTTCCCCTCTTCTTTTTTTTCAGGGAAATAGACATGTGATGTTTTTTTATGCAGGACAATTTCACAAGCTTCCCATTTATATTAAAATAGTTAAACTCAGTACTACAGAAATAGGGTACATGCTGCCTTACCAGAAAAGTGAGGGGAAGAAGCTGATTTAGCAGGATGAGAGCAGTAACCAAAGCAGCTTTGGCTCACAAATGACTATTCTTAAAAGTAACTCTAAACAAACTTCAAATTGGAAGGACCTTTTTTTTCTCTATTTGCATAACTCGACTATTATTTCTTTTTTCCTATGTATTCCAAGCATAGGACTAAAATGGAACAGCCATGCAGGCATAGTAAATAGCAACACAGCCATAACTTGTTTGCTTACAGAATGCAGATTCACCTTTTAATTGTATCCATCAATGTCAAAAGGTGTTTGAAGGGAATTTTAGGATTACGTCTAGGATTTCAGGATGCTGACAAAGCGCTTAGGTGTGGACCCTAAGCTAACAAATGGCAAAGAGAAGTTAAAAGCTGTTTAAAGAAAAAGAGGAGGAATCCCATTTTTCCAAAACTACACATACTACAACTGCTTCTCCAAATCTTTTTGACTTGGAAACCACAAACTAAGCTTCATTTTTACCAGGCACGTCAGTTCAGAAACACCATGTCTTAAAAAAAACCCTCTTGTTCATCATGCATTCAAATAGCAGTTCACATGAAGTTCAATAGCATTGAAAATTTACAGTGTTCAAGTTCAGGCTCCACGAAAACCAGATGCATTGAAATTTGATGGCGAATAAGCTGAAGTATTTCATTAAAATAAGAATTCTCAGGCTCCAGTTCTCCAAAATGCCAAAGTCAATTTAAATTTGACTGCTGTGTTTCGATCCATACCCCTCTCCTTGCCCACAACTACTTAGTGCAGGCCCATCTCTTGCAGCACATCTGGCACCTGCCCCAGTCTCGCTGACTCAGTTTTATAATTTAGCATGATGCAAAATATTCACCTTTTTTCATCAGTTTTCTGCTGACTCTGCAGAGCCCAAGTCTGACTTTCAGCTTAAAAAACCTACACAGTAAGTACCTAATTGTTCTTTTAGGTGCATGCATGCAGCTTAAACATTCATATTCTGCATAGTACCCTGAATCGCAGAGAAATTTATTTGCATTTTTGTGCTGCCTTTGATGTTCTGGATCTTCAAAACTGACAGTCCCTAGGTCAGAGCCAGAGGTCCAAATACTGACACTTAAAGTGAGGCAGCCATCCTCTAGGTGTAATAAACAATGCATTCTGCTCATTAAATGAGAACTCATAGCATTATGTGTGACGCAATAAAATTGTAATCCTCACGTAAAAGGCTCATTATCTAATCAGACCACATTTGTCCACCAAAAACAGAAGTGGAGAGCTCACTAGCTTTTGCTATCTATAATAAGATTTTATGTACAGGCTAAGAATACAGTAAAAAAAAAAAAGCAAGCAACCTAGGTACAGTATTTCCAAGAGTTCTTGCCAAACTGCCACAGCGCAACTTCAGCTAACATCTGGTTTAATATTGATAGCAGTAAACCCCACTTCAACTTCAAGAACATAAGTGATATGTTTACAAGGCTTTTCTATATATAGCTTGTGTCTGTCATAATAGTCTACATAAATAAATTTGAAGAAATAAATTTAATCAGGCGTGCCAACTACAAACTTCTCTGATGTCGGAAAGTAAAATGAATAAATAAAAAACCCTTTTTGCCACAATAAAATTCAGCATCTTTACCATTCAACTCTCAATGTCCCATCCCAAGTATATATAAAGACTCCCACAGTATGTTTTGAGTCCTAATTCAGGCTCAGGTTGACCAGCATAACAGTAGAAGAGAAATCTAAGTTCTACAGCAAAAATAATTATATTTTTTATTATTTCAGCAATTACATAGGGAACATTATTTCTATTATCTTAGGCGATCCAAATTTTGGGAAGCTAAGATAATAACACTGTTTTCTAAACTCATAACACTTCTAGCATATGAATAATACCATCTAATTCTTATGAATTGCTGCTACTACATACACTCCATTTCCTAAAACATCACAGAGTATTTGTATTTCAACACATTGATAAATGCAAAGACACAAAATTGATCAGATTTTCCTTAAGAAATTTTTGTGTGTGTGTGTGTCTGTGTTAAAGCATCCTAACAAGTAATTAACAAACTAGTGGAATACAATCTCACTGATATAAAGCATTTTATATTGTCTCCACTCTCCCTTAGTTTCCATTTTATTTACATATCAGTCTTGATGGTTGTGCTATAATTCACTTAAGATCTTGCCACTGAGAAAATCAAACATTATCTAGGAGCTATTTCCTGTAAAATGTGTAAGCATTGATTAAATCACAGAAAATTTCTTTTTCCCTCTTTCCTTAAAGGTAAGCTGACTAAAGCACTGGAGATAAGTCTCCTTTTCTCTTCCCCTGTCCTACAATTCTTTGTTCTTTTTCATACAACAGTACAGATTATTTGAGGACAGTTGCCAAGAACATCTGAAAAGCCAGACAATCTAGATATGCACACTGGAATTGAGAAATACTGAGTTCAGATTCTAGCTAAAGTATACGCTAAATCACCAGGATGGGCAGCAGTTCCCCTCTGTCCTTCCCAACTCACATGCACAGCCGTGTCCCCTTCCTTGGAAAGTTTCAGCATTCACGCTGCATACACAGTAAAACAAATAAAACTCAACGACTCAAAAATTCTCAGCATCTTTGTCAGGGTCATTTCCTGCCAGTTTAGTAAACTGAACTGATTCAACAAACGGTAAGAAAAACTTAAAATCTAGAACAGAAAGGCTAACAGGAAAGATGCATAGCTTAGTTTACGCCACAAAACAACTTCCCATCAAGCAAATGCCTTTCAAACCTGACCAAATTCAGGTTTTATCTTTACTTATATCTTTAGGTTTTTCTGCTTAGCTTCTTAAGCTGGCCCAACATGGAAAACTAAAGCAGTACTAACTAAAGAGAACTTTCAAGTATGCTTGAACCAAGAGACAAAATGGATAGAGAGTCTCATGGGATCCCATTTAGGCTGCTGTCAATACAGTCGTGTCATATTCCCCTGCAACATCCAGGAACCAAAGAGGTAGTCTGCAAGTCTATCTGTGGCCATAGCTTAATTCCTTTGTCTCATAAACCATCTTTGAAGGAGAAAACTACTGTAATTCTGCCTCATGAACAGAAATCTCCAGTACACAAGACATTACAAGGCACTCCAAAATTATAGTAAAGTCTCCAAAGTAGATGAACAAAATATTGCACATATTTTTGTTTCTTTGATGCAGTAAATACATTAATAAGGATTACATATTTCCCTCACATCATTAGCTCCAGAACAACAGCCATAACATTTCTCAGAATACAGATCACTGTCAGCTCCAAAATTTTTTAACAAACTACGAATCATACTGATGTAATATTTTTAACATAATTCAACATTGTTTTAAGTTCCATCTGTAGTTCATTTACCATGGCCTTATTCCCTGGTTAAGGAACCACTGACCTAGAAAACTCTCATTGAAGAAGGAGACAAATTAATGAACTTGAGTAAATTTTCATAAAATCTAGTCATTAAGTAAAAGTATCTTCTTTTTCAGATTTAAAATTCAGAGGTCTTATTTTACAATTAACTTCCATCCTTGACATTAAGTACAATGTTAAAAGAAATCTTGGTTTATCTCAAGACATACGAAGATACAACAGTAGAGGTAGTGGGCTGCATTATATTGCCAAGTTTTAAGTGGTATTATAATACATTAAGAACACACACCCTATTCAAGCCTTAGATTCATGTGGATGTATGCACACACAGCAGGTGTTAGATTCACCACCAACAAAAGCTTTACTGGGGTATATCTATTATCACATCGAATACAGACTTCAGCCAACAATCAAGGCATCAATGTATCTCTACACAAAATATGATTTCAAGTAGTTCATTGGAGACTCTAGAACACTTGTTCTGCCAGATAAAATAATTTTCTTTTCTACTGTAGTTATACAAAACACCCAAACCACTCTCACAAAATCCTGGACAAAAAGGCCATATTCTTTAGTCTAGAAGACACTCATCATAATCTAATATGGCCTTCTACACATTTTTTAAAAATTTCATTAAGTCTTCATCAACGTACGGTATATTCCACAAAAAGATCTAGTAATATAGTACCCTTCAGAGAGCAAAAAATTATGACAGTCTTTCATCAAGTGAACAGATTGCCAATCACCATTAAAACAGTATTACTTCCTGCTTATTCAATATAGAAGAGGACTTTCTGCTGCATAAAAGGTTCTATGAATCTAACAAGAGGTAGCAGATATGCTGCCGTAAGGTAATTCAATCCAAATCTGACAGCTAAGAGTTCATATTGACCATGTTCACAAGTTAATTTTCATCAGTTTATACTTCACAAATGACCAGGTACATACCTGACTGCACTGGCATACACTCCTTTAGCTTACAGTAAAGGTGAGACTTAGCTTTCACTCAGACATAGCACATGGTTGCTAACCCAACCTAGTAATTTGCTACCAAAGGGGAAAATAAATTGGGGGGTGGGAGAAGTGAGGCTGCTCTGCTTAGATTCCTTCCTTTCCCAATCCTCAATATTCTCCCACAAATTCACCTAAAAAAACCCTAGCTCTTTTCAGGTTTGATTACAGCTGTTCTCAAACACACAGATGATGCTAAATTTATTAAGGTACTAAAGGTTTTTAAGAACTTGGGACAGTTACTTTAAACCAAACGGTGTTGTATTATGGTCCTAAGTATGTAGTTCAAGCTTTATGAACTTGGAATGAAGTTGTTTTGAATCCCATCTTCAGTATAATCACTATTGAGATGTATGGAATTAATTTTTTAATACTATGTGACGGCAGTCGTATTGCAAGGCTAAAATACACCTCTCATTGAAATAGAACTCCAGGAAAAAATGTCTCTAGCAGGAGCATTTCAGATAAATGTTGTGTAATCATAAGGCCAAACAGAAAGAGCTGAACCTTTGGAACAGTTTATATGAACCTCAATAATTCCATCATTCAAATACCGGATGCTCTTGAGCTATCTATCATGTGTTCAAAAAGCAGACCTTACACTGAAACTTTGACAAAATTATCCATTTAAGTAATTCTAGGACATGCTAAGATTATATCATTATCTGATTATTTAATAGTATCTTGGCTAAGATCAGAAGTTGATAGGACTCTGACAAGAGGAGTTTGGCTTCTCATATCATTCCTTTTCCTGATAAAAAATTCCTTAAATTACATTAAAAAGGCAGGTTGCAAGAAGGAAGCGAGGAAAAGTTAGAAAAGACTTTTGAATCTTGACCCTGCAGATCTCCAAACAGTGCTCAAGATCACCATATCCAAGGTATCCAGGAAATACAAGGCAAAAAAAATGTTAGCGTCCCATGAAGTCCTTTTGGACCAAGAACAGCTCAACACATGGAAAGACTCCAAAACAAAGTCACTTTTCCAGCACATTTATTTCTTTAATCTTCTACTAATGCCACTAAACTAGTGTAGTTTGTGTAATGATGTGCTGTGTTTTTAAGAAAGGTTGTTGTAAAAAGGTAAGTTTTGATACAGACTTGCTCTTTTATCCATTTTGCAAAAGAGCTCAATAAGGTCAGAAGTGTGATGTGGCACACCCAGTGAATGATGCCAACAAAGTAAGAATACAGTATTTTTAGACATATATGAAACAGCAAATCAACATATACAATTGCAACAGCACTGCAAAAGAGGTAAGAAAAGCAAGATTCAGAGCTCGTATCAGGTGCTTCAAGTGAACAACTTGCTGTCTAACAGATTCATCTCTATAGCCCTTCATACAACCAGTTTCTAATGCAAGAAAAAGAAAACACTGAACATGACAATGTAGTCAGCAAGACTGTCAAAACAGAGAATTCCATTGCAAATCATAACACCACACACTACACTAACATCTTCCTTTCCAGTATAAGTTAGAAGAAGGAAAGCCACATTTAATGGTTTCAAATCTGGAACTTCTCTTTTCCCAGCACTTTCTTCTCTATTTTTTTTTTAAGAACACACCACCTTTGAAAAAAAGACAGGACTCATCTAGTCCAACTCTCTCTGCAGTAAAATAGGGGCATCCTCAACTAGATCAGGTCGTCCAGAGCCCTGCTGAACCTCATCTCAAATATCTCCAGGGACAGGGCTTCAATCACCTCCCTGGGCAACCTGTTCCAGTGTTCCACTGCCTTCATGGTAAAGGACTTACTAGCTTAAAGCTTAAGAAACCTTTATGGAGTTCTGTGGTGCTACACTGAATGTATCCAAAGGAAGATGAATCCCTATGTATATCTAGCAGTCAAGACCTACTCTTCCTGTTTTACACAAAAATATTTTTATTCAAAATATTTCAAGTTACCTCCATACTAGATCTACACGAATTACCAGAAAGTATGGATATATTCTTCACAGTATCTCTGTGTCCAGGAAAGAGCAAGAAACATACTAACCTGTACAGATTATACCTCCCACAGACACTGTGTAAAAACCCTAAACAGCCTTCTTCCCTTTCTTGAAGAGGTCAAGGAGATTGAAAACATCCTGAAGAGTAAAAAGACAGCTCAAGAGGGAAGCTTTGAAATGCAGAATAGCCAAACCAAAACAAGGTAGGGAAAAAAGAGAAATAAGGCTTTATAAAGAGTGCAACTGACTGATGAAGAAGAGGATAGGATGTGAAAAATACAGACACTAAACATCAAAGTAGTTTAACTACTATTTCACTAAGGACTCTCAACTACTCTAAGAAACTGAGCAAGGCCATATTGCTTATCACAAGTCAAAAGTCTTTAGCTATCAAAAAACCCATCCATGAAACCAGAATGATTAACAAGAGTTTACTGAAGAGCAGACTGAAACAAGACTCAAAGCAGAAGAGATGATGGACAGGATTAAAAACAAACTAACAGGAGATATTTTTTAAAAATCAGACAAGCACAAACTGCTGAAGAGATACAGCATTTATGACTACTATTTTTATTTACTAACAAAAAAGGAACTATTTCCAAAGACAACTGTTGTAACTCAAGAGTACTGTTTGCCTTGTACATGTACATCCTGACAGCAAGCTGATTGATAACCTGACCTGGAACATCTGGCCTAACAAATCAAAAACCTGTGAGTTCACAGCGGTATGTTCAAGTGCACTCTCATGTAAGAATGCACAAGTAAGATGTTGTCCACCACACTTTATGTGGATAAAGCACACCTTGCAAGTTACCTAATGTGTCCCTGACCCTCATCCACCCAAAAGCTTAGAGAAGTGAAGGAGATGGGCAGAAAAATGTCAATGCCTTTGTCCAATCTTACATGGATTTTATTTGAACTAACTTTGAATTACCAAAATATGTATAGATTCAGAAACTAAGGAATCAGTACTCCTATTTACTTTCCTAACAGATAAAGAGTTATCAATGAAATTTAAGTAACTTGAACAAAAATGTAAGGTATACCTGAAACATGGAAATGAAATGGCATAACCCCGGAAGCTGTGGTCACTTATTTAAGAGGACAAGCAAACATGGCATTTCCAAAGGAGTTAGTTGTTTGTTTTTAACATAACTGGTCCAGCTGGTGGTTATGCAAAGACCAGGCTATGAAGAGGAGTATTTTTTTCGTGTCTTTTTGCATAGCAGGAACAAGAAAACTCAGCATTTTTACTCTCTACTTTAGCTTTTGGTATCAATAACCTATGCTCATCAAGACATCTCAAACACCTTTTATTAGAATATTAACTTTAGAAACTTCATCCAGTTTGTCCAAAAATGAACAATATGTATTTTATGTGCACCTATCTGAAGGCAATGTAGAATTCAAGCAAAAATTTCAGAAGTGAATGAGATTGAAAAGAAATCTATATATTGCAGTTTTGTGGCAAAGTTTGGGAAAACAAATTAACAAAACCAGAAAAAACTCTGGGTTTCTTATGAGTTTTTAGTCTTTAAAATGTGGATATCTTCAAAAGCATTTTTGAAAGGAAGGAAAAGAAAGTAAGAATAAGTGAAAAAAAATAGGCAGGAGAAATAAGTGAGCAAGCAAGAGACAGCAAGTGACAGAAGAGAAGCACTTGAGAAAACAAGCTAGAATGGACATGGGAGAAAAGCAGCATGTGTAGAAGCTTGAAAATCGTAAGGAGCAGGCAAGACTGAGGAAGAACTAAAAGACCACAAGTGAAAAGACTACTAGAAAACATCAGGACTAGGCAGGAGAGTTATAGAGGGAACTTGTTATGAAGCAAAACTGTGGTAGTGCCCTTTGAAGAGTGCACACAAGCAGGACAGTATCACAGTCCGAACATTAGAGAAGAAATAAGCATGGAAGCTTGAGGCACTAAGCACAAGTTTGAGGCAGAGCTGGGGTGGGGGGGGCGGGGTGGACAGAGACAGAATGACAGGAGAGATTTACTACAGAAGGGGTGGCAGAAACTCCTCAGAATGATGCTCTCCATTAAGTAACAGTACTATCAGAGCCAGTCAACCAACCCTTGCCTCTTCTAGGCAACCTGTTCCTGTCCTCCCACACAACCCATTTCATTATCTTGTCAAATGTCTGAGCAGCGGCACAGTGTACTGGGTTTGGGAACCGATCTGACTGAAAAGTAACCTGATTCTCCACCCACACACACACCCAAATGTTATATATATAAAATTATGTATTTCAGCCAATTCAATTTCCAAGTCTGATTCACTGGTTGGTCTTACAAACAACTGTGCCAACACAAAGCAGGTGGGAACAAGCAGTCAGAATCGAGAGAGAAGGGGAGCTGCTCAAGCAGTAATTGTCTTCAAAAAAACTCCTTGTTGCACACTTTGCCTTACAGTGATTCTTTCAACAATTTCTCTGAAAGTATTTCAGTGCCTCTACATCTTGCAACATAAACTTCTTATCAGTTTGCCAATACTTCTACCATGAAAAACCCCAAACATATATAACACCATCAGATTAAATACCATGCATGTCCTAAACTCCTTGCAAATGAGATACAGCAAGTTGTTGCTTTCCATCTTTTTGCTCCTATTAATCATTTCATATTTGACATAGGCACTGTTTTGGAATAGTAAGGTAATTTTCACTATCCCCAAGGAAATATATACAAATTTCATTGGATGGAAGAAGAAAATAGTTTAAGATAGAAGTGGGGGGGGCACGACAGAAATCAATGTTGCTTGTGTTTTTCTCTGAATGTACTGTTCTTTGCTGTGTTGCCCTTCACCACTGAAATGATCTATCAGCTCATGGTCTTACCTCATGCTAGAAGACGGAATTGATCTGGATTTAAAAAAAGATAATCAAGCTTTCTCAAACTTCCCCCAAATTTAAAAAGATGTAGTAGCAGAAAACACAACAGAACCAACCAGGTTAGAAGAGACCTTCAAGATCATCCAGTCCAACCTATCACCTAGCTCTATCCAAACAACTAGACCATGGCACTACGTGCCCCATCCAGTCTTCTCTTGAACACCTCCAGGGATGATGACTCTACCACCTCCCTGGGCAAATCACTCTCTCTGGGAAGAACTCCCTCCTAATATCCAGCCTATACCTCCCCCAGAACAACTTGAGACTGTGTCCCCTCATTCTGTTGCTGGTTGCCTAGGAGAAGAGACTGAACCCCACCTGGCTACAATCTCCCTTTAGGCAGTTGTAGCGAGCCATGAGGTCACTTCTGATCCTCCTCTTCTCCAGGCTAAAGTAGGTTCAATCTCTAATCAGCAGATTCTATCACTTTGCTCCCTTTCCCTGCCAGTACTATTAACCAGTATCTCTCTGACAAGTTTGATGTGATGAAGCTAGACGAGAGACTATTACTACAGAACAGTCACATTTAAGATACTTAGCCAATTTTCCCTCCTTAAAGCAAACTGAACCCAAGCATACAAAAGCATACTGTACACTTGCACCCATTGATCCATGAACTGCTCACATACAAGTGGTTGGCCTGTAAGATAGAGAACACAGCCTTGTCAGATCAGGTAGGAGAGGCGGGAGCTTCTGTACTTACCAGAAAGAGATATTTCAATCATGCAAACTGAGAAAGTACCATGTACAATTGTCTCACATGTAAAAAAGTTTTGTATGTGTCTTAAAGTCACACACTAAGTAAAAAAAGTTTAAGGAAGGCTTGATAAGGAAATCTGTTTCTTTTATATATTTGCAACACAAGATACTATAATTTTCACAGTTAAATGGTGTTTTACTCACAGATCTTAATCATCATTGGAAGATAGCACACAGAAAACAAAGCTATACAATAAATGCCAGCTATACCATAAATGATGCTATTTACTGAAATCCTTTATCAGTTCTTCCAAAAAACAGAGGCATATGTACCAAACAAAGAAAGAGATTGCAAGTAAAAATTATTTTCTTTTTTTTTAAACAAGCAAACTCTCTTTGGGGAAAAAATATTTTAAATTCAAATTCCCCCAATTTTCCAAATAAATAAAAAATTCCTTGAGCAGACATCTATCTGGATATGCTGAGTCACTCTCCAACCCAAAATACTGCTTCTCTGAGTTACAAAGCACTCAGAATATAAACTCAAGTCAAATACAACTGCAAATACATAGCATCCTGCTATTAAGACATAAGACACCTAAACCTTTAACCCCAGCTCCACCCATTGCATCACTGTGTAACTATGGGCAAGTCACTTCACCATTTGTGCTTTCATTTCCTTTGCTAAAAAGCATCTTAGTAACATGTATTTATCTCTTATTAGAAAAGCAAAATTGCTGTGTGTATGGAAAAGCAACAGAAGTGCTTTCCATACAAAATGCCCAAAAATCTCTGAAATCTCTCTCCCTACATCAAAAAATAGAAACTCAGTGCTTTAACTTATGCTGCCAATAAACAAGACACACTAACATTTCAAGGTTTGTAGGGGGGGCTTTCACTGTACATTAGATATTAATAACTGGAAAACATTTTTCTTCCTAAAGATGCTGAAATAATGTTAGTATTAGCTAGGTTCAGATTCTTAAACTCTACATCTATGCACACATCTGTCACAAAACTAAGTACAAGGTCTGGACAGTGCACAATTATTAAAAACTTGTACCTAAGAAAAACCAGTTATGTTTTCTGCATAATGGATGATAGTTCAGACCAGCAAAAGCAAGAAATATTTTTTCTGGTTATGTCAGTGTTTAAGTGTTTGACTTAATCTGGGATTTTTTATGAAAAGAACCAGTAAACCCAAATGCCACTCTATACAAGTACTCAAGATGAAAATAAAAGGAGACCAACCATGATTACAATGTATGGAATATAATGCAGATCTGTTTCCTCAAATACATAAATAAACTGGCACTATCAAGTTGGGAGCTCAAAGGTTTCAGAAAATATATAATGAATAACACATAACTTAGAAATTTCATTCTGGGCCCACTGTATGCTTGCTAAAAATGTTATCTTGAGCTTCTGCCTCACCTCAAACCACAGATCTCAATTTGTTTTATGCAAATAACACTTTCACATACAAAGATGAAAATTAAGATTTATTTTGTTGAAGTAGTTCAGAGAAAGAGAATGAAAACAAGGCACCTAAAGAATCCAGTGTCAGAAAATACCAAGAGAAAAATTTCAAATACGGACATGTAAAACTCTTTATCCCATATTCAATTCTTTGTGCAGAAATAAATGCATATCTCACACTTCAAGAAAATAGGTATGAATGGCAAGACTCAAAATCTCGACAGGAAGAAGGCCAACAATATGACTAAACACTGTTCTAGCTAGGTAGGTCTAAGATGATACTTCTGAAGTAAAAATAAAATTTTGCAATAAAGACACAAAACTATGAATGGCATAGGTAAGGTGAATTAAGTCCTTTCTCCCATAACAAACTTTGGAAATATATATAAACGGCAATAAATTTAAACTAAGGCAAAAAAAAATCTTTTTCACACAAAAATTACTTACTGTTCTCAGTCAGAACAAGCTCCTGATTTTAATAAAATAAATTATTGCACTGGAGGAAAACAAACAAAACCAGCCCAACAAACAAAAAGTTACCCAGAATCACCAAAGCACCTATGCTTCAATACTAGGAAAACAGATAAGGACATGAAACAATTTGGTGTTCCCTTTATCTTAAAATGTTAGGGTTTCTTAATAGGCATTTAGAAAGCTTATTATTTTTCTTTTGCTAGTAAATAAAAATGCTACATTATACCAATAGCCTATATGCAAAGAAATCACGAATACAGGCGGATCATAGGTCATTGATCATCTCTGATGTTTCCAAGTGCAAAGCACCCCAGGCATATGCTGGCAGCACTTCAGAAGACCTCTTAAAAATGTCCATTTGTCACATACACGCATTCCTTTCCTTCACATACAAAACACTAAGCTGAATGCCCCCACGTATCACTACATATATTTTACATTTCACTTCCATTAGAACAGTAGCCACACTGAAACAAATGCTGTAAAATATCAATTCAATTAGAGAAGTAGTGTTGTTGTATATTGTGCAGAAAACAATTATCTCAAAATAAATCACTTGAACCTTTTGAACTATAAGTAGAACCAGTTTTCTTACTTCTTGAAAAAAATGGGTCCTGGTTAAGAACATCTAGCAGAAAAATATAATTATATACCTGCTTTATGAAGGTGTACAATTTCTTTGCATCATACGAAAACATCAGGATTTTTTAAAAACTATACTTTAAACCCAACCAACATATTTTCCTTGCTTTATTAACTTCTGAAAGAAATTAAATAGAAATGTTTTAGCAAAAGATGGCATTTTTGTTTGCCACAATTGGCTGGCATTTAGAAGTTGTTTCTGATTCTAAGGGCTCCCCATCACCAGACTCAAAGCCAATCTTAAATTTCCTTGTCATTCTTGATTTGTCAGCATTATCATTAACCACTAAGGTAAGGCAGCCAATACTTAGATTCTGACAATCTATTCCCATATGTGCAACTGGATTTATCAAGGTTTTAAAACTAAGCTCATAAAGTTTTTATATGTCCATGCTGTAAACATGACTGGTTAATTTAACTCCATAGAGATAAATAAATTAATGTTCTAATGGGTAAAAAGTTTGAAAGTAGACTCACATGGACATGGTGAGCTGCAAATCATGACTGAATGTTGTTTAAAAGACACAGGTCAAAATATCCCCAAACAAATCTTACAAAGACATAAGTTAAACATCAAATATCGTTAATCATTTCCATTCTCAAGTCTGTAATACTAGTTTTTAGACCTTCTGTGCACCAGATTATCAAATTACAGTAACTTGCAACCCTTTTTATTAACCTGAAAAAAAAAAAAACACAAATGCATAGGCATTTACACAATGCCATAACAAAAATGCTACACAGAAGAACATTGAGTTGCATATCCATGCATTCCTAAAGTCATGAAATCCTTATTAAATAGAGAACAAAAAATACTTCATGTTGTATAGTACAAAATAAAATGGAAATGAGATCCCTACTAAGGTCTCCAAGTAGTACAATAGAAAACCAAGCAATTTTTAACTATGCCTTTAAAATACAAATTTTAATTATGGTTTATAACACATTATCATATATACTCTTTCCACTCAGCCTTAAACATAAATGAATCAATAATGATGCTGTCCCTAGCAGATACAGTTCATAGAAGACATTAATTCACTTAAAAACTTTTGTTTGTGAAATGCAGTATGTAATAAAAACAATAAACCATCAGGAAAAGTTTGAGGCAGTACAAGGGTCATTCAAAATAAAACAATAGTAGCCACATAATTAACTGACTTTTCCCCAGAACTGCACCTACTACTGATTCTGATTTTGCAGGAAAGTGTAATCTAAGTTTATAGCCTTAACTTATATAAAACTTCAGAAAAAATCTGGTTTCAGTGGGAAGATATACAGATACATGCAGTCATGTATATATTCAGCATTTATAATAATGGTCATTTTCCTGTACAGGGCCTGTCATAAAAATCTCAACTTCTGAAGGTACACTATGACATTGACAGAAAAGTTATCCTAAATACAAGAACACACAATTCTAAGTTTATGAACATCTGACTGTGGTGAAAAACATATATTCAGCTGTATTGCTGCACAACTGTGACCCATTATTTGTACCATTTATGAGTAACTTCTACAGAATGGGAAACTGCAAAGATCTTCATGCAACAATTACTTATTGTAACATTAACAAAGACATCAACATTAAAACACTAACTTGCCTTTTTTTTTTGCATACCACTAATGGATTTTGAAAAAGCATACTTAGAAATTATTTGTCTGTAATCACACATATACTCTGTATCTCATGTGTAAGTCTTGTAAAAAAATATACACAGTTATACACTTATTTTCAAAAAAAAAAAAAAAGGCAATTATAACTGGACAGACCAGAGATCAGCATAAGTAAATTCAGTGTTCAACAAAAACAGAGAACTGAGTAAGTACTACCACATTAACTTCCCTGCCTGACAGTATTTTTTCCCTCTTCTTACCCTTCCCTTCAGTTTAAACAGTAAACTGATAGCATGGACACAAAACTATTTCCTCTACCAAAGCAGTTGATGTCCTATGCGCCAATCAGCTCCTCAACAACAGGTATACTGGCAAAGTATGTAAGTTATTAACAATTTCCATAGTTCACAGGAACACAAATAGGCAAACCAGATTTTGAATAAACAAAAACATTAGTTACCTGCGTTTTAAGCTGGGAAGCCAAAAACCAATAACCAAAAGGTTTTCAGGACATTAGGACTTCAGGGTTTCACTGGCAAGTTTGATTTAATCATTACAATGTATTTAACTATGATTGTGCCAATGAGTCAACTCTACTGGTTTGATTTTAGTAACTCATCAAAATTCACTCAAAATTTTTCAATTATATTTTGAAATAACAACTCTACCATCAGAAATCAATTTGTACATTTTCACTCCTTTCTTATTTCACTATCCAAACTGTTATTAAAAGAAAAAGTAAAATCTTTTACACATACATGTATTAATGTATTATTAACTATTCCTTAACTGGCTCAAAATACAGTCTATTTTTATTTGCCTTGTGGGGGAGAATTAAAATAGAAAGTTTTGGAACTTCATGTAGCACATAAACTGAAAGCTTGGTTTCTCAAAGATGGAAGAAAACTGACACAGAATTCATTTCACTTTCATTTAGCCAGGTTCACTTTCAAATATTTAGTGCTGCTAAGACCCTAGTAACTATGTAAAAAGTATGTTTACCAATATATAGCTTATTTTAATCACAGAAACATTTTCAATGCTTTAAAAAATTATATATTCAGAGCTGAAATTAAACTAATTATGTCTTCACAGAAGGTAACTGAAGTAGCTACTATCTAGGCTTCAAGGGTCCAGAGTATCCAGTGTAGGGATGTAAGTAAAGCTTCCTGGAAAGTACCATCCATGTTTCCCTAGCTCTTCAGTGGGTATTCTCCCTGTAAGTCATATTCACAGGACATTTTGGAATGAAAGGATGTAACATTAGTACTTTTCACACTAAGCCACCCCATCTCCAGTGTTTTCAATTGTGGAAAACCACATCCATCCTTTGGACACTGGGAAGGGGAAGGAAAAAAAATGGGGGAAGAGAAGCCAGGGGAAAATAAATATTATGAAGACAATGTGACTCAGCTTGTCTCATCAGTAAGTCAAGATAAGCCCCTTTTTTCATCTGTGCACTCAGACAAGCCATAACTGAGCACACACATATATATTACAAGTCTTGTCCAGTATCTGAGTATTGGGGGAAATGGGAGCTAAATTTCCAATAACGGTGAGGTAAGAGAGCTATTCTAAAGTAATGAAATACATTTGTAGTGGCAAAAGCAGATGAGTTACTTTTTCAGTCATGCTTTGATAACACAGAATCAAATGCATAATTTTACCCTCCTTCCCCAAAAAAGGAAAAAGACAACCAATGGATATCAATTACAAACTGTTATAGCAATTGCTACATGCAACTGATGATCAGGTCATTACAAATCTACTGGTGTATTGTGTCACTTCAGAGGGAACTAGATGGCTGTACCTATAGAATATGTCTTTCTGGAAGTAATAATTGCCTCTAATTATCAAACGTTTCTTCACTGTTATTACACCATCAATAGATCACCATTCCCTTAACTGTCCTCTTGAAGGACCCACAGAGGTGAGGAGAGTATTCTCCTCAGAATCCGTTTGTTTTTTGTTTTTTTTTCCCCCCCCACTCATAGCCTTGTAAGAAAAGGCATGTTGGGTCACAAATACTGTATTATTTCAAGAAGTCTTAGGAAAAAAAGGAAGTCTCACTGCATAAAGGCATCAAGTCTTTTGTCTTTTTGACAATCAAAAAGGCTGCAATACATATTTTTTTAGAAATATGCCTCCTACCAAAGTCTTACCAAATCAGAGATGAAAATGTAAACTTCACAAATAATCTATTGTACTAAGTTATAAAGACAAAAGCAGCAGTTCTCTGTAAATAATCCTACTCTACAACAACAGATCTATTTACAGAAGGATTTCAGAAGTTACACAAGTCTCTCATGCTCCCATAAAACAAAGTTTTGTACTTTACTTTGGAGAATAGTTCTCAAAATGGCATTAAAAATTACCACAGAAAGACTAAACATATATCAGTCTTCAATTCTTTCAATTCTTACTCAAAAACACAAGTTCTAACAACTCTCAACCTACAGTCCTCTATCCAGAGGTACTGAAAGATATTAAGAGGGATGATGAAAATAGAGTCTAACTGTATCACCAGAATTACTTCTTTGGAAAGAGTATGTTTAAGTCTTCAAATAACCACCCATTTC
Source organism: Psilopogon haemacephalus (assembly GCA_013396835.1). Lineage (NCBI taxonomy): Eukaryota > Metazoa > Chordata > Aves > Piciformes > Megalaimidae > Psilopogon > Psilopogon haemacephalus. The sequence goes on along the minus strand of VWZI01004404.1, from coordinate 19,132 downwards.
AATTCACATGAAGCCATAAAATGCTATCACAACAAATAAAAGTACAGTTTTTCGTGTGTTTAACTAGTCTTTTCATGTACTACTCCACGACCAGGTGGTAGTTTCACAAATGTTTTACCTAAACTAAAAAGGACTCTTCCACTGTACCTTAAGGAGTTGACTAATTTGTACTAAAACAACAAAAAATATCACAATAAGTCAATTAAGGCAAAACCTAACAACACAGTTAACCTAGGCTTCTTTTCAAGGCCTCATCAGAACTAAGACTCTGAAATGTGTATCCATGTTAGCAAATACGTCCTAATTAAATGCAACTTTAAAAGCTTAGTCAAGGCAGTTTTTACTAGATACCAGTAATGGTTTTCCACTGTTTATCAACCAGTTTGTTAGAAGTTATTTATGATCACCACAGGTCAACTCCCAGTCTATACAAAACCTACATACTTTAAAAATTGATAAATTCCTGATGACTACCTCATTATTTTACACTAGTAAGACAATACTACCCATAAATCGACACTGAAATAGAGAACCTTGGCTGCTATTAGGTAAAATTATCCTTGTTGCAGCTTCTCCTGTCACTGTCCAAAGAGGGGGAGGGGGTTCCAATGACAAGTTCTAAATCCACCCAAGTATTGATTCAGGAATAAACCGTCTTTCTTACTTACTTGCCTGAAAAGAATATTAAACTACTCTCATATGTAAATGCATACAGCATAATTTAATAGAGGGAATTGCCCTCTTCTCTTGATTTAGGAAGACCATGTTCTTTATTCAACTTTGAACGAGAAACACTTGCTTTACTCAAAGAATATTTAGAAAACATAAATTAAACAATAAGCTTCATAAACTGACAGAATTTTTAATTCAAAGTGGAAAATGTAATTTCAATACTTCACACATTCTAGTTCAGACTACAAATAAACACTTCAGTTCTAAATAATTCACAGAAGCCAAAACCATGATGTATAGCCTACAAAGTGTGGTCTATATATACACACACACCAAATTCACCAAATATATATAGATAATAGTTAACAAATGCTAGCTCATACTCGGTTATTTTCAGTGTTGTTATTCTAATTCTATAAAGTATAATTAATTTTCCAAAAATATCCAACCTACAGAGGTTGGGGCAAAGACGGTGTGGTGAAAAAAAGAAAGAAGTTTAAAAAAACTTTTTAGGGCTACAGACTATTCCAGCGAAGTAACTTAGATCCTGCCTGGTTAAAGGCAGATAATTAAATACTACTACCAACAAAGTGTCTGCTTATTTATCACCACAGATGTATTCGTCAGCTTCGCACACCTTTTCCTAAAGAAAGGACAATGAAATGCCAACCAACAAAATAAGTTAACTGCCACTTATCTAGACCTTCTATGATACTATATCCATGTAAGCATGACTATGTATACCTACTAGCAAAAGTTAACAGCACACTCTCATTCGGATTAAAACAGCAGGCTGTCAAAAACAAGCTTGTGGATTTATTTTGTACTCAGATATTCTATCTTTGTTAATTTTAAAGAACAATGAATGTTTATTTCCCCCGATGACTGTGGAGTAATAGGAGAACTAAGTAACAGCAGCCATCTAGACACATGATCAAAGAACCCCTACATAGTCTTTGGACAGACTAAACCGAAAACTTCAAAGCTGACTGAGATTCAAAAATGCACCAATTTCGAAATTTCACATTACTGTACTTTTAATTGCGTTTTCTGATTTTGTGGCCGCTGGAGGGAATGCCACTCCAAAGAAGCACCCTGTGTATCAGATGAGGTCTTCAATTTCTTCAGCAACACAAATATAAATTCCTAAAAGACTGCGGCCAGCTATTTGTAACATAGAAGTGCCTGTATGTCCCTGTGCCTATTACCAACTGCTTCTGCCTCCTCTTCCCCACCCCACCCCCCGCCCAGATGACAGTCATCTCACACAGGTACTCTTTCTACATCGGCCTCCAACTTCTCTATCTATCTACCACTCAAGTCCGTTACATTGGTACTACCAGGGGCACCTAAAGCCTCCACCACAACAGGTGCCGGCTCAGCTGACGGTTCAACTCCTGATACCCTCCTCGCCTCCCTCTCTGCTCCCAGACCGGGGCGAGACCTCGCATCCGCCCACCGCAGGGCGTTGCGCATAAGAGCAAGAAAATCGAGGCGAGCTCCCTTTCTCCATCGTCGATCCTGCGGCCCTTCTCGCCGCTTTGCTTCGCAACCCAGCAGCGACAGCCTCTCCCGGACGCCGATGGAAAAAGGGCCGCAGAGGCCGTGACTGCCGCCGCTGCCCCCCGGCCATGCTCGGCCTGCCCCAGAAGGGGGCGGCGGTAGCGAAGGCGGCGAAGAAGGCCAGGTCCAAAGCCCGGTACAGGTCTCGGCCTTGCCAGCTCCAGCCCGGGGCTCGCTGGGCCCCGGTGTTCTCCCCACCTCCTCTCTCTAAGATGGCAGCGGAGCTGCCCCCTGCGCTGCGCCCCTCTCGACCGCGCCGGGCCGGGAGGTGGCACCAGCTCGTCCCGCTGCGCAGCTCCCCGCCACCGGCTGCGGCGTCTCACTTACCCGTGTGGGGGGCGGCGGGCCCTGCTCTCCGGCCTGGCTTCTCCCGATTGAGGCCTCTTTCCTCGAACGGCGGGCACTGGCAGGGCGAGGAGCGAGCGCTTTCCCCGGCCTCGGCCAGGGGGCCCGGCGCGGCAGCGCCTCCCTCTTGTGCGCTCCGCAGTCCGGCCGCTCCGCCGCGCTTGGGCCCTCACGGCTGGCGGCGGCGGTGGCGGTGCCGTTCGGAGCGCCGAGGGTGCCGGCCGCGGGGTCTGTCCGCTGCGCGCCTTCCTCTTTGGGCGGCGAAAC